>CM076580.1:568958620-569416120 GCA_034641835.2 Pinus albicaulis | reverse complement strand
TCCTATGTACATGATCGAAAGTGATGACTCGGTGATTGTGAAGCAAAAGTTCCAGCGTCTTGAGCTTATGAGCAAGTCTCCAGCTGTTGGAAACTTTCGAAGATGCAGTGCCTTAAAACATACGGGTGGTTTCCATAGTTAATATTTGCGAATAACCTTCCACTTCCAAGGGGAAATAATGGAATTCTATGGAAATTTGAATACCCTGTATCATTCCTTCCAGCTCGGCAGATTTTTTGTTGTCCCATCCGATATTCCCATAGTAGATTCTGAGAGGATCTCCCCTAGTGTTCTTGATGACACCTCTGAAACCTGTTTTTCCTGGGTTACCTTTAAAAGCTCCATCAAAATTTCATTTGAAGAAGCCCATGAGGGGAGGCGACCAAACTTATGGGGCAGGAGATTTTCCTACACTTCTAGGAGTGATTTCCATGGGAGTGTTGACACTCATTTGCCAGTTGTTTGAAATGTGGCACTCAGTTGCCGCGATGGGTAATTCCTCCTTACTCCATGCATTTAAAGCTAGAGTTTCAGTGAGATTGTTTTGAATCCAATCCCAAAGTTGATCAGGTGTAGAAGATTTATCCTTGAATATGCGATTGTTTCGCTCCTTCCAGATATTCCATATGAGGATGCCCAGAGTGATTTTCCATAATCTATTCAGTAGGGTACTGGTAAAGGGATTTTGATGTTGCCTCCAGCACAGTTGGATCGATGGTATAGGATAGAAATTTTGTCTCATAGAGAGTTGGCATGAGGACATTGGTCCAACAGGTGGTCGATGGTTTCTGAGTTGACCTGACAGAGAGGACATCTGGAGGGCCCTGCAAACCCGCGTTTCAAAAGATTCTCCCATGTGAGGATGTGTCATTTACTAATAAGCCATAGGAAAGAGGCTATTTTGGGCCATAAATTAGCTTTCCAGATATTTTTCCATATGTTGTCAACTGGTCCTGGATCCTGCCGATGGAGGATATTGTAGGCTTCCCTCATTGAGTAAGTGTCGCTTGGCATGTGCCCCTAGCAGAGGATGTCAGACCCTATTTTGATCTGTATTTTTCTCTTTTTGCAAATCTCCTCCCAGATATCAGTATGGCTTTCATTGTTCCAATTTTCTTTCCATATGCTAGTGTGAATCCATTGCCTGTAGCCTTGTGAAATGTCTTCCGTCCAAAAGTCTTGAGCCTTTTGTTGTTGCCTTCTTTGGAGCCCAGCATTCCAAAGAGGTCTGCAGAAGATGGAGGAGAGGCTTGGCATCTGTTGCCAGAAATTCTCCTAGAATCCAGCTTGGTTTTGATCTCGCAGCTCCCAGAAGTTGTGGTTTTTGGATAATACCCTTTTGATGACTAGCTTCTTTCTAGATTTGGGAACCCGGAAATTCTAAGTTGTATCTAATGAGATCTTCCTTTGGCAAATACTACGCATACTTGGTTGCCCATAGGTTGGCCCAGGGGGTTTTGGGATTAGAGACCCATTTCCACCAGATGTTGGCTCCCATTAGGTTGTTGTTGTGTTCATGATCTCAAAGACCCAGACCTCCCTGATTTTTTGGGGTGCACACATCCTTCCAGTTGACTAAGGCCCATTTGTTCTTGCCTTTTGTACATCCCCATAGGAATCATCGTTGCAGGTTGCGCATAGCTTTAAGGACCCATATGGGTGTAGCAAGAACTTTGAAGAGGTAAATGGGGAGAGATTGCAAGATGGACTTGTTGAGGACCAGATGGCTGGAAATGTTGACAGTGTTGTGAGTCCAGTTGGAGAGATGGGTTTCCATTTTGTCAAGCAGAGCTCTCCAAGAGGAGTGATTGATGGCAGAGTCAGTTAGCGGATCTCCCAGGTATTTGGAGGGAAGAGAGGCAATGAAGAAGCCTAAGATACAAGCAATATTGTGTTGGGTTTGAGGGGGGATGTGGAAGAAAAAAAATCTGGGATTTGTCCTAGTTGATCTCTGTACCGGAGGCTTTAGAGAAGGAGTCAAGAATGGATTTGAGGGTGCGGGCTTCTTGGACTGAGGGGTAGCCCATGATTAAGTTTTCATCCACAAATTGCTGATGAGAGGATGGGGGAAGGTTATGGAGAGGTAAACCAAGCATAGCCCCCGTCTGAATAGAGTTTTTGATCAGGAGACCCAAGCCTTCAGCCATGATGATGAAGATGAAGGGCACAAGTGGATCCCCTTGTCTTATGCCTCTAGAGGGATTGAAGGTGGTAGAGGGGATACCATTGACCAGGATGGAGTGAAAGGGAGAGGTGATGAGGCTCATAATCCATCTAATCCAGATATGACTGAAGCCAAAAGCTGCAAGGATTTTTTTTTATGTAGTCCCAACTTAGTTTGTCAAAAGCTTTGGAAAGGTCAATTTTGAGAAGCATGCCTAGTTTTTTGGTGGTTTTGAGGGAGTGAATGACCTTATGAGTTAAGATGATGCCATCCAAGATCTGTCTTCCTTCCACATACCCAGTTTGCTTCGAGGAGATGATGAGGGGTAGGAGCTTCTTCAGCCAGTTAGCTATGACTTTGGAGATGATTTTATAAATGAAATTGCAAAGAGCTATAGTTCTGTACTTACTAGGAGAGGCCAGTCTATCTTCTTTAGGAACCAGAGTGATGCAGGTAGCATTTAGCGCTGGTAATAGCCAGTGACTGGACCTAGATTCCTCCACAACTTCCCAGACTTCATTTTGGATGATGTTAGAGAAGAAGTGAAAGAAGTTTGTGGTGAATCCATTAGGCCCTAGAGATTTCCTTGCTTTTAGTTAAAAAATTGTCTGTTCCACCTCCGCTAAGGTGGCCGTAGCGAGTAGCATCCTGTTGTGATATTTTGTTATCATCTTGGGGTTATGTTGGGTGATTTACCCAATGGATTCCTGCCTCTGGTGGTTGGATTCCTGGAGAATGTCTCTGAAGTGATTGCACAACTCCTCCATGATGGCTTCTTGTGTTTCCAGCCTTTCCCTTGTTTGGTTCTTGATGACAGTAATTATGTTGTGCATCCGGTGTTGTATGGTGGAACGGTGGAAGAATTTTGTATTTCTTTCTCCCTCTTTGAGCCAGTTGATTCTGGATTTGTCTCCAAAGGGCTTCTTCTTGGTTCCTTATTTCCTCCAGCTGTTTTGTCAGGCATTGCTCCTGGTGCGTTGTCTCATCTGTACGTTCGTTTTGGATGATGTTATGTTTCATATTCTTCATTTTTTCCTCCAGGTATTTCTGCTCTATGAATATGTTGCCGAATGTTGTTTTGTTCTAGGCTTTCAGATGTCTTTTTAGGAGTTTCATTTTTTTTTGGAACTGGAGAATTTTGGTGCCTTGAGGGGGTTTTATGGAAGACCACCAGTTGGACACTAGTTCCTTGAACCTTGGGTGCCTGAACCAGCAATGTTCAAAGTGGAAGGGTTTGGGAGCATGCTTACTTGGTTGGAGCCATTGGAGTTGTATTGGCCAATGATCAAATCCCGCTGTTGGGATGATGGTAGTGTCCATATTTCCTCCTAGGCGGATGAGATCGTCAGTGATGAGGAATCTATCCATCCTAGAGGCTATCTATTGGGTACCTCCTCTTCTTTGTAGCATGGAAAGATTCCATTAGAGGTCTGAAGATCAATGAGGTTGTTACTTTGGATGAATTCTTTGAATCCATTATTTTCTTATTCTAGATGCAGCCTTCCACCCTTCTTTTCCTGGAGATTAGTTATCATGTTTGAATCTCCTCCCAGTAGCCAGAGGGGATGGGATCGTTGTAGATTTATTTTGATAGCAAGTATAGGTGCAGGCGTTAAGGAGAGCCTTTGTAATTTTCTCACAATAGTTCTAACTCTAGAGGAGTCGAGGTCAATTCTTCGTTTTCATTTTCATTCATCAAATTTGGAAAATTTGATCAATGAAATCACAATAGTTCGAGGTTGTAAAAACACTTCAATCAATATAACCCTTAATTTTAATTGAAGTACTTCTAAAATTATATTCAATCTCGAAACCCTTAAAGTATTCCTTTGGAACTCCTTTGGAATTTGGCATCAAATGTATTTGAGACAACAATTCAAATTACATGGAACAAATATCTAAGTATTAAACTTAGACATGAAAACCCATTCAATATTTTGGCATCAACGTTTTAAACAACACTTAACTTATTCGGGCCCACATAACCAATGTTCAATAAAAATTTACAATTGCAAAGAGCACTAAGCCACACCTCAAGTTAACTCTCGTGCAGCTTCCAAAGTGAGCTCCCTTAGATCTTCTGCCTTCAGGATCGAACGCAAATCGCGTTCCTTTCACCAGAGAACTTTAGCACAAAAATATTGCACGATATAAGCGGTATTCAAGAGACGACGTGTCCAAAATGTATTGGATCACGCTCTATTTTATAAAACCACTCCTCTGCAAAATAGGCGCGTGAGACTAGTAGTTTTCTCACACAAAACCGATTCTTGGTGAATCTGGTATTGGGTTGAGTTAATGCGGAATTTCCATTGCATTTTAGTTCATTTCTTCAACTCGTCTTCTCTACTTGACGCTACAAATCGACCTCATCAATTCAGTTCAACCAAACAACAAAACACCAGTATTCTATCTCAACTAAGATTGCTCCAACAGGTAGAGTTTCGACACCGATTCAAACATATTAATGATTAGATATTATCATGTTGCGTCCTTTACAAAAATCAAAACCTCGTCGATTTTTTCATTGGGACCTTCACGTAGAGGAGTATATGCTTTCAATAAAGAATGTGAATTCAAATAATTCAAATCTACACAAGCATATATAAACAACCCTTCTTTGTATCATAACCAGCAATCATAAATCGATTCAATCGGTCACAATCAAGGAACAGGACTTGATTCTTGCGGACCTTTATGCAATGTTTATACAAATAGAGACTTACTATGGTTTCGCTCTTCCAACAGAGCCCAACTAATTGACTTCCCTTGACTATTTTACACAAAATTCATACACTCAATTCACACACCGAGGACATGGGTTCAATACATCCAGAGAGTAACTAGGATATTTTCACACTGAAACTGAATTCTTCAAATTTATGCTTAGAAATCCCAAATTCGAAGGAATGAATCCTTTGGGAAATTTCCAATAACACACAGATATCAAAAAGTCCACAATTTTATTAAAAACAGAGAGAAAAACCTCTTGACTCAGTCTTCTACTGCAAAATCCCCCCTTTACTCTGTATCAGGGGTTACCTTATAAATCTGTACATGATTGTTCGGCTCCTTCTTGAGGACTAGTTTATTCTTAAAATAAAAGCCTAATTACATAATATTTCTCTAATTCTATCAATAGAAACTAAATAGATTGACACGAATCAACTATTCGACTTCTTCAGTTACTAAACTAACCCTATCTGCTCTAAGCGCAACAAACAGCTAAGGTATTGACACCTTTGCTGGTATATTTCCTTGCATACTCGAACCCACCTAGTCACAACATGTGGACAATTTTCTCACATTGCTGACTAGGATCCAATGCCCCTGCATCAGACTCCTTAGGGAAATTTTCTTCATGGGCTCCTGTCCATGAGCTCTTTCACAGAACTGCCCAGCTTCTGAAACATAACTTCTGTCATCCAAGTAGCATCTTCATCTAGCTGGTCCTTCCACTTGATCAAATATTGGAAATATTCCTGTCCTCTGGTTCTCTTAAACACCTTCTTGTCTAAGATTTTCTTTGGCTGTAATGGTTGTAATGTAGGTAATTGTTTTACCCACTCAATCTGTTCTTTATCTGCTGGTCTTTCACCTGTGCCACCATCTTCATACTTGTATAAATCTGCAACATTAAATATTGGAGATATCCCAACATCAGGAGGCAATTCAATTTCATAAGCATTACAGAAAATTTTCTCAATATCTTGCATGGCCCTATCTTTTTGAACTTCAACTTGTTATACTGCTTCTTTGGAAATCTTTCTTTCCTCAAGTGTGCCAAAACCAAATCACCAACTGCAAAATTAACTTCTCTCCTGTTCAAATCTGCTCTGCCTTTGTACTTGTAGCTATTGCTTTACCTGCTCATTTATTCCTTGAATCTCTAAAGAAAATTCTTCTCCATCAGCACTCCTCAACTCTGCCTTTCCCAAGTTTCTCAATTCATATACTCCTCTGGGGTGCATTCCATAAACTATATGGAATGGACTCTGTCATATACTTCTGTTAGGTGAGTCATTGTATGCATACTCTGCCTATGGAAAAATATGGCCCCACTGTTTAGGATTCTCTCCTGCAAGACTCCTCAAAAGATTACCCAAACTTATGTTCACTACTTCAGTCTGCCCATCAGCCTGAGGATGATAAGCTGAGCTAAAACTTAGTTTAGTACCAAGCTTCTTCCACAATTTCCTCCAAAAATGACCAACAAATTGGGTATCTCTATCAGAAACAATACTCTTAGGCAACCCATGTAATCTAACAACTTCTTTGAAAAACAAATTAGCAACATGAGTGACATCACTGGTCTTATAACATGGGATAAAATGTGTCATCTTGGAAAATCTGTCAACCACAAAAAAAAATTGCATCATTCCCTCTTTGTGTCTTGGGAAATCCTAAAACAAAATCCATATTTACCATATCCCAAGGCCTGTCTGGAATAGGCAATGGAATGTACAAGCCTACATTCTGGCTTCTCCCCTTGGCATATTGACAAATTTTACAATTCTTCACAAATTTTTCCACCTCAGATCTCATCCTTGGCCAATAATAAAAATGACTCAGCTGCTCATAAGTTTTATTAGCACCAAAATGTCCCGCAAGTCCACCACTATGCTTTTCTCTGATTAAATTCTCCCTCATAGAACAATTTGGTACACACAATTGATTTCTTCTGAACAATAAGCCCTCTTGCAAGAAATAATCCAACCACTGGCTTCTTTCTATCAACGTAGGGTTACAGCATGCTTCAAATGCTTCTTTTAAATCCAAATTTATTTTATAAAGTTCCTTAAGAAAATCAAATCCTACCACTTCAAATTGGTTTTCTTGAACCAGCATTTTTTCCTACTCAAAGCATCAGCTACCTTATTTGCTTGGCCACTTATATGCTTCAAAACAAAGTTAGAACTCCGGAGATATTCAACCCATTTGGCATGTTTTTGATTCAATTTAGGCTGCTGCATGATATACTGTAAAGCGTGATTATCTGAGTATAGCACAAATTCCTTAAACATTAAATAACACCTCCACTTCTTCAATGCCCGCACAATTGCATAAAATTATTTTTCATAAGAAGAGTATTTTCTTCTTGTCTCATTCAGATTCTCACTGAAGTATGCTACAGGTCTGTCTTCTTGACTCAATGCAGCCCCAATGGCTTCTCCATTGGCATCACACTTCACTTGAAATGGCTTATTAAAATCAGGCAAAACTAAAACAGGCTTCTCAATTATTTTCTGTTTCAAAAGCTGAAAATTCTTTTCAGCTTCAGCAGTCCATTTGAATGGTTGTTTGTCCTTCTTTATAGTTTCAATGATAGGTGCATTATACTTGCTAAAATTCCTTATGAATTTTCTGTAAAAACTGGCAAGTCCATGGAAACTTCTTACCTCAAAAACACTTCTTGGTGAAGGCCACTCCAAAATTGCCTTGACCTTTTCTGGATCCATCTTTAATCCTTCAGCAGAAATAAAAAAACCTAGATATACCAGCTCTTCTTTCATGAATGAACACTTCTTTAAATTTATCAGCAACTTCTCTTGATGTAATTTCTTCAATACATAATTAAGATGCCTTAAATGTTCTTAATTTTTTTTCTATAAATTAGTATGTCATCCAGATATACTACTGCAAATTTACCAATAAATTCCCTTAACACTTCATTCATGAGCCTCATAAAAGTACTAGGTGCATTTGATAACCCAAAAGGCATTACCAACCACTCATACAATCCTTCATTTGTTTTAAAGGCTATTTTCCATTCATCACCTTCCTTTATCCTAATTTGATGATATCCATTGTTCAAATCTAATTTTCAAAAATATTTTGCTCCACTCAAACAGTCCATTAAATCTTCAATTCTAGGCAAAGGAAACCTAAACCTGATTGTTATCTTGTTGATGGCCCTTGAATCAGTGCACATTCTCCAACCTCCATCTTTCTTTGGACTCAGTACTGTAGGTGCTGCACAAGGACTCAAGCTTTCTCTGATCAGACCTTTGTCAACCAATTCCTGCACTTGCTTTCTGATTTCCTCATTCTCTGTGGGAGTCATTCTGTAGGCTGCTCTGTTTGGAAAATTTGATCCTAGAATCAAATCTATCTGATGGCTGATTTTTCTTACAGGTGGTAATTCATCAGGCAGATCATCCACAACAATATCACAATAATTGTCCAGCATTTCTTGAATCTCAATTGTAAAATCAAAAATTTTTGTAGAAGTAAGCACTACTTTAGGTTTGCAAACTAAAGCAAAATTTACCTCCTCCTCTTCAATTTGTTGTAAGTACTCTTTCCCACTCAGCAATAAAGTATTTGGATCAGACCTTTTGCTTGATGGTTCTCCTTCCTCCATAGGTATCAATGTTTGATGTATTCCATCCTTAAAGAACTTGTAAGTGTTCTTCTTACCATCATGTACTGCTGCTCTGACATACTGCCAAGGTCTACCCAGCAGTATGTGACACATATCCATAGGCATCACATCACACATGATTTTGTCCTTGTAGCTGCCCATCTGCAATTCTATCTCACATTTCTCCTTCACAAGTAGTTGGTGTCCTTTATGAAGCCATAACACCTTGTAGGGTGTTGGGTGTTCCCTTGTCTTCAATTTAAGTTTCTCTATCACCTCTGTAGAGACCAAATTTTCTGTGTTGCCACTATCAATGACCAATTGACAACATTTCCCTTGGACTTTGCACACACTCCTGAACAAAGTCTTCCTCTGTGCTGGTTCAGTAGCTTCCTTTGTTTGCCTCAACAAAACCTTATTGACCACCAAAGATTCTCCTTTCTCTGGAAAAATTTCTTCCTCTGTTTCAGACAACCTTGTTGCTTCTTCTCCAGCCTAAGCAACAATTACATTTCTCTGACTTGTACCCATATTCTCTGGGCATTCATAGTGTTTATGTCCCAATTGGTGACATCTGTAACATCTCACTTCTCTTCCTTTGTTTCTGCCTCCTCTCCCTCTGTAGGAAATCCTTCTGCCCCTTGCATCACCTTCTGTGGATGCATTCTGAGCTAAGTTGTTGCTGGCTCCATCTCTTGGTGTTGTAGACCTTCCTCTACCACCTTGACTTCCCTTTCCTTGGAAAGTACCTCTTCCTTTGGCAGACTGCTTTCTCAGGAGTTTCTCTTCAGGTTTCAAGTCCATTTGATAAGCCTCTTCTACTGTCTTAGGAGACAAAATACCTATCTCATCCTAGATCTCCAACTTGAGACCATTTACATACCTGGAAACCTTCTCTACTGTGTCCTAGATTTTTCCAGCTCGTATACTTACTTTATAAAACTCTTCTGTGTATTCTTTCATTGTCTTCAATCTTTGTCTAAGATTCTGCATTTGTCTAAATAAGGTAAGCTGATAATCACTAGGCAAGAACTTACCTTTCAGTTTCACCACCATTCTGCTCCAACTTTTGATTGGTTGTTTACCAGCTCTCCTTATTTCTTCTTACACTCCATCCCACCAAAGTGTTGCATGTCCCTTCAACCTTGTCACTGCAAATTTGACTCTTTTGTCTTCACCCATCTCTTCATAATCAAAACATTTATTCATCTCATTGGTCCAGTCTATCAATTCTTCTGGATTCAATCCTCCTGCAAAGCTTGACACTTCAAGTCTAGGCTTGGATGTAGACCCCAGAACTGATCTAAGGAGTCTCATCTCAGGAGTAATCTCAACATTCTCTCCTGCCTCTTCTTCGGTTTCAGGTTCATTGACATCCTCAGGATCTCTTGGGTGTCCTAATTCGATTGCTTCCAATCTGGCTCGGAGCTGCTTCATGGTCTCCAATACTTCTGCATTGGCAACTGGCCTGCCTCTTCTTCTACCAGTAGCACCTCTGGCAATTCGGACAGCCATGTTGGAATTCTTATTCTAGCTTTTGGAAGTCGGCTCAGTCTCTGTAAAATGTTTTGAAATCTGCTCTGATACCACAAATGATAGCAAGTATAGGTGCAGGCGTTAAGGAGAGCCTTCGTAATTTTCTCACAATAGTTCTAACTTCGGAGGAGTCAAGGTCCATTCTTCGTTTTCATTTTCATTCATCAAATTTGGAAAATTTGATTAATGAAATCACAATATTTCGAGGTTGTAAAAAGACTTCAATCAATATAACCCTTGATTTTAATTGAAGTACTTCTAAAATTATATTCAATCTCGAAACCCTTAAATTATTCCTTTGGAACTCCTTTGGAATTTGGCATCAAATGTATTTGAGACAAAAATTCAAATTACTTGGAACAAATATCTAAGTATTAAACTTAGACATTAAAACCCATTCAATCTTCCAGCATCAACGTTTTATACAACACTTAACTTATTCGGGCCCACATAACCAATGTTCAATAAACATTTACAATTGCAAAGAGAGTTGGGCCATACCTCAAGTTAACTCCCATGCAGCTTCCAAAGTGAGCACCCTTAGATCTTCCACCTTCAAGATCGAATGCAAATCGTGTTCCTTTCACCACAGAACTTTAGCACAAAAATATTGCGCGATATAAGCGGTATTCAAGACATGACGTGTCCAAAATGTATTGGATCACTTTCTATTTTAGAAAACCACTCCTCTGCAAAATAGGCGCGTGAGACCAGTGGTTTGCTCACACAAAACTGCTTCTTAGTTAATCTGGTATTGGGCTAAGTTAATGTGGAATTTCCATTGCATTTTAGTTCATTTATTCAACTCATCTTCTCTGCTTGACGCTACAAATCTACCTCATCAATTCAGTTCAACCAAACAAAAAAACACCAGCATTCTATCTCAACTGAGATTGCTCCAACAGGCAGAGTTTCGACACTGATTCAAACATATTAATGATCAGAGATTGTCATGTTGCATCCTTCACAAAAATCAAAATCTCATCGATTTTTTCATTGGGACCTTCACACTGAGGAGTATATGCTTTCAATAGAGAACATGAATTCAAATAATTCAAATCTACACAAGCGTATATAAACAACCCTTCTTTGTATCATAACCAGCAATCATAAATCTATTCAATCGGTCACAATCAAGGAACAGGACTTGATGCTTGCGGACCTTTATGCAATGTTTATACAGATAGAGACTTACTATGGTTTCGCTCTTCCAACAGAGCCCAACTAATTGACTTCCCTTGACTATTTTACACAGAATTCATACACTCAATTCACACATCAAGGACATGGGTTCGATACGTCCAAAGAGTAAATAGGATATTTTCACACCGAAACTGAATTCTTCAAATTTATGCTCAGAAATCCAAAATTCGAAGGAATGAATCCTTTGGGAAATTGCCAATAACACACAGATATCAACAAGTCCACAATTTTATTAAAAACAGAGAGCAAAAATTCTCGACTTAGTCTTCTACTGCAAAATCCCCCCTTTACTCTGTATCAAGGGTTACCTTATAAATCTTTACATGACTGTTCGGTTCCTTCTTGAGGACCGGTTTATTCTTAAAATAAAAGCCTAATTACATAATATTTCTCTAATTCTATCTACAAAACCTAAATAGACTGACACGAATCAACTATTCGACTTCTTCAGTTACTAAACTAACCCTATATGCTCTAAGCGCAACAGACAGCTAAGGTATTGACACCTTTGCTGGTATATTTCCTTGCATACTCGAACCCACCTAGTCACAACATGTGGACAATTTTCTCACATTGCTGACTAGGATCCAATGCCCCTGCATCATATTTCCTCTATATTGCTCAGGAGCATCAATTTTTGTTGTGCATTTTGAGGTGCATATACATTTGTGAGAAATCCATGAATGTCCGTACCAATCAGGTGAAAATTACCCTGTATGAAGTTTTTGTTGGCTTGAAGATTCTCTAATGTGATGATTTGAGGGTTCTAGATGATGGAAATTCCTTCAGATGCCCCATTTACATCAACCATTATAGTATTTCTACCTTTCCATATATTTTTGAATATGGTTTCCAGAGTGGAGCTGGTACATTTGGTTTCTTGCATGTAGAAGATTGCAGGATGTTCCTCCGAGATCATTTTGTTTAAGATCCTTTGCTTTGTGGGGCTGTTGAACCCTATGATATTCCATGAGATGAGCTTCATGGGATATATTTGGAGGTGAGGGCATAGAATCTAGTTAGCTTAGGGAAATGTCCCGAATCCACCATTTCTTTCCCCACTTCTATAGTCCATTGCAGAGATGTTTTCCTTCCTCTTTTTCGGGTCTCTTTTGTGAAGTACTGGGTGTTGATTAGTTTTCCTCCCTGTATGCCCAGATAGGGGAGCTACTGTGCCCTGGCTAATATTTCCTCCATTTTTCTTATTTGCTTC
This sequence comes from Pinus albicaulis, assembly GCA_034641835.2. Classification (NCBI taxonomy): domain Eukaryota; kingdom Viridiplantae; phylum Streptophyta; class Pinopsida; order Pinales; family Pinaceae; genus Pinus; species Pinus albicaulis. Next base: position 569,403,640 of record CM076580.1, on the reverse strand, counting down.
TCTGGCATTGAAGTGTAATCCTTGTTGGTGTAGGATTCTTCTAGCCCTGCAATATCCAGTCCTTCTAGATCTATGCTTTCTGGTTCTTCTTCCATCGCCTCTAGGATCGTTTCCATTATCTGTTATTTGCCCTTTATATGATCGTTGTCCGCTTCAGTATTGGCATTGGGAGATTTTAAGAAGGTTTCTAGAGGAATATTGTGTTGCTAAGCCATAGAGGATTGGACCTCTGCTGTGGAGGTGCTTCCTACCTCATTGACTGGTGTTGTTTCATTTTCACTTAGCTAATTAAGGGTTGTGAAGCTGTTGCTGGTTGTTGGTGTGTTTTTGTTCTGCTGCGGGGTAGCTCGCTTGTGTGTCTTTTTTTACTTTATATCTTCATGAATCCTTCTGTTTCCTGTTCACTAGTGTCCTTTTCCGCTATTTCTTTCCTGTTTAGTGGACATTATCTAAAGAGATGCCCATGTTGGTGACATTTCCTACATCTTAAGGGAATATGTTCATAATCAACAGTTTGAGTCCATTCAAATTATTCATGAAAAAGACTTACCTAGCCAAGGATCGATTCGGCTAGATTCATGTAGACACATATGCAGGTGTAGGCTGCATACCAGTTAATTTTGGTTTCTTCGGCAATCTTGACGAACTCCCCTAGGGCATTGCCTATGTCTCAAAGGGTAAGTTTGTCCCAGTAGTCCTGAGGGAGAGAGTAAATCCAGATCCAAATCGGTGCCTGGGTTAGATCCTTTTTATCTGGATTGAAGTGTTCAGTTCATGGTCTTAGGTATAGGCCTCTAGTGTTGAATAAGTACGGCCCTCCATCCATGATCATGTCCTTGTCTTCAGAGCAGGTGAAGAGAATTTTGAAGAAGCCTTTTGCGCACAGTTGCAGTTCTATGTGTCCTTTGGGTTTCCATTTCAAGGCTATCCATCATCTTAGCGCTTTTTCCGTGGGCCAGAAGCCCATGAACTTGCCTATCAATGCATGATCTTTCATGAATTGAATTCTTCCATTGATGTGATGTGCAAGGAGTTCAATCACTGTTTTCTTGGTTTCTTTTGGTATGCAAGTGGTAGATTTCGTGGTTGCGTCTGCTGCGGCTTGGGTATTTTCCTTTTGCACTGTGGGTGTCGCCCCTGTATTTTCTTGAGACGGGCCAGAGTTATGTTGATTCGCGTTTTTAGCCCCTGTCGCCCTCCATGTTGGAGACTGGCTTGTAGGGGGAGGGGGAGTATCAGACCCCCCACTAGAGTTGGTCATTGGAAATCCTGCGGCTGTCCGGGTATCAGGTTGTCGTAGATCTAACTAGGTGAGAAGGACTGTCAAGGAAGTCGTTACCAGAACCAGTAAACCCTAGGTCATGGAGGTTGGCCTGGTGTAGAGCTCCACTAGGGTTTTCCAGCGAATTTTTGTATAATCCCTGTCTTTTCGTGCTTATATATATATAACTTATCCAAAATGATGAGGTAATCCCTCCTTCATCACATCCTCATGACCACATGTAGCATCCTCGAGACAAAAATGGGTAACTTATCCAAAATGATGAGGGAATTCCTCCCTCATCACATCCTCATGACCACATGTAGCATCCTTGAGACAAAAATGGGTCAACTGCACCTTTACCAAGGCAACCACTCGATTCTAGGGAACCTTGACTTTCTCGTCATAAGTTTTTACTAGTTGGACCAAAAATTATCCCTCGTGCTCCACTTAAATCATGTTCCAATCAATCAAATTGTTATTATAAACAACATACTTTACAATGAAACATGAAAAGTATTATGAATGTGCAAGGTTGTAGGTAATGAAATAATCTATGCAATAAGACCAGTCCTTTCTAGGATCTGATATGCTCTACAATATTTCACTATTTTCAAAACTTCCCAAACAGGGTTCAAACACGCTCATATTTAAAGGCGATTGGTACCCATTATTATAAGGAAACTCCACCAAGTGTGGATATTCTTCCTATATAGATGTTTTTTCCATCACATACATCCTTAGCATGTCTTCAATAACCTGTTTAACTCTTTCCAATTGACCAAATGATTCTGGTTTGTGTTGGGATTCTCTCATATCACTTGGCCCTTGAGTCAAGTCACAAAGGGAGGAGCGAAATCAAATTTATTTTGGTCTGAAACTCAACAGAAGGCATTCGTAGAGTTCAAACATCACCTCTACTCTGCCCTAGTGCTCACATTACCAGAATTGCAACAACCATTTGAGATCAAGACAGATGCCTTTTACTATGCTATAAGGTAAGTTCTTACTCAACATGGGAATCCAATGGCATATCACAATGAGACATTTTCCAACACAATTTGAAAGTATCCCACTTACGAAAAAGATATGTACTCCATTGTGTAGGCTTGCTGACAATGGAAGAATTACACTTTGGGGAAGGAAGCATTTCAGGGTTGAGAAAATAGTGGATGTTGGGAAGTACATCAGATCTTTCACTATCTGCGCCATTTCCAAACCGAAAAGCAAGAAGAAAGGCCTCTATACTCCACTGCCTACCCATAGTCAACCTTGGGAATCCATATCCATGGATTACATGTCGGGAATTCCTTCTACTAATCATGGCAATGACTATGTTTTCATGGTCGTCAACATATTCTCAAAGATGGCCATTATGGCAACCTGCAAAAAGAATATCATGGCAAAAGCCACTACTAAACTATTCTTTGAACGAGTTTGGTTACACTTTGGGATCCCACGGTCTATCATCTTAGATTGGAAAAACAGGTTCCATAGTACATTTTGGTCCAACCTTTGATAAATTCTGGACACCAAGCTCACCAAGTCCACATCTTTCCATCCCCAAACTGATGGTCAGACATAGGTCGTCAATAGGATGATCATACACATTTTGCGCATGTACAACTCAAAGCATCCACGCAGACGGGATGAGAGCCTTCCCTATGTACAATACATCTATAACTGGGATCTCCACAACTCAACTGGCCACAACCCCTTTCAAGTGGGCTTGGGATTCGAGGCATTATGTCCAATTAACGTAGCCACGCCATTTACGACTACTCAAGCTGATTCATCTCATGTCCCGTCTGAAGCTGACAAGGTGAAAAACTTCATTGAGCACATTCAACACATCCACCAACATGTTCGTGACATCTTTTACAGAGTCAATTCTAAGTACAAGCAATGACATGATTAGCATTAGGTGCCACAAAACTTCCAAGTGGAAAACAAAGTGTGGCTACATTTGCAAAAGGAGCGCCTCACTGGACCCCACCACAAGATTCACCGGCTCCAATATGGGCCATACACCATCACCAAGGTTGTAGGGTAAAATTCCTTCGAGCTTAGTATTCCACCATTCCTTGGTCTTCACCTAGTGTTCATTGTGGATCACCTTCAGACCTACTTTCCACCTCTACTAGACACATCTGACATGGGAGAACAACTCACACAAACATATTTAAACCCAGAATGCATGGAAAAAACCACAACTAATTGGATCATGGACACACAAATCAAGAACACCCGCAAGTAGAGGATCCATCTATATTGAGTTGTCGAAGTAGGCCAACTCCTTCACTAGGGAAAGTGGCTGACCAGGGACCAAGTTCAGCAGAAGTTTCCTCATCTCATGGAGGAACTCAATGAAATGGTTACCATTGCTTCCTAAATGGGGAGGAATGATCCAGGTGGATATTGTTCACCACCTTCCTATTCCACTTGGACCCCCATCATTGTTTCTTTCATTTTTTCAGTTTCCTTAATTATAGCACAATTTACTATTTTTGGCAGTTTTTCGGGTCTCAAAATTCGAGAGTTGTCTGAACATATAAATTTAGGAGGAAATGGAATTCCTTGACATCTCCTCTCTTGGTGCATCATACCAGTACTGGTGCAACATACTAGTATGCTACCAAGATTGAGCAAAATTTCAAACAAAAGAAGTGAGACTTTGGATCTGCAAATCAGAAGCAAGGGAAATGTGCCCCCAAACTGTAGAACAAAGGAAAACACCATGGCGGGGTGGCATAGGATAACCCACCAAAGCCACAAGAAAAAAAAAACACCGCAAAGCCAAACATGGACACGATAAAGTGGTGTGTGTTGCATAAGATCTCCACTCACAACACAAGTGAATGTCGGGCCAAGCGGTAACTGGTGGTCAAGCTAAAGGCTTATGAATCAGATGCATACTCCGACTCTGAATTAGAACCCGACAAGGGTAATGATAAATGAAAGCATATTATCAATGCGGATCCCAACACCACCATTGCTACCATGAAGATCCAGAAGGAATAAATGGAAGATCTAGAGGAGGGGGAGCACCTCTTCCATTCCTTGATGTGGGTAAATTTTTCTCCGCTGCAGTTCATTGTCCACCACGGGTGACAAAATAACCTCATTTCAGCAGAGGTTGTGAAGCCTCTAGGCTTGCTGAACACAACACACCCACTTTCGTACACCATCGGGTGGCTTCACCAAGGACGCGATCTCCATGTTAGCCAATAGTGTCGCCTTCACTACAACATCAAGCCCTTCACGATGAGGTATTATGTGACATTTCTCCTCTTGATGTTTATGATGTATTATTATGCCAACCATACTTTTGAAAGCGACATGTGTATGAGTCCCAGCCTCACACTCTCATTGTTACTTTGGGAAATAAGTTGTACAGGATACCAGAGGTAGCATTATCTGCAGCCATCTCTTTGGTTATTGCAAAATAATGAAGTAAACTCATTTCTAAAACTGAGAAATTTGTTTTCCTGATGATCTGCCCTTAAGGAAATAATATATTGTGCTCACAACCTCAAGACATGGCTCCTCTGCACGACAACAATAAATGGACAAGGTCATGGAGGAGTAAGGGGACATCTTCACGTCACCCACGGGGGTGCCTCTGCACTGTCAGGTCAAGCACCCCATCGATCTGACCCCAGGGGTGTCATTTCCTAATGGACCAATCTATCAGTGCTATGTTCTGGAGAACAACGAAATCAAGAGGTTAATCAGAAGCTGCTACAGAAAGTTCACCTCCGACCATGTTCATCACCGTGTGGGAGCCCAATCGTGTTGGTATAGAAGAAGGATGGGACTTGGAGACTCTGTGTTGAATATTGGGCGCTGAAGAATATTAATGTCAAGAATAGGTACACGATCCCATAGATTGATGACCTTCTGGACCAACTCAAGGGGGGAAAATATTTCAGCAAGATCGACTTGAAGTCCGGGTATCACTAGGTACCAATCAAACCCTTTAATGTGTGGAAGACTGCCTTCAAATCCAAGGAGGGAATTTTTGAATGGTTGGTCATGCCTTTCAGGTTGAAAAATTCTCCTGCAACCTTCATGAGGCTGATGGATGACATCTTACAGCCATTCACCAACTCATTTGTAGTAGTGTACTTGGATGATATCCTGATCTTTAGCCAGACTTGGGAGGAGCACCTCAACCACATCTGACAGGTCTTGCAAACACTGTGGGAACACCAATTGTGTGCCAATTTGGAGATGTGCACTTTTGGCATGACCTAGGTTTAGTATCTGGGATACATTATTGATGAGCGGGGGTGCATTTGGATCCAGACAAGATCCAAGTGATTCAGGATTGGCCATCCCCAACCACTCTAACAGAGCTCTACAACTTACTGGGTCTTGCTAATTTCTGCCGCAGGTCTGTGTTGGGATTCTCTCATATCACTTGGCCCTTGAGTCAAATTACCAAGGGAGGAGCGAAAGAAAATTTATTTTTGTCTGAATCTCAATAGAAGTCATTCGTAGAGTTGAAACATCGCCTCTGCTCTACTGTAGTCGTCACATTACGAGACTTGCAACAACTATTTGAGATCGAGACAAATGGCTCTCACTATGCTATTGGGGAATTTCTTACTCAACAAGGGCATCCAGTGGAATATCACAGTGAAACATTGTCCGACATAGTTTGGAAGTATCCCACTTATGAAAAATAGATGTATTCTATTGATTATATAGTTCACCCTTAATATTTTAATAAAATTCATACGAAGCAGATCACCCGATAACATTATTCATGGCTAAAGTTCTGAAGTTGGCTAAGGAGAAATAGCACTAAGCTAAGTCACATGCGAAGAAAAGGATAAGCGATTTTCTATAACAGAGCGGAAATATATAAATATTTTAAACTTAGCCGAGCAAAGGTATAAAAGGCACAAAAGGAACGAATATAAAATAGGGACCGCATACACTTTATACACGCATGAAAAGGAGTCTGCAAGTGTGATTCTGGGGGGGTCACGAAGGTGAGGGACGAGGCGGAGCCTTACCCCCCTGAAATCTTGATGATGTGTCAAGGTGATCGACACGGGGCGAGCGTTCTATGGAGAATAAAGCATGGGTTTTAAAGTTATCATAATATGCACTTCATGTCCCATGAGGGCTATGTTCTGAAGTAGAGTTGTCACTACGACGTAAAGGTAAGGTAAGTTTTTAGGACACCCGGTACCAAGGCCAGTACCGGTATTTAACCTGACACGCAGTGTTTACCTACCTGAAGTCTAACACCCAACTCCTACATGACGTGTGTCTCACTGTCAGTGTCCTTACGACGCTTACCCCAGTCGTTTCACCCCACAATATTTTCTCGAGTTGCCTCAGTTCTATATAACGGTCCTCCGCCTTTTACTATGGTAAAATACTCAGGTTTTCAACTATTGTATAAATAGAAGAGGGAGCCCAGTACCAGGTCTGCCCAGTCATTGTCAGTACCCCCGTGTCGCTTTCCCGAGCAATTTCCTACTACGCAGGTATTCCATCCCTCCCATTCCATCTGGTTTCCTTTTGTTTTTAAATTTTCATGTTGGTCATGGGTAAAGTCACAACCAAGAAGTCAGAGCTGGAAACTCCCCAAGTCCGTGAGACTAGAACTCCTCCAGGGTTTGAACCTTTCTTAGACCGAAAAGCCGACATCTGCGACCCGCGGTACCCATTCCCCATTAGCAGCATCAAGCCTGAACTTCTTAGGAGACATGTTGAAAACAAGGATAGGTATCGGGTTGTTCTGTCGGGTTTGTATCATCAAATTACCCCCCCAGTTTATCCAGTGGTTGAATTTATCTGTTGGCTCCAGAACACTTACGACGAACGTCGGGGCATGTTCCTCTCAGCTCAAGGGAATAGAATATTCACCCTTTCCCCCGATATCATCAGAAAAGCCCTTCGTTTTCCTACCAGTTCAAACTACGTCATTTTTAGTGAAGTAAATTTGACCCCTCAATTTGCAAAGCTACCATGGAAGCAACAAAGCGATTTCATCACCTCCATAACCGACTCTCAGTTCACAGCCCTCCCTTTAGCAGAGTTAGTCCCCCTGAGCCTATTCAAAGAAGAAGTCTAGCCTATCCTTGCTCTCATCGCTGGTTTACTAGGTGTGGAAGGTTTCAGGCAAGCCTCCAAGGGATGTATTGCTTTCTTATGGTTAATGTCTCAAACTGGGGTTGTTCTAGACATTCCTGGTTTCCTGGCCTCCACCATTCAGACCCAGTTCCAGGAACTCCTAGACACGGGTCGCTTCCGCTTTTGTTCTATGGTCTTTTACCTCTTCCTCTTTCAACATGCTGATAAATTTGAGGGTTTGGGTCTAGATAAGGTGTAAAAGATAAATTCTCAACCCAGGCCAATTTTTGACTGGAGTCTTGCAACACATCAGTTAGCAAACGGGGTGGGCTACTCAAGGTTCCTAAACGATTTCATGCATATTTCCTACATTATCATCCACGACTCTCCTCTGCCTAGGTTTTTTCCTGAGATGAAGAGATTGTTACAGTATAGTGAAGCCCAAAGCATCGGGGATTGGTACCTGCTTGATAACTACACTAAAATCTGAGTTTATGGAGTCGAAGTTCCCCCCTACCAATTGCCCGTTTTTCCTGCCCGGCGGATTTTTTCTTTTGGAATACATCTGGCAGACCCTGAAATCTAACCAACTTCACTTCCTCCCTGCAAAAAATGGGTTTATCCTCAAGCTTCCCACAACCATTGGCCCTTTTGTTGTCAATTCAAGGCACGCCCTTCCTGTGGTGGAAAAGCTGCCTCAAGATATAGATTTGAGACAAGGGAAAGATTGGCCCTATGATCTGAGGGGCATCATCTCTAACAGAAGGAGGAGGAACAAATCAACCCCATATATGCATGAAACAAGGCCTTTCATAGAATGGCAAGCTAATCTTGAAAACTAGCCTTTGCTTTCGCAGATGGAGACCGATTCATCTGCGACAGGGGAAAAAACAGATGTCGTTTCAACAAGACAAGCTGGTAAAGAACAAATGGAGGAGGCAGGTGCATCAGGAGTGCATTCTCCCCCCTTCAAAAGGCAAAAAATAGGGACCAGTGAAGCAGAAGTTATCGGGGAGGAACAGTTGCTCGAAGAGGAAATGCCATATGGGAAGCCCGACAAGGGAAAAATGGGAATCAAGGTACTACGGGATAGTACTACCTCTTCTGATTTCTCAGAAGTCTCACAAGCTATCACAGCCGGCAGTTCTCAGGTTGCAATCGAAAGCAGGTTGAAGGCTAGATCAATCAGAGATAAGTACTGGGCTGAGCTGGAAGGGTATGTTGAGAAATACCACACCAGATTTCCAACCGCAATGAATCTGGACACGGAACATTTAGTAATGGCCATGGCCAAGGCCGTTCTGGACCCAGAAGCCGGTACTACCAACTACAGGGCATTAGAGGTTGCAATCGACATGTCACAAGTGCCGAAAATTGATAAATGCAACTTATTTCAGGTCTTCGGTGATATGCTTAAGGATGAAGTGATGCGGCTTTCAATCACTCTGAGAAATTTGCAGAGCAAGCATGCCCAAGTGGTGGAGAATTTCAGAAAGGAAAAGGTCAATTCCCGCGCCCTCATGAATGATATACGCTCTCCCCAGGATGTGATTAAAGGAAAAGAAAAAGGTGAATCCAACCCCCAGGGTCATCTTATTGAGGATTTACAGAATCAAGTAGCAACCTTGAAAAGTAAAATTAATATACCAGGCTCTCATCATGTGAAAACAGCCGAGCTAGCCCGAGCTGAAAAAGACAAAGCAAACTTGGTTGATTCTCTTGCAAAAGAGAAGGAGGAAAAATAAAAGATCGCAGGAGAGATGGTTTCTCTTCAAGACAGAATGAATGCATTACAAACAACTTGGGACACACATACATGTTCACCACCTGCCCTACCAGAGACTAGTTCACTGTCTCAACAGCTGACCACTACATTGGCTACAACTGGAACACTAGAGAAACAGGTTTCGACAGCGCAGTAAAGGATCAGTGAGTTGGAGGCCCTCCTTGTTGAGAATGTCAAAAATATTGATGCAATGAAGAAAGAGATTGAAGAGGGGAAGCAAGAAAAGGCACGGTATGAAAATACCATCGATGATCTCAATAGTCGTATGAAAGGAAATGTCACCCTCCTGGAAGCCAGGTGACTGATCTAGGCTGACATCATTGCAGAAGTTAGAAGGCGCTGGCCGTTCTTAAACGTTATCGAGGAAATGAAGTCAGCCATGCCCCTTCTCAGAAGAAAGCTCCATGAGGGAGGCACTGAGGCTCCCAACAAAGTCCAAAATGCAAAAATTTATGTCTCCTTCCTAAAAGAGCTAAAGCCAGAAGATGTGGTGAAACATGGTATAGAGAGCAGGTTCATGGAAGCTTCAGAATGCCAGAAAGCGGTAGAAAAATAATTGGCTAGGAAGTTGGCCATGGACGCTTTGGAGAAAGTTGCGACCAGCTTAGAACGGTTTGATGTGGACTGGGCCGAAATAACACTCGCAGGGCTCCCATTGTGCTGGGACCCCACTTGTGCTGTCCTGCAGCCATTACCAGCATATGAGGCCGTTCTGAAGGGGGAAAAGAATCGAACAGACATCCCCTCTGAGAAATCTGCAAGGCTTAAACCAGAAACCATAGTCTCGGTCCTTGGGAAAGAGTTTGCGCTCCTGCACCGAGTAAAGCATAGAATTCCTGTCGAGGCAAACTATAATGAACTCACAGAGGCTTACAACAGAACAGAAGGTTTCATATCGATGCCCGAACATGCAGCAGCCAGTTGGCAGAGATGCATCAAGTATGCCATCCTGTTAGCCAGCTCCTCAACAAACGTTCCACCACCTACTTTAGCAATGGCCTCAACTCCTTCGCACTAGTAAAAATGTTTAACTCATGATTCGGCCTTAGTGGCCTTTTAGTTTTACTTTTAATTTTACTTTCAAGTTCCGAGTGGAATTCATATTCCAATCTTGCATTTACTTTTTGTTAAGAACAGTTTTAATGCTTGGTTTTAAAACGGCCACGAGCCTAATTGTAAATGATGAGAAGCATTATCCCTCATCATAAATTTTGTTATTTTGATAAGGACCTGAAACTGCTTTCCAGCACGCGGGGAAGATATTTTCCCAAAATATCTTCCCGCGTATGTGATTGTAAATTCTATATAAGCAGCAAACTGAGATAGAAAAAATGTTCCAGATTTTCAGAAGAATACGCTGAGAAAGAATTATGTATGCATTTTTTTGAAATTTTGATATAAAGTTGAAGAGCCCGTTGGGTCTCAGTGATGAGGAGTTTCATATTTATTGGGGATTCTGGCCTTAATAATTTACAGTCTGTAACTCTCCCTTATGTGTTATAGCTTAAATTTTCATTTCTTTTACATCCATTTTTCTTATATCTTGTTCTCGAATGTGAGTGGCTCACTTGTCTTAGTATGAATTTATCGTTGTTGATACTCATGCTAAAACTTGTCTAGCACTTTAAATATGGCTCAGGCATGATATGTTGTTTCGTCTTTCACTTCAATTGTACTTATTCTAATATTAGCCGTGATGAAATGTTATCCTTAAAGTTATTGTCATGTATGGATTCTTGTTACTATAAGCCCAATACATGTTGAAATTCATTTCTAGATCTCGTCTCGGTAACAGCTAGTATTCTCTCTATCTTTCATACACAGTAATCACCCTCTGATTATCCACCTCTGTGAAGTATTTTAGAATCCAACCCTCTTTACAAAAACTTGTCTTTGAATTTTCTGATACGTTTTTATTAGAAATTCACACTTTCCTCTATAATATTGCTTTCTTTGTGCTAAATTTTTGAGGATTTTGGTTCCATCTCAATTAAAACTTCCTGTTTACACATGATAGCATGAGAGCCTTTTTCTGAATAACTTTTCCATGTTATAACATACGCTCCTTGCTATATAAGATGTCCTAGGCACTGGTCTTTCACAACTCAAGGTTGTTTGGAAGTATCCCACTTATGAAAAAGAGATGTATTCCATTGTGAAATATTTCCGACAATGGAAGCATTACATTTTGGGAAAGGAAACGGTCATCCACACAGACCACCGACCCCTGTAGTTCATATAGACATAAGGGAAGTTTAGAATGATCGCCATCAGAAGTGGTCAGCATATCTACAACAGTTTCATTTGAACATAAAGTACAAGAAGGACGACACCAATAATGTTGTATACTGCCTCAGCCAACCACTGATTGTGGGTCTAACCACCATTCTCAACTCTTGTGGGAACGAGACTTTTTATTGGCTGCTTCTCTACAAGAGTGGTTCAGAACTCGGCCACACATACAAGATGCTCTTGGAGGGTAAGCAAGTTCCAAATTTTCACCTCCAGTATGCACTGCTATGTCACCTGGGACACCTTTGTGTTCCTTCTAGCGAGTGTGCCAAGATGATTTGGGAAGCACACTACATTCGAGTCGCTGGGCATTTCGGGGTCAAGAAAATAATGGTAGCACAACAGAAGTATTTCTATTGGCCAAACCTTCGACGAGATGTCAAGAAGTAGATCAGATCCTGCAGTGCTTGCACCATTTCCAAACCAACCATCAAGAATCAAGGCCTCTATACTTTTTTTCCTACCCCTAGTTGACCTTGGGAATCCATCTCCATGAATTACCTGTCGTGCCTTCCTTCTACTAATCATGGCAACGAATTTGTTTTCGTGGTCGTCGACAGATTCTCGAAGATGGCCATTATGGCGGCCTGCAAAAATAATATAACAACAGAAGCCACTGCTAAACTCTTCTTTGAAATATTGTGGGTACACTGACTGGGTGGAGGAATGATCCAGGTAGATATTGGTGTCCACCCACCTATTCCAGTTGGACCCCCACCATTGTTTCTTTCAATTAAGATAATAGAATGCCTCAGCCAACCACTAATCGTGGGTAGACTGACTGGGCAGAGGAATGATCCATGTAGATATTGGTGTCCACCCACCTATTCCACTTGGACCCCCACCATTGTTTCTTTCAATTTTTCAGTTTCCTTAATTGTAGCAAAATTTACTAGTTTTGGCAGTTTTTTGGGTCTTGAACTTCCGAAGCAGTTTTGAGGCCCTAAACGATGATTTTTTTGAAAATCACCTTTGGTGAATGGCGAGTCTTTTCCAAAGTTTATTTTCCAAAAAAAAAAAAGTCGTTTAGGACCTCAAAACGACTCCAGAAGTTCAGGACCCGAAAAACTGCCAAAAATAGTAAATTGTGCTATAATTAAGGAAACTGAAAAAGTAAAAGAAACTATGGTGGGGGTTCAAGTGGAATATGCGGGTGGCCACCAATATCCACCTAGATCAATCCCGCTTGATATGGTGTTCATTGAACAATCATGGTGACCTCGTTAATAAAACTTTTAATATATTGAAATTAAAATTACAAACTCTAATTAAAAATAAAAGAATAAATGCAATAAAGAGATAAATAAAGTTAAATTAAATCAACAAAAGAGAAAATAAAATTAAATGGAACTTCCAAGCATCTCTCGTGCGGTAGCCAAGTGGTTGCGATTTCTGGATCTTTGGCCTTCGGCTCTAACATGAGACTCTTCATGTCTTCATTTGGCTCTCAGGGTGTTGTTTGCAGCTTTTAGGATTGAGGAAACTGATTGCTGCTATAATGTTTTAAGAAAATAGTTATCGATATTGTAGATTTATGAATTAATGGAATGGTGTTTTTTTTACACCTATGTTGATCTACCACTGCTTTACACGTCCCTAGATAGGCACATTTCATCGAAAACAGATAAACGCGTAGAAGATCAATGAGAAACAACTAGCTAGTGTAAGGAGGAGAAGTCTACAACAACCAATACTTAATAAAATTTCCAATTGCAGAAAACTTGGGCTGAGCAATTGAAGTGATAACCTCAAGTTTAGGGGGCCCAATCAGTTCATTTGAAAGCACCGCTAGAAATCCTATAAGAGTTGCAAACTCATGATATAGGCACGTAAACGTAAAGAAGGGTTGAAGCCCTTATTCATGGAACTACTAGCAGCTGGTCAGTCTCAGTGAACAAAGGTTCCAAAGTGCCTATTGTTCGCTCTAATCAGGTTATCCTACTCTGGAATATCATTATATAGAAAAGGGCTTAGCTCTATAGTAAAAAAAAATTGTCAACTATCTAGATTCTTTCCATTACTTCTTAGTAAGTGAGAAAGTTTGTCTATTAAAAAATGAATTAAAATGAATACCTACCTAAATTACATATATTTAGTTAAATAATAATTGATTTGGCTGTATATATATAGAAATAATATAGATGCCCAATTTCTATCAAAATGGGAGAAAAAACATTCACCTTCAATCCTTGGGCCAATGTTCTGTCACCTGGAGGGTTATTTCAATTGTGATGTTGCAGTGAGTTTTGAATGGTCCAGTAAGACTAGCACAATAGACCGAGCTTAGTTTCTTGGTAAGCAATCAGAATCTCTATGCACCCTGTGAGATATGTCTGTTGTCAATTATTAGCTATGTATGTTACGTCCCAAGAATAACCCTGTAGCTAGAAATAGAATTTTAGGTCATGTCACCTTCCTTCCGACCCTTCCATCACCAACGAGTAGGCTTTTCAATATGTTCATTCTTCCCACTTCCTCTTTGAAATCCCATGCCCATGATTTTTCTCTTTGAATTCCCACGCCCACGATTTTTTGGTGGCAGGAAGGTCAATAGTTTCCCAGGTCTAGCAAAAATTCCATTGTTGCATGATGATATCTGAGCAAAAACAAATAGGTAAATATCACATTATTGATTAATACTACTAAGGTCTCCATCTAATTATCATTTTGGGATAGAAACATGATTCATGCTTCCATGATTTACTAAATTTTGCATGTGGGTGGTATGCAGGATTGATAGTAGGGGAGAAGCTTACAAATCAGCTCTGTTCATAAGGAATTGTGAAGGAAAGCTATATGCCTTGAGTTTCCAACTTCTCCAAAAACACCACCGAGCAAAAATATTTGCAGAGGTCGCGTGCAACAAAGGGCTCAAGGGAGGGGATCTTGGTGACAGTCATGGGAAGTCGCCTGTAATAGAGGGTTCGCGACATGTACTATAGGTTCATGTTTGTGATTATATAGAAAGCATTTTGTGCTAACAAGTAATGCTAGCATTAGTTTCATTTAAATTTTATTTTGATAAAGCACTGATGATGTGAAACATGTGAACCCTTTTAACATAAGTTATATAGAGCGATACCTCAGAAAGAAGCCAAATAAGACCATGAAAATGTTTATTGGTTAAAAAAATAATTTCACATATATAATATGTTCACAGAAATGTTTTATAAAATATCAAACTAAAACTTTGGCTTAACACTTTTTATCCAGCCCAAAACTAACATAAACCTTATAATTTCGATTACTAATAGTCCATGTCGTTATGAGGTAATAATGTAGCGTGAGATTGACTATTAGCCATCTTCAATTTACATTTTGAATTTCAAAACATAATTTAGTTAAAATATAATATAAAACATGTTAAAATATAATATGAGGCATGGAGCTTGCAAAATTAAAATCAGACTGCAATAGGACGTTGAAAAAACACAAAAAGTCACTAAAAGAAAGGTTTTCATTCGTACTTTGAACCACTCGAGTTAATATTTAAGGAGAATTAGAAACTTAGTGCTTTATAAACCAAATTTAAAAAATTGCCACTAGAATACTGGAATAAAATATTAAATATAATATTAACAACGGGACAGCTAGCAACACTAATGGATCCATGCGGAAAGAAAAAACTTCAACAGAAATGTTCACATTCTACTGATATCTATCCACAGCACATTACTCTCTTCACCGTATATACAAACTAGTTGTGTTTAAGTGTCATTTTTGAAAAGTTTTCCGTTTTATTTTCTAATTTAATTTCTTTAGAATTTGAGAAAAAACTAATTTAAATAATACAAATCAAGGTTTCACTACAAATGGCTCGCACAATTAGCACGGGTCGGAGGAAAGGGAGCTTTGCTAGGGTTTGGGTAGCGATTTTTTGACAGTGCACCGAATTTTTGACAAGGTTCTGGGACCGCAGTAGAATGGTTCATAGTTCTTGAAGGATCCTATGATTGCTACAGAGCTAATGGCAGCACCATGGGGAGATCGATGGAGAGGAAGGTGGCCCCTTCCTACCGCAATGTGGTCAGCATGGAATCCAATGCACAGGGCGTGCATCCAACCAACCTGCAAAAAAATCAGGGGAAAGGCATGCCAATATTGGGGGCACATTGGTAGAGTTGCATGCAAGGGAAATGTTTACCGAGAGCCTCTAAGAAACCTCGCTTCATAATCCCTAGAAATAAACTGGAAGAGTATCGAACATACATGAAGGACCATGCAATCATATGCAAGTTCATAGGCCTCTAGCCAACGGAACGGGATCTAATGAGATGGATTCATCGAAAATGGCAGCCGAAAGGGCATGTGGAGTTTAAACTGGGAGCAAAGGGTTTCTTTACAACCATCTTTGCTATCCTAGAAGACAAAGAGAAGGTCTTCGATGGAGGATCGTACTTCTACAACAATGGGGGGTTGTTTATGCGGTATTGGCAGGAATGCTACAATACAGAGAGAGAAAAATTCTTGTCAGCCTCAGTCTGGGTGGATCTCTTTGGCCTACCAATGGATTTTTGGGATCCAGAGATTCTTGAAGGCATTGGTAACTCCCTCGGTACCTTCATAAAGGCTACAAAATAAACAAGATGTGGGAGATATACATCATATGCCAGAATATGAGTCGACATGAATATAACAGAACCGCTTCCTAAGGCCATAGAACTAGAATACCACCATGAGCTATGGCATCAGTACATATATTATGAACGCATTCCTTCATGTGTAGGAGATGCCATGAATATGGCAACCTATTTCAGGAATTCCCTCTAAACCACAAAGAACCAAAAGAACTGGAAAAATAAATCAAGAACAAGAAACGCCAAGAGAATGAGGAGGACTTCCAAGAAGTCTAGAGAAAAAAGAAGAATCAGAAGATAAACCAAACCCCTGGACCAAACCCTACGAGAACAGGAAAAAATAAGCAGAACCACAACAATTTTATTATCCGTAAAGATGAGGAGGCACTGGAAGAAATGGTAGGACGCCAAGAGGGACCAAACCAGGGAGTAGAAATTGGAGAGGAACAAGACAATGTGGACAAGCAGGAACATCAAAGAGAAGAGGTAAAAACCAAATGTAACGTGAAAGTGGAGATGCAAGAGAAAGAAGATATAGAAACAGGTTAGGATCTATCAAACATGGAAATAGACAACTAGAAAGAGGATCCTAGTAACGAAGAATAGGTCCAACGAATATTAGTAAACAAATGGAGACACCTATATGAGAGGTTCATCCCTTAAACCCAAAAACATATTTACAAAGATACATTTCAGTAGTATAAATCCAAGCAAGGAAAGGTAGGAACACATCAACCATAACAACTCGGCTCCCAGAAAACACAAGGCAAAGATCAAGGGTCATTAGGAAAAGGTAGCAAGAAAATAGGTCGAAATAACCTCAATGAGGCCATTCAAATGATTGGAAAATCTCTAGTTAACTCAGGGAAGTTAGTTCAACTATCGGCGGTCTTCCACCAACTTAATAAATCATTTAAATTATTATTGCAACTTAGAATATCCAACGTCTGAACAGTAGAGGGAAACAATGATACTTGAAAGAGAGTTTGAGGAAATACAAGGCTAGCATAATGATCATCCACGAAACTAAGATCTCGGAAACCAAACTTAAAGGGATAGTCCGCAGCTTTAAGCTACCACTCGAAGTGATCGCTCTAGACTCGAGAGAAAGCGCGAGAGGACTATCTATTGTGTGTAATATGACGGAAGTGTTTTTCGAGGATTGGGTAAGAAACTCCTAAATGCTTACAGGGTGTTTTAGACACATAGGATCGAGGGATTAGGTCCTCCTTTCTGGGGTTTATGGACCTCACACTCCATAAGAAAAAGAGGCCTTCCTTCAAAGTATGCCCAATCTGAGAAGAGAATGTAAGGAAGACCTATGGATAGTTGGAGGGGACTTCAACTGATAACATCTCTAGATGAAAAGAAGGGAAGGATGCGACGTCGAGACCCAGATATGGGTAAGTTCAGGGACACAATATCAGAGCTAAAAATGGTGGACTTGCCCAATAACAATGGCACCTTCACCTAGAAAAACCGAAGGGGAGGAAAAAAATCATATTGTGTCCATATTGGACATATTCCTAGTCTCAGAGCATACCGTCTCTAGATACATATACATGGAAACTTCCATTCTTCCTGGAATGGGCTTGGATCATTGGCTAGTACGACTAGAAATCGACCTCAAAACTGGCCCAAAAAATAAGCCATTTAGATTTGAAGCATTTTGGCTTCGGGACCCTAACTTAATGAGACAACTTGAAGAATGGTGGAGGAATTGTCACGTGGTAGGTAGAAATGTGATGCATACCTTCTAACTCAAATTAAAGGAGATTAAACAAAAGATCAAGAAGTGAACAAGGAGGAATTTGGTAATATATTCAAATACTAGGAGGAGTTTAAAAAGAATATGGAGAGGATTCAACTTTAAATCATCATGGAGGGAAGATCCACACTTCTAACAGAAGAAGAGGGACAACTTATAACTCAAATAGAGGAATGGAGGAAACAGGAGGAAGTTCTTTGGAAACATAAATCTAGAGTTAAATGGCTAAGGGAAGGAGAGAAGAACACGCGCTTCTTCCATAAAGTAATGGTCCATCAAATGCAGCATAACACGATATTCTCCTTGAATAATTAAGTTGGAGATAGGGTTACTCACCATGAGGATATGTAAGACCTGGTGGTTCAGCATTTTCATTCTCTTCTCTTGGAACCGGAGCAGGATTGATCGGAAGCTATTGATATAATCACGCACAATATCCCTACTCCTATTACCCGAGATCAGAACTTAGCCTCATGAGGACGGTATCTCTGGAGGAAGTAGAGGAGGTGGTTAAAGGTATGGTGAACAATAAAGCCACTGGATCGGATGTCTTCACTATGGAATTCTTCCAAGAAGCTTGGGAATTCATAGGGCAAGATATCTTGGAGGTTGTGGAGGAGTCACAAAGGCATCAAAAGGTATGTCCGAGCCTCAACTCTACTTTTATAACGTTTATTCCTAAGTCTAATAAGTCAGAATATCCCCAAGGATTCCATCTGATTGCTATGTGTAATGTCATATACAAAATAATTTCTTCCATCATGGTGAAATGCCTTAAACCTCTACCTCCTTCCCTCATATCTCCAGAACAAACTGGTTTTGTAGAGGTCCACCAAATCCTTGATGGTTTTATTACCTCTTAGGAAGTGATCAACTCCCTAAAACAATTGAAAACCCCGAGGATGATGATCAAACTGGATCTCTCAAAAGCTTATGACCACATCAGTTGGACCTTCCTTACCAAAATCCTCCAAGCCAACGGGTTTGATCCAAGATGGATTCGATGGATACAGGATATGATATCCTCCCCTATTTATTCCATTATCCTAAATGGATCCCCCACAAGATCCTTCAACCCTTCACGGGGTCTAAGGTAGGGAGACCCGTTGTCCCCTCTCCTTTTTATTCTCGTTGTTGAAGGCCTTGGTAGACTCATAAAGATGGAAGCTCGAAACCTCAATATCCAGGGGCTAAGACTCTACCCTTAACCCACCAACAATTCGAATATGATATAATGTTATTTTTTCAGGTATCACTAAAGAATCCATAACCATTAAGGATACTATGCAATTGTTCATGGAGACCTCAGGCACTCTTATCAACAATGAAAAATCACATATCTTCTTCTTCAACACTGTCATAAACCTTCAAACCTTTCTGGCGAGAGTGCTAGGGTTTGGAATTGGTTCACTCCTAATGAAATATTTGGGCATGCCCCTAGTTGTAAGCCCTCTGAAAATTTCATGTTGGAGCCATCTTATCCAAAAAATCCAAAGTAAGCTCAGAAATTGGAAATTTAGAGCCCTAAACTTAGCAACCCACACTTTTTTTCTTAAACTTGTCCTTCAATTCATCCCCATCTACCAACTATCCGAAATGGGCGCTCCCAAATCTATCTGCCAAAAATAGAAGAAATCTTCAAGAAATTCCTGTGGGGGGGGAGCAGTTGAAAAAATGGGCCTTGGTAGCTTGGTCTGCCTCACAAAACCGAAGAAAGAAGGAGGCATTGGCCTTAGAGACCCATACACCTTGAATCAGGATCTAGGGGCCAAACTGTGGTGGAGATGGGCCCAGGGGGGGTCGACCCTATGGAAGCAAATCTGGACAAGGAAATATGACATGCGCAACAAAACATAGGAAATTCTAAGATATCGAGACCCTCCTAAGGGATCGGCCATCTCGAATTTGAAAGCTCAAAATAGTGATCTCATCTCGCAACACTTCTTCTGGGAAATAAGGAATGGACAAATAGCCCTATTCTGGAAATAATCATGGAAACAAAGGGTCAAATTAAACCTCAGACGGGAGCTAAGTGAATGGCTCACATATGCTATGAACAATAATTATAAAACAATCAATCAATACTAGAAAGAAGACATCAATAATGGGGGAGGGAGAAGATGAAAAGACAGGATAGAATGGCCAATGCACCAATCTGAGAACAATGGAACCTTTTAAACTAAGATCTTGAGTCGAGAAGAATTACCCTCCAAGACGGGTCAAACATTTTGAGATGGGGATATGAAATGAAAGACACATTTATAGTTAAATAATATTACAAGATAAAAAGAAGTTTGGAGATAGGAGAATCAATAAATAATCTGGAGGAAAATCTGGGGAGGAAAATGGTGGTCGAAGGTCTCCTACTTCGTTTGATTAGTTTGTAGAGGCGGAATATTAAGCTGGGATCAATTGATCAAACGTGGCTTTCATGGGCCCTCAATTTGTCCCCTATGTGGAAATCAGGGGGAAACACTCGAACACATCCTAAAATCCTGCCAATTTTCCAAAAGGAAATGGAGAGAAGTGGAAGTGTTATTCAGTAAGATGGATCGAAACCCTAGTAGAAATTGTCCTCAAGTGGAGAAATGGTTTATTCTCTAGCCCGGTTCTTAATAGAGTTTGGGACCTAACTCTAGGTTTCACTCTATGGAAAACTAGGAAAGAAAGGAACAAGTGGATCTTCAAAAACACCAAGATGGACCAAGAGATAGTGTGGGAGGGAATCAAGAGTAACATAAGGCAAACTATCCTTTTGGAGCAGTGGGTGTGACATGATTGGAAAGAATTCTCCAGAGACTCCAATTATCACCTAGCATGGCTTCTCCAGCATCGTGGAAAGGGGAAACCATAAAATTCTTCAAACCTTCCCCAAAAGGATTCGTCAAACTCAACTGTGATGGAGTCTCAAAAGGGAATCTAGGTCAAGCAGGTGCTGGAGGAATTTTTAGAGACCACCAGGCCAAAGAAAGATTCATATATGTTGACTCCTACGGCTTTGCAAGCAATAATGAGCGGAATTTATAGGAGCCCATCACGGCCTCCTCTTAGCCATAAGGCTAGGCTATAGAAAGTTGGTTATTGAAGGGGACTTGAATCTGGTTATTACCACCCTCAAAAAAATTAACCAAGGAACAAGGTGGGACAAGCTCAGCAGGAGTTGACGCACAGCTCGGCACGTGCAAGGCTTGGAGGATACAATTCGTGGGTGATGATTTTCTAAAACAAAGTCGATGACCTCCTAGAAAATTGGGGTTGTTCTCATCCGAGTGAGCCTCTGGATTCGTGCAAGCTTCCAAATGATCGGGAGGAACCCTGGAGCAAGCTGCAGAGTATCATCGAGTAGTACGAGGTGGCTCAGCGAGACCAACCTCATCTTCCAAAACCTGCCCCCCGATCGGGATGTTATGTAGGGGATCAGACCTCCCATCAACTTTAATGATAGGCACATTGGGGATGATGCCCACCACCCTTCACATGAGTGGCAAGGATGGTAGGCAGGACCTTTGCATGCAAGAACAGGGAAGGTGGCGGCAAGTTGGCTCACACAGGAGCATTAAAACAATGAGGAGACAAGCGTGGGGCTTTCATTGTGAAGGAAAGTTTGGTTGGAGGCGGGATCGTGGGACTGGACCCCCAACGTGCGACCTCCTATGCAAGTCTTGGGTATCTATGTCGCTCTAACCTCTTTGTACACGTCATGGTTATTTGTTTGAAGTTTTTTGGGCTGGTAATGATCCACATGGGAGCAGAAGGGACTGGTACATGCCCTTGTGGGTTAGAAGAGGGCGTAATAATGATATTGTTGTTAGGGAAAAGGAGAAAATTTCAATGGGTCTCGCTGTCTGGTTGATCGTAGGTCTGATGGGTGGGCACTGCATGTAGTTGTACTAGAGTCTGGTGGGTAAGGGATACCTCCAGACTAGACCTGGGAGGTGTAAGGAAACTCTTTTCGTGAAAAGTAATAGAGATCAGTCTAGAGAGGAGGGGAAACTGATGAATCGGTAATTCAACCTCCATATGGTTCCTAGTGACTTTGAGCACAGGGAGAGGGGGGGAGTTAATTCTCGAAAGTTCCATGTTGACGCCCTCGAAACTTTCTCTATTACCCTTGAGGCCAAGGAGGATAGAGAAGTTGGGCCACGCAGTAAGCGCTGGGGGGCTAGGGGGTATAGGAGTCTGTGGGTAGGAGAGGAAGAGCAGGGGTCGGGTTTGTGGAGTCTGGGTAAGGTAGAATCGGGTCAGACTCACACGATCACAGAGATGGGACGATTCTAGTATGTTGTATGTTATCACTCATGTTTGGTCCAATGTTGTTTTAAACCATAAGGAACTATGCCTCTTCATGACTCGTTGGATAGGTTTCCTCACATAGAACGGTGGAATGGCTCGTGGGTCAGCTCGCTCCAGGATTCATGTTGCTCGTGGGTGTTCCAAGAGCCATGCTGGTCGCGGCCGTGGCAGAAGAGACAAGGGGAAGGCAATTGATAGCCAGGCCAACTCGACCCGAAGCAAGCCTAGAGGGTATTGGCTAGCCATCGATGTAACTCAAAAGGCAGCAACGGCGTACCATGAAAATACCTGAGTAGAGATCCGACAGCTTATAGAAAAGTGGGAGGTTGACATCAACAAACAGGGGGAGACGGATATGGAGATGGCCACTGAGGAGTGGAAAGATATAATTCAAGACCCAGGCCAAACCAGAGGGAGTCTCACTCAATTTAGATAGACCTTGTTCATGTATTGGTCTATGAAAAGAATTCTCGGAAAATATCTTGAATAGATTTCCATGAGTTTGGTGGCTCTCACACAGGACTTTCCGGACTATAGGATGGAGTTTGATAAGCTCAAGTTTTAGTGAAGGAAGCAGGGTGGCCGGCTGCACCGCATCAAGCATCACATCCCATGCATTTCCAAGCCGATGGAGCAAGCTGGCACCTCAGCTAAATACCCAGCGCCTGTGGAGTCAACCTCGATCCGAGATGAGGCTGAGTAATTTCTGAATGGATAAATGTGTTTTTTTATTATTATTAGTTATATGCGAAGAGCTTTTAAATTTCAAATGTTTAGTAGATATGACAAGCAAGATGGTAAAAACTGTGTAAGGGTGAATATTCAAGCCATGTTTGCAGAGTTCAACAAACTTAAGACTCTATTTTCTTAGATGACATACTCAGGTGGCTAACAGATCCGGTTTTCGTCACAACAGATCTGGTTTCCGTCACGGACGGATTGAAGCCACCAAACTGTTATATCACGATGTACCATGTTTTAGAAAATCAATAAAAAGAGAGTATTAGGAAGCTTACAAAAAAAATTCACTACAATTTTTTCTGCACCAAAAATCTAACTCTAAAAAATAACATTTAAAACAACTCCACAAACAATGGTTCCACAACCAAAAAAACACATAAAAACCCGACTCAAAAAACCACCGAATTCCAGAATACCACACATTTGTCTCATGCGGACTTGAATTTCATCTAATGATGACTGGGCTTTGAATGTCAACAAGAAACCAACTTTATAACAAGTTCTGTAACAGATATGGCCAAAATGGTGAATTGTGGAGGAGAATTATGTCTCGTCAAAAGACAGTGTCTATATATAATTATAAACAGCTGGTAAGAAGTTTCCAACGATTCCACAGCTGCTGGTTGTTGCGGTGGTTTGGCCGGCCACGAAAAATTAGAATGATAGCAACATGGACATTCTTTTAGTGGTTATACTCATTGTAAATTTAAAAAGGACGACTGTGCTCTTCACAATTAATGCTTCTCGCTCCTCTCCTGTACAGATACCGCGATCATTTTCTGCTTATAGTCATCATTCAAACGTTCATCTTTGAAAAATGGTACATACATGAAAGTGAAGATTGTATGAGGTCTTTCAATTATTGCATTTGTGCGGTCTGTCATAATTTCCACCTCATGCATGCTGTTTTTCGACACAGAGTAGGTGACCCCTAAAATATTTCCAAGGGACAGAGATCACTTTGTGTGTCTAAATTTTTTATTTTTTTTTTCCATCGGCTTGTAGGCATCAGCAGTGGGTTGGAGACTAATCCTTTCATATCTACTATGGAAGAATAGAGAATCAAGCTTAACCAATGCATACAATAGAAATCTCTTCAAACTGTAACATTTATAAACTTCTACACACAATGATGATTAACGTTAGGTTCTTGTCTTGAAATCTCTGTCAAGTCACCATCTTCTTTGTTTGTCAAAGTAGGATTTTCATATAACCATAAGAAATATATTTGTGGTGTTTTTCCTTTTTATTTCTTCTTTTTTGGGTAGGGTTTTCGCTAGGTCATTAATTACATAAATTAGATTTAATATATTTATCCTAATTTATAATATTTTTTGGGTAAGGTTTTCACTACTTCATTAATTACATAAATTAGATTTAATATATTTATCTTAATTTATAATATCAAAAGTTTTGGAAGTGTAATTCGTTAGGTTTTTTTCCATTTATAAGAAATTTTCACTTCAAAAGGACTTTATCCCTTTTAATACATGATAAATTTGAAGTTAAATGGAATGTCTATTTAATTTATTTCCTAAATCATTAAAATGTTTTAATCATATAATTTCCTTTTTAATTTTCAGTTGTAATATATATAAAAAGTTGATTAGTCTATGTAGGGTTAGCCTTAGTTTAGGCACAATTTAGCTTTTAAATAAATAATGAATAGATACTCAAATATTTTATTTAAAATATTTTTATATATTGTCAATATTGAAATTTTTTTTCTTATTAATATTTTTTCAGATTCCATGTGACCAATCTATTAAAATCACTCAAGGAATTACACATATCCCTCCCCTACCATTTTTTTCCAATCATTTTGGCATATACATTGACAAGTTAGAACATTGTTTAGCACATGTGCATTGTGATGATCTTATCGTCCTTCTTATTTACACAAGTAATATTTTTTTTTATGGAAATGATTAATCCCTATAAGTATGATCTTATTATCCTTCTTATTTACACAAGTAATATTGTTTTTATGGCAATGATTAATCCCTATAAGTTGGGAAATCAACCAAGAATCCTCATTTCTTTTTTCTCTAGCATATACACGGACAAGTTAGAAAAATTTTTGGAAGAAGTAGATTGTGTTAAGCATCCTTTTTATTTACACCAATATTATTCTCATGTTGAGTGCCTATGATGTTGGCAAGAAATTAAGAATCCTCGGTCTCATCCTTTCTCTGCTAAGAGTATGCTATTAACATGGAAAATTTAAATTTATGATAATTATATCCAAAAATATCATACACAATACTTTCATGGAGAAAAATAAAGTAGATCCAAACTAATTTTATAAAATATAATATGAAATTTAAAGACAATACACCCTATCTTACCTCGCTTTTGGAAGCAAGCCGTCCCCACATTGAGAGCATAACCATTACTAGGTAATTAATGTACAATAACAAAATATACAACTTGGAAGAGAAAATGACTCCAAAAGTTGCTTCGAACTCTAGTCAAAACCAAGTATGACTCAAAGAGGGATGACATGAAGGTGTCAAGTCTTAGCTAAATCATGAGGGAATAAAGGAAAATATACACAATAATATTAAAACTAGTATTACGTTTAAATTTAAGGAGAAATTTTGGTGTCATAAAATATATAAGGGATAAAAAAATTAAAATGGATATACTTTGTGTAATAATTATAATATTAAAAATATTATTATATTTAAATTTAAGGAGAAATTTCGGTGACAGATATTCAGAGGATAAAAGAAATTGAGATATTATAAAGGGGTGATCAACCCTATTCTACATGTTCAAAAGCATATCTATATTTTTATTGGCTTAAAGAAAAAAATCAACATAGCTAAAATAACTACAATTGCTAGATAGGTTGCATTATGAAGCTAGGCATTACAAAATTCCTAAAGCATAGTGTGATAAAAAAATATATCTTTGTAACAATAAGATGCTTGAAGATAACATGGAACTTTATCTTATAATTTCTTAAATATAAATTTATTAAATCTCAATTTTAAAATATTTGCTACAATACCAACCTTCTCATCCTTCTAAATCATCAAAACAATGGTGATTTTTGAAAGATTTGTCACAATACCAACCTTCCTATCCTTATAACTCATCAAATATATGGTGATTTTGGAACACTTATATTAATGTTTTTCAAGCACAAAAATAAAATTCTAAAAAAATTCAATTACTTGCTTAAATTTCTCGAGGTCCTATAGACTAACTTGTGTCTTAATAGATGTTAACCATTATCTTAAAAAAAAATTATCCACCAATTTATTTATTTTTTCTTTTAATTAATTAATAGACACATACTCAAAATGATTATATAAAATTATTTTCCTTAGAGTGGATATTGAAATAATTTATTTATTGCATATATTTATTTTTTTTAAATGTCATATGTTAACTCCATGTTTAGGATGGAAGGAATTAAACATATTCATCATACTAGACTATAGAAATTTCATTTCGGTACAACTACACCAATGTAGATCCATATTAACTCTAGATCTATCATGACTCAGAAGTTATCCTTTCCTCCAAGGTACAAATATTTCAACGTGTTCTTTTAACTCAAAAGAAATTTTCACTTATATTGACTAGATCCACTTGTATACATATGCATATATTGCGTTGTCATAAATTTATCTTAACTCGATATCTATCATGAGGGAAGGGGATTGAATTCATCAAGGTGTTGTAACAACCCCAGGTTAAGTTTCCATGTAATAAATGGGAATTATAAAGGAAAAATAAAACAAAAGTTATGGCGCATGTATTCCAAGTTGAATGGAGGGGAAAAACATTATATTGGGATCCACTTGTGGTTAATTATTTATTTTTGTTAGGCATTGGCATTGGCAAGATGAAAAAGGAAATAAATTAAAATTTAATATAACAAATAAAGGAAAATAGAAGAAAAGAAAAATGAAGAGACAAGAATATACATGCAAGGGAAAATGAGGGAAACGAAAAAAGAAAAAAGAGAGAAAAATTGGAGCATTCCCACTTAGAAAAGCAGAGGAAAGAGAAAGAGAGAACACTATACCAAAAGGGGGAGAGCACTTGGACATAAGGAAGACAAAAGAAAGAAAGAAAATGAAAAGCAAGGAAGAAAAGGGGGCGCAAGAGGAAATTTTGACAACAACAAGAAATGGAAGAAATCAAGGAAAGAAAGAGTAGACAACAAGAGGATTTTTTCGGTAACAGGTTTCATGTTTGATTATATTTTTGGGATGTGAATGCATGGTTTATGCATTTTTTTATTTGGAATTTTTATTGTCATTTGCATGGGATTTTCATAGATTGGCAGTGGTATACAACATTTTCCTATGCCATTTCCTGGATAGTCATAATGTAATGGGTTCTCTATTTGATTGAGTTTTGTATCACTAGTAGATTTTGGATCCTGGTTGAGGTGGTATTAGTAAAATAACAATGGTTGAGGGTGGAGATGTATTTCTTCAGGAAACCCTTAACAGGTGGGTGGATACATGCAAATTACTTTGGCTATGGTGAATAAATTCTGAGGAATCCAAGATTGTATTGGTTTTGGTGATTTTTGGACCGGTTTAGGTGAAATCACTATGTCTTGAGGGTGGAGGTGGTTTAATATATGGACTCCCTATTTGGTTATGTTTGGTTTATATCATGTGATCCCACATTCATGCTAGGAATATGGCACATGGGTGATTGGATGAAAGAAATATTTGGTCAAAATTGTATCTATGTCGGATGTGTATCCTCCACAGTGTCCCAAGGCTGAGAATGGAAACCGAAGGAGGTAACCTCGAACCACTTAGGATTTGGTGTCTAGCCCTACCAAATCAGAGAGGGCTCTCTCTGTGACCTTACAACCACAAGGTGACTGAATAGGGTAAAAAGATATTAGGATAGGTGTTGAGCTCTGGGGTTTTGAAATTTAGGTTTTTAACTGGATCACAAGGAGAGGTCAAGAAAAGTAAAGGTTCAAAATGAGCATGACAAGCATAAGTTAATTTATCATAAGATTAATAACAAAAACATGAAATTATTATCAAAACAGAGCATAAACTTGAGAATTATGTTTAACAACTTATAGGAAGATCATTGAAAGCAAAGATATGGAAAGAAGGATAACTCATCATTCATAAAAGTGATTTACAGAAGAAAAGACCCTGCCACAAAAGCATACCACATGAATCCCTATATAATAGCTGCAACTGGCCTTGTATTTCTATAACAATAAACATTACACAAAGCTCCAAGGCTTCTACTCTCTAATGTCCAACCTTTATTCTGACTTTAAACTAGCTACATATAGACCAAAAACCATCGTCCCCTCTCTGAGGGGTCGAATCCCTCATGATAGGAACAGTTTACACAATTTCTCTAACCAAACCTAAGAATAAGGAGGTTATAAAAAACTCTCCTTTTAGCCTTAGACTGACCTTTATAACATTAATGACCATCATAACTACATTAAATTTACATTTACAGACTCAATTACACTTGATCACATCATGTAGAAACCCAAATTTACTAATTACATCACGAGAAACTGAGTTTGACTCATAAAACTTAAAATTTTGACCTCTAGGGAAAAGCGCAGCAAATCCTGAGAAAAACATAGCACCATCTGGGAAAATAACAATGCCAACTTGGAGGGAAGTTTTGAGTGACTTCCAATGATCCAAATTCTGATCTGAATGTATCATTGGAAATCTTACAATTTCTAGTTGTCCATAGACTCCTTAAGAAAGAAACATGGTCTATCCAAGGCTGAGAAAACTGGATTCTCCCAAGGTCACTCTAAAATTTCAATGCCAGGGTGAAAACAATGGCATAAAGTGGTTTTTTGGCATGTTTTTCCCATTTTTCTTCCAATCAGAAGGCTGACATGGAACACAAACTAGATGGTTGATATGGGCAGGTCACAAGCTATCCAGGCATATAGATTTTTTGTGATTTGGAGCCCTCATGTAAAATTATGTTCTAGGCAATGAGAGAGGCATCAACCAACAAATAAAGCTTATCCTTCTTCCTTTTCTTAATTAGGGTTTTCCTTAATTTCCTTTTCAAGTTTTTTACCTTAATATGAGAAATTGTGTTTCTCGTTAAGTAATGCATTTCCATGTTCCTTTGGAGCTTATTGTTCCTATTGGACTTCTTTAGAAGCTTCTCCAAATGACCATTTACCTTACCAAGCTAAATTTCTTTATCTTGATCAATTTATGTTGGTATCAACTCATCAAAATCCTCTTGACCTAGTGATGGAGATGGTTCAGTTTCTTTCTCTTCCTGCCTCTTTAGACCTATTGTTCTTAGCCTCCTTGGTTTCATTTGCACCTTCTTATCCTCAAGTTGATCAACATCAATCACAAACTTACCTTTGTCATCCTTCTCCTCCAAATCTGCCTTGGGTTTACTAAGCAAGAGTTGTTTTACTTGAAGCTGTTTGTTCTCTTGCGGAAGAAATGCTATCATGACATTTTCCTTTGATATTCTGTCTTTGAGCTCTCTTATTTCGGCTTACTTCTCCTTGATAATTTTCTTAGGTGACTTTTCCTCCTCATGCACTTCTAAGTATGCCATGTGAGTGTCAAAATGTACATGTTCTTCCTCTTGTAATGGTGCCTCGCGCTGATATGTTGATGTCTCTTTTTCAACTAATTTAGGTTGAGCTCTTTCCACACTACCAGAAGAAAACATCAACCTTTTTCCTTTGTTGTAGGTTTTGGTCACCTCTGCACTAAGTTTCCTTATTACTGGTTTTCTTTTGGAACCAAATTCTTGACGTCTTGGTGATGCCAAAGGTGTAGACTGGTTGCTAGATTGAACTGGAGTAGGAAAAAGAGAATTTGACTGCATGAATGCCACCCAAGAAAAGTTGACTTGTGTAAGATGATGGCAGAAAATTATTTTCATCAAGCCATGATGGAACAATCTTGCTTGATGAGCCATTTTGACCAAGCTTCTGTAGAGGTAGTGAGGTAGGTTAAGAGGTTTAACACTTGTGAAATACATCAGTAATCTAACATGGTACTGATATATCCTTGAAAACCTACCCTCACATGTGAAGTATTTCATGATCATATTCATGAGAGGAGCATACTTATCAAGCAAGTGTCTAAAATGAAAAATATGCTTTGGAGCATCTTTGTAAGGAGGCTTCAAAAACATTTTATAATTTTCAATATCTAATTCTGCCATTTTGAACCAGATATTTCCATGGCTAGGGATGTCAGTGGCTATGGAAATAACCTCTATTCAGATAGTAAAATCAACCCCTACTATGTCGGCCCTATCCCTCCTCGAACTAGTGGAAAATATTCTTTTCAAATTGTCATTGAAACGTAGTTCTTGGATCTTCTCACAGAAAACAAGGCATCCCACATCTTGAAAACATTTCTTGAGGAAAGGTGAAGCCATGATTTCTTGGACTTCAGTGAGTTCATATATGATAATATGAACTCCTTTATGCTTCCTCTGATCAGTGGTTGTGGTCTCTGGATCCATTGTGAAACCCTAGCTCACTAGGAAGGGGAATTAGAGTTTAGTTTTATGAAAATAGGGGATTTGGGGAAGTTTTATGAATGGAGGGAGAAAAATGGGTTTGAGACTGTCTAAATTCTTGGGAAAATTTTGGGAGGTAGGGATAGATGTTAGGGAGGGTGTTAGGGTCCTATAATAATAGGATTCATATTTTTGAATTGACTTTGATTATTCTTATAATATGTACATACCTTGCTTTCTACAAAATTATTTTCCCATTTTAAAAATAAAAAATGTAAAGAGGGTAAAATTCCTAAAAGAAAAATCAAAGGACTGAAAGAAAAAAGATCAAAAAGAATATAAAAAATGAACCCCAAACAAAAAAGTGATAAAAATAGATCATGAAAGTGATGCAAATTCAAATTCCACTACTTTTAATTTATTTTGCAAAATAATATTGTGTGCAGCTTGTCAAAAATGCCACAATCCATGAAGGTCAAACTGCTTAATCTTGACCTTTCATGCTTTAAATTTCATGCTGATAGATAGAGAATAAAGATCTAGCCAAACTATTTAATCTTGGAAAATCAGTAGTTAGATAAAGAATAATAAGGAGCTCAACAGTTTAATCTGAGCCCTTGGAAGTAATAAGGTTAGAATTAGATAGTTTGTTGTTAAAAGAAAAATAATAAGGGTCTGCAAGCTCAAATGCACCCAAAGAAACGAAGAAAAAATGTTAGGGTAGCTGATGGGTAGGCAGAAGTAGTTTTCACAAGGCATGGATAGCAGAAATTGATCATTTCCTACTTACTAATTTCCTTCTAAATTCATTCTCCTTATAAAATACCCCTTCCCCTTCATATTTACTTTTTCCCCATTAGTCACTCATTTTTCCTTACAAAAATCCCTTTTCTTTAGTTTAAAACACATTTATTTATTGAAAAAGTAAAAATTCCCTTTACTAATTTCCCTTTATTCAAAAATACACCAAAAACCCCAAAAAATGCATTAATCCTAAGTATTTATTTAAAAACATATACCAGGTCCCACTATGAAAACCCACCCCGACATTATTCATACTTAGTGTATTTTTACATTCCCCTTGTATTATACATTCTTGCACATGGGTGTTTCTAGAATCTTTCTTACAAGGATTCTATCCTACTCACATGGTCCAGATCAACATAAAAAGGAGCCTAAACTTATGGTCAAAGTAACAAGTCAAAGAACGTTACCTACAGCAATAGGACTCCTGATTTTCTCTTCGAATCAAAGCATGAGTCCAATAGTCCTATTTTGATTGTAATTCAAGTTAGAACACCTGTATCTAACTTGTGTCTTAATAGATGTTAACCATTATCTTAAAAAAAAATTATCCACCAATCTGTTTTTTTTTTCTTTTAATTAATTAATAGACACATACTCAAAATGATTATATAAAATTATTTTACTTAGAGTGGATATTGAAATAATTTATTTATTGCATATTTTTATTTTTTTTAAATGTCATATGTTAACTCCATGTTTAGGATGGAAGGAATTAAACATAGTCATCATACTAGAATATAGAAATTTCATTTTGGTACAACTACACCAATGTAGATCCATATTAACTCTAGATCTATCATGACTCAGAAGTTATCCTTTCCTCCAAGGTACAAATATTTCAGCGTATTCTTTTAACTCAAAAGAAAATTTCAGTTATATTGACTAGATCCACTTATATACATATGCATATTTCGCGTTGTCATAAATTTATCTTCACTCGGTATCTATCATGAGGGAAGGGGATTGAATTCATCAAGGTGTTGTAACAACCCCAGGTTACGTTTCCATGTAATAAATGGGAATTATAAAGGAAAAATAAAACCAAAGTTATGGGGCATGTATTTCAAGTTGAATGGAGGGGAAAAACATTATATTGGGATCCACTTGTGGTTAATTATTTATTTTCGTTAGGCATTAGCATTGGCAAGATGAAAAAGGAAATAAATGAAAAATTAATATAAAAAATAAAGGAAAATAAGAGAAAATAAAAATGAAGAGACAAGAATATACATGCAAGGGAAAATGAAGGAAACGAAAAAAGAAAAAAGAAAAAAAGAGAAAAAATTGGAGCATTCCCACTTAGAAAAGCAGAGGAAAGAGAAAGAGAGAACACTATACCAAAAGGGGGAGAGCACTTGGACATAATGAAGACAAAAGCAATAAAGAAAATGAAAAGCAAGGAAGAAAAGGGAGCGCAAGAGGAAATTTGGACAACAACAAGAAAGGGAAGAAATCAAGGAAAGAAAGAGTAGACATCAAGAGGATTTTTTCGGTAACAGGTTTCATGTTTGATTATATTTTTAGGATGTGAATGCATGGTTTATGAATTGGTTTATTGGGAATGTTTATTTTGATTTGCATGGGATTTTCATAGATTGGCAGTGGTATACAACATTTTCCTATGCCATTTCCTGGATAGTCATAATGTAATGGGTTCTCTATTTGATTGAGTTTTGGATCACTAGTAGATTTTGGATCCTGGTTGAGGTGGTATTAGTAAAATAACAATGGTTGAGGGTGGAGATGTATTTCTTCAGGAAACCCTTAACAGGTGGGTGGATACATGCAAATTACTTTGGCTATGGTGAATAAATTCTGAGGAATCCAAGATTGTATTGGTTTCGGTGATTTTTGGACCAGTTTAGGTGAAATCACTATGTCTTGAGGGTGGAGGTGGTTTAATATATGGACTCCCTATTTGGTTATGTTTGGTTTATATCATGTGATCCCACATTCATGCTAGGAATATGGCACATGGGTGATTGGATGAAAGAAATATTTGGTCAAAATTGTATCTATGTCGGATGTGTTATCCTCCACAGTGTCCCAAGGCTGAGAATGGAAACCAAAGGAGGTAACCTCGAACCACTTAGGATTTGGTAGCTAGCCCTACCAAATCAGAGAGGGCTCTCTCTGTCACCTTACAACCAACAAGGTGACTGAATAGGGTAAAAAGATATTAGGATAGGTATTGAGCTCTGGGGTTTTGAAATTTAGGTTTTTAGTTGGATCGCGAGGAGAGGTAAAGAAAAGTAAAGGTTCAAAATAAGCATGACAAGCATAAGTTCATTTATCAGAATATTAATAACAAAAACATGA
This sequence comes from Pinus albicaulis, assembly GCA_034641835.2. Lineage (NCBI taxonomy): Eukaryota > Viridiplantae > Streptophyta > Pinopsida > Pinales > Pinaceae > Pinus > Pinus albicaulis. Next base: position 569,370,215 of record CM076580.1, on the reverse strand, counting down.
AATTTTTATCAAAATAGAGCATAAACTTGAGAATTATGTTTAACAACTTAAAGGAAGATCATTGAAAGCAAAGATATGCAAAGAAGGATAGCTCATCATTCATAAAAGTGATTTACAGAAGAAAAGACCCTGCCACAAAAGCATACCACATGAATCCCTATATAATAGTTGCAACTGGCCTTGTATTTCTGCAACAATAAACATTACACAAAGCTCCAAGGCTTCTGCTCTCCGATGTCCAACCTTGATTTTGACTTCAAACTAGCTACATATAAACCAAAAACCATCTTCCCCTCTCTGAGGGGTCGAATCCCTCATGATAGGAATAGTTTACACAATTTCCCTAACTTAACCTAAGACTAAGGAGGTTATAACAAACTCTCCTTTTAGCCTTAGACTGACCTTTATAACATTAATGACCATCATAACTACATTAAATTTACATTTACAGACTCAATTACACTTGATCACATCATGTAGAAACCCAAATTTACTAATTAGATCAAGAGAAACTGAGTTTGACTCATAAAATTTAAAATTTTGACCTCTAGGGAAAAGCGCAGCAAATCCTGAGAAAAACGGAGCACCATCTGGGAAAATAACAATGCCAACTTGGAGGGAAGTTTTGAGTGACTTCCAGTTATCCAAATTATGATCTGAAGGTATAATTGGAAATATTAGGATTTCTAGTTGTCCATGAACTCCTTAAGAAATAAACATGGTCTATCTAAGGCTTAGAAAACTAGATTCTCCCAAGGTCGCTCTAAAAGTGCAATGACAGGGTGAAAAAAATGGCATAAAGTGGTTTTTTGGCATGTTTTTCCCATTTTTCTTCCAATCAGAAGGCTAACATGGAACATAAACTAGATGGTTGATATGTGCAGGTCACAAGCTATCCAGGCATATAAATTTTTTGTGATTTGGAGCCCTCATATAAAATTATGTTCCAGGAAATGAGAGAGGCATCAACCAACAAATCAAGCTTATCCTTCTTCCTTTTCTTAATTAGGGTTTTCCTCAATTTCCTTTTCAATTTTTTTACCTTAATATGAGAAATCGTGTTTCTGGTGCAGTAATGCATTTCCATGTTCCTTTGGAGCTTATTGTTCCAATTGGCCTTCTTGAGAAGCTTCACCAAATGATCATTTACCTTACCAAGCTAAATTTCCCTATCTTGATCAATTTATGCTGCTATCAACTCATCAAAATCCTCTTGACCTAGTGATGGAGATGGTTCAGTTTCTTGCTCTTCCTGCCTCTTTAGACCTCTTGTTCTTGGCCTCCTTGGTTTCATTTGCACCTTCTTATCCTCAATTTGATCAACATCAATTACAAACTTACCTTTGTCATCCTTCTCCTCCAAATCTGCCTTGGGTTTACTAAGCAAGAGTTGTTTTACTTGAAGCTGCTTGTTCTCTTGCAGAAGAAACGATGTCATGAAATTTTCCTTTGATAGTTTGTCTTTGAGCTCTCTTATTTCGGCTTCCTTCTCCTTGATAATTTTCTCAGGTGACTTTTCCTCCTCATGCACTTCTAAGTATGCCATGTGAGTGTCAAAATGCACATGTTCTTCCTCTTGTAATGGTGCCTCACGCTGATATGTTGATGTCTCTTTTTCAACTGATTTAGGTTGAGCTCTTTCCACACTACCAGAAGAAAACATCAACCTTTTTCCTTTGTTGTAGGTTTTGATCACCTCTACACTAGGTTTCCTTGTTACTGGTTTTCTTTTGGAACCAAATTCTTGACGTCTTGGTGATGCCAAAGGTGTAGATTGACTGCTATATTGAACTGGAGTAGGAAAAAGAGAAGTTGACTGCATGAATGCCTCCCAAGAAAAGTTGACCTGTGTAAGATGATGGAAGAAAATTATTTTCATCAAGCCATGATGGAACAATCTTGCTTGATGAGCCATTTTGACCAAGCTTCTGTAGAGGTAGTGAGGTAAGTTAAGAGGTTTAACACTTGTGAAATACATCAGTAATCGAACATGGTACTGATATATCCTTGAAAACCTACCCTCACATGTGAAGTATTTCATGATCATATTCATGAGAGGGGCATACTTATCAAGCAAGTATCTAAAATCAAAAATATGCTTTGGAGCAGCTTTGTAAGGAGGCTTCAAAAACATTTTATAATTTTCAATATCTAATTCTGCCATTTTGAACCAAATCTTTCCATGGCTAGGGATGCCAGTGGCTATGGAAATAACCTCTACTGAAATAGTAAAATCAACCCCTACTATGTTGGTCCTATCCCTCCTCAAACTAGTGGAAAAGATTCTTTTCAAATTGTCATTGAAACCTAGTTCTTGGATCTTCTCACAGAAAACAAGGAAGCCCACATCTTGAAAACATTTCTTGAGGAAAGGTGAAGCCATGATTTCTTGGACTTTGGTGAGTTCATATCTGATAATATGAACTCCTTTATGCTTCCTCTGATCAGTGGTTGTGGTATATGGATCCATTGTGAAACCCTAGCTCACTAGGAAGGGGAATTAGGGTTTAGTTTTATGAAAATAGGGGATTTGGGGAAGTTTTATGAATGGAGGGAGAAAAATGGGTTTGAGACTGTCTAAATTCTTGGGAAAATTTTGAGAGGTAGGGATAGATGTTAAGGAGGGTGTTAGGGTCCTATAATAATAGGATTCATAATTTTGAATTGACTTTGATTATTCTTGTAATATGTACATACCTTGCTTTCTGCAAAATTGTTTTCCCATTTTAAAAATAAAAAAATGTAAAGAGGGTAAAATTCCTAAATGAAAAATCAAAGGACTGAAAGAAAAAAGATCAAAAAGAATATAAAAAATGAACCCCAAACAAAAAAGTGATAAAAATAGATCATGAAAGTGATGCAAATTCAAATGCCACTACTTTTAATTTATTTTGCAAAATAATATTATGTGCAGCTTGTCAAAAATGCCACAATCCATGAAGGTCAAACTGCTTAATCTTGACCTTTCATGCTTTAAATTTCGTGCTGATAGGTAGAGAATAAAGATATAGCCAAACTGTTTAATCTTGGCAAATCATTAGTTAGATAGAGAATAATAAGGAGCTCAACAGTTTAATCTGAGCCCTTGGAAGTAATAAGGTTAGAATTAGATAGTTTGTTGTTAAAAGAAAAATAATAAGGGTCTGCAAGCTCAAATGCACCCAAAGAAATGAAGAAAAAATGTTACGGTAGCTGATGGGTAGGCAGAAGCAGTTTTCACAAGGCATGGATAGCAGAAATTTATCATTTCCTACTTACTAATTTCCCTCTAAATTAATTCTCCTTATAAAATACCCCTTCCCCTTCATATTTACTTTTTACCCATTAGTCACTCATTTTTCCTTACAAAAATCCATTTTCTTTAGTTTAAAACACATTTATTTATTGAAAAAGTAAAAAGTCCGTTTACTAATTTCCCTTTATTCAAAAATACACCAAAAACCCCAAAAATACATTAATCCTAAGTATTTATTTAAAAACATATATCGGGTCCCACTATGAAAACCCACCCCGATGTTATTTATACTTAGTGTATTTTTACATTCCCCTTGTATTATACATTCCCGCACATATTTAATCTTCCCGCATGTACACTTTATTAACTAACATTTATATACTAACTCCCTTTATATGCATTTATCCCGTATTTAATTAATTCTCTTATATATATTTCCCAACCCATATTTTATTTTAACCTATAGTTTAATTTCCCCACATGTGATATATTTTAGGTCCCACTTTCATATAACCCCGAACAATGTATATATTACATATCCCGCATTGACTTTAAACCTGGGCCCCATGCCTATCTAAAAGCCTTGATGAAATCCTGTTATTCGCACAGCCGTCAGATCAACACCCATCAGATCTGACGACTGATAAGCCTTGTCGCATTCTCGAAAGCCCGACCTTTAACTACCCCGAGACCTTGTGAAATGTGTGTTTATCGGAGCCCCACACCTGTCTACGTGGCGCTATTTGATTGCATCGCATCCTCAAAAAAAATACCACCTACTACCTTCTGTCGATGTGAAAACCACCCAATAGTATTTCCGCCCGTTATCAAACCACCTGTTGAACCTCAGGATTACCCTCTCCTTTATAGTTTCTCATCTCATTTCACCACTTTTCCATAAGTTCATAAACCCTAATCAGTGAAGAATGCTAAGGTTTTGTCTCAAGGATACATTTAAATGATTGTCATATTATATTTTCATGATTTTGCTATTTTGATAAGTTTTTGCAAATTAGCTATAGAATGCAGCCTATTCTGCATCTAATTGTGTGTTTTGTAGCCACTCTTATGGTTTACTAGGTTCCAGGTGTCAGTTGAGGAATCAAGCCACATGGGTGTTTCTAGAATCTTTCTTACAAGGATTCTATCCTACTCACATGGTCCAGATCGACATAAAAAGGAGCCTAAACTTATGGTCAAAGTTACAAGTCAAATTACATTACCTACAGCAATAGGACTCCTCATTTTCTCTTCGAAGCAAAGCATGAGTCCAATTCCTATTTTGATTTTAATTCAAGTTAGAACACCTGTATCTAACTTAGCTCGCAATTAGTTATGTAATTTCTCTTTAAATAGCGGTTCCACAGAACCGAGAGATAGTTTAGTATAGTTCAGATTTCTAAAGAGGATACTCTGTTTTCCAGAATTTGTTTTAATAAAGAATTTCAGTTACCAAATTCTTTCTTGATTTCACTTTTGACAAGCTAGGAGTCAACCAACTTAGTAGCAGAGGGCCTCTGCTTCTAGAGGTTTTTATTGTGTTTTTGAGCTAGATTTCTTTTACTATGTTTAGCAATTTCTGTTAATGCTTCATTTCCAGTTTTCAAATAGTTTAATGATAAATTGAAATTGTGCAGACTTTCTCTTCCAAAACATTTCATCAAAATAGAAACTTTGTTTTCAACATTGGAATAAGGATTGAACTGCTAAGAAACCATGATTGTTTAGATTCACTATTCCTGCCTTTTATTTTCATTAAAACAGAGTTGTCAATTGCTGTGTCAAACTGATATTTATGGAAGCCATTTTCAATATGCTAAGTTCTACATTAGATGGTTAAATGTCTAACATGTGTAGTAATTGAGTTTATCTTACTTCTTGTCATTTGCTTACCAAGAGCTAAAGGCATAATTGATTTCTCCGAAGGCATTTCAAGAAGTTAAACACTTCACATTTGAGTGTGACTGATAAGTCAATTATACATTTAGTTGATTTTAGTTAGATATTACATGATTTTACTTTCAAGACCCTCACTTGATTGCAAACAACAATCTTCCTAAAAACCACTCTAAAAGGAATTAATCTGAATATATTAAGAAGGGATGGTTGAATGATTAAATGTCATGCAATTTCTAAGTTATTCATTTACAGAGTTTTCCTAGTTCTCTAGTTCAAACATGTGTAATTAGCTTACTTAAAAATTACTTCAAGAAGGTCACTCTTTACAAATTGAATAATTGAAGTAGCTAAACACATCTTAGATATTTTCATTTGCATTCCTTGTTTTTTGTTCTAGGACCTTAGCAGACTAAAGTATAAACAGTTGCTAAACTCCATCTCAATAGGGTCGTGCCTAACAATTGAATGTTGAGATAACTGAAGGTACAATAGTTGATTCATTTTTTTCTTTCATTTAAGATAGGTATTGCAATTCTCAATCTTAGTCTTTCATAAATCCATGGATTAGGATTAACAAACAAAATAGATAAATTCTTTGATTTTCAAACTAGGTCTTAAACTAGCCCTTATTTTTTGGTTTGATTTTATGAAAATTAGATTAGTTTTAGTACACTTCCTTTTCTTCCTTCTAAAATAATTTAGATTTACATAAGTCTTTCCATAGCTTTAGATTGACCATTCTTAGAACTCAAAGAACAAAAACCCCCCTAAAAACATCATAAAACACAAAACAATGAAGTAAGGAATAGGTTGCTTAAGCACATATAGTGCACCACACTTCATCAGTTTACCAGCCCTGGTTGATAATTAATGAAATAAATTTAGGACACTAAATTAACTAAACATTTTGGCGTCGTTGACGGGGAAGTGTAACTAGGTAGCCTTATTTCTTACATCCAAAAAATAATGATATGCGTAGAGAGAGAGACTCTAGGGGCAGATTTATAGCTAGAGGCAGAAGCTTAATCCCTACAACACCACTCACTCCACCTAGGCCAAGAATTAGTGCACCACCATCTCAAACTCATATCCCTTATTTCATTGATCATAGACTTCTAGAAGTTCTAAAATCAGATATCCAGTTAGGAAGATCTCCTACTTCATCCACTGAGGCAATCTTAGAGGAAGAAGATCCTAGGACTCCAACAGAAGAAGTAACCTTTTTCACTTCTACAGGGGAACATATTCTAGCTGAAGAGTTCAAACTTCCTGGTGGAGAGGAATAAGAGGAAACTTTATTCAACATACCATTGATATAGGAACCAGAGGAAGAGCAGTTAACTCTGCAAATTGAATCTTATATCAGTTCTGAAGAATCTATCATGGCAGGAAGAGGAGAAGAAGGAGGAGAGGGAGAAGGAGAGATTTATAATGGATAAAATGTACTATTTGGAGGAAGAGGTAGAGGTAGAGGTAGAAATGCAGAAGGAGGTAGAGGAAATGTAGAAGGAGGTAGAGGTAGAAGGGGAACTGAGAGTTCTTTTGGATTCCCTATCATAGATGAAGAAACAAATGATACCATGAAAAATATCTCACCTTCTGTTCTCCCCAAATTTCATGGATTAAAAAGTGAAGACCCTGAGACCTTTTTATTTGAATTTGAAGTGTTGTGCATAACTTATGATTATCTACAAGATGCTCAAAAACTCAAATTGTTTCCTTCAACATTTAAAGGAGCATCTCTAAAATGGTTCATGAGTCTAATCACTAGGTATATTAAGACATGGAATGATATGAAGAGAGCATTTCTAGAAAGGTATTTGGACTATTGTATACCTGTTAACCACAAAGATGAAGTGTTTAAGATGATGCAAAAAGAGGATGAAAATTTGGAGGATCTACTTGAAAGATTCAAATATAACATTAAGAGAGCAAAAATGGAAAATCTAGATCAAGACACTCTAAATCTCTTTTGTTGAAAACAATTAGAGATGAATGGATAGATATACTTAACATGATAGGGAAGGGAGACATATATCAACTTCCGTTAGCTGATATTGGGGAACTATGTATCAATCTCTCAAGAGGAAAATCAAAAATTTTGAAAGGACCAAGAGATCCTGCTCTTGCTAGGTTAAACAAATCTGCAGCTGGAACAGTGAGAAGGGAAGAAATTGGAAACATGCTTGATGAATTCAAAACATACATTTTAGGGAGTCTTAGTGAAAAAATAGACACCCTTAAGTTACAAAAAAAGCAGAAATCTGAGACTGGTGCTTTGGCTATTTTCTGTCCAAAATGTAGAAAGAAACATGCTTTGAGAGAATGTCCTCTTGATGCAAAAGTTGTAGAAACCTGTGTGATTTGTTCTGAAAGCCATGAGACTAAGAGTTGTCCTTCAATTCTTGGTCTTAATGTTGTTTTTCAAGAAGAAACCACATCAAATTCTACAGAATATCTTTGTTTTGTCTCTAGAAGACCATGGCAGGGGCCACGAGCTCAAGGGTTTAACAACCAAATGTATACTCAGCCCCCACCAAATTGGTATTCTTGGTAGCAACCTTGGCCCCAATCTCAATCTCAACCTTGGGCTCAAGGAATTCAAAATCCATATGGAAGATTTTCTTAGTACTATTAATATCCTCCATCATATCCAAATTATCCTCCTCAACAAAATCAACAACCTCCAATCCAAACCCAAAATTCACAACTCTCACTACCATTCCCTCAAATACAAAATCAGCTACCTGCCCAACCATTACCAAACCCCAACAATAAAAATCCTCAAAATACCTATATGATAGAAGGTCAACAATTTCCAACCTATGTGATTACTCCTATAGATCTTAATGATTTTCAACTAAGATCTGGTAGGATATTAGAAAAGAGGAAGCCTTCTGTAATTATCCAAGAACAAGACATTTCTGAGCAAGATTCTCTACATCCCAATAAAATTTTTGAAGAAGTAGCTCTTCAAAACCAAAATTCTAAAATTGAAAAGCAAAAACAACCAATCAAATCAACTCATGTCATAGAGCAACCATCAGTATCTACTTCTACACCTCATTTTCCTGAAATATTACAAATTGATAGAGGAGTAGAAAATCATATTATGTTGCCTAACTATGATTTCCTAGATGAATTGAGAAATATTTGCATCAAAATTCCTTTGTTACAAGCCATCAAGGAAATTCCAATTTTAGCTAAAACAATAAAGGAGTTGAGTATGAAGAAACCAAGAAGAAAAATAAAAGAAATAAAAAGATCCAACTTGTAGGAAAAATAGTGGACATAATGATGGGAAAAATTGCAATTCAAAAATATTTAGATCCCAGAAGTCCAGTTGTCAAAAAACATATCAATGGAGTTCAAATTCAAAATACACTGATTGATTTAGGAGCAGCAATAAACATCATGAGCAAACAGACCATGGAATAACTTAAGCTTCATAATCTACTTTATACACCTACATTACTGCAATTAGCAAATAGATCTGTAATCAAACCAGATGGTGTGTTAGAAGATATTTTAGTGTCTTTAGATTCTTGGGAGTATCTTGTTGATTTTATAATTTTATCCCCTAAGAACAATCTAGGAGGACACCCACTTATACTAGGAAGACCTTGGTTGGCTATAATTGATGCTTTCATTAGCTGTAGATCTGGTGACATGTATATTTTTTATGGTAATTCAACTAAGAAATTCACTCTATATCCTCCAGCAAGAACGATCACAGAAATAGATGACAAGGAATGGATTGATGATGAAGAAGATATACAGCCTCTCTTTACTATTTCAAACATTAGTGAAGATAGACAAATCCTGAATACAATAGAAAATTATGAATCATCCCCATAATATGAACATGATCAATTTCAAGAAAGATCAAATATTGAATACTTGTCATCTAGGCAGATGTCTCTTTACTCTATGGAAGAATTTGGTAGTTCTACAGTTGAAATATTTCCATGGAAAACCTTGAACATAAACAATAATTTGGAAAAGTTACAACAAGAGAAGCTAATCAAAACATTACAACAACATTCATCTGCATCTGCATGGGAGTAAACTGACATGAAAGGAATTAGTCCTAAGACTTATATACATCAAATTTACATTGAGGAAAATTGCAAACCTATTAGACAACCTCAAAGAAAGATGAATCCAAATCTTAGGGAAATTGTGAAAGAAGAGTTGCAAAAGTTTTTAAATGTACACTTCATCTATCCAATTTCAGATAGTCAGTGGGTTTCTCCTTTAGTGATTGTACCCAATAAGAATGGTAAATGGAGGGTTTGCATTGATTATCGAAAATTTAATAAAGCTACTCTTAAAGATCATTTTCCTTTGCCTTTTATAGATCAAGTGTTAGATACATTAGAAGGTAAAAAGTATTTCTCATTTCTGGATGGTTTCAGTGGTTACAACCAAATTCAGGTTGCACCTGAAGATCAGAATAAAACCACATTCACCTATCCATGGGGAACTTATGCCTACCGAGTACTTCCTTTTGGATTGTGCAATGCACCTGCAACATTCCAAAGGGTAGTACTAGGAATTTTTTCTGATCTAATACATGATTGTGTAGAAGTGTATATGGATGACTTTACAGTGTATGGTAATACATTTGAGGAGGCTTTAGAAAACTTGGAAAAGGTTCTTAAAATATGTAAGGAAGAAAACATCTCACTAAGTCATGAGAAATGTTTCATGATGTTTACTGAAGGTATTGTTTTGGGACATCACATTTCAGGAGATGGAATTAAATTTGATAAATCTTAAGTTGAGTTCATCTCCAGCCTATCAATTCCAAGTTGCCAAAAGGATGTTAGAATTTTTCTAGGTTTCATGGGTTATTATAGAATATTTATAGAAAATTTCACCAAAATAGCATCCCCACTCTTCAAACTACTCACCAAAGATAGTGAATTCAGTTGGAATCCTGACTGTGAGTTAGCTTTTGAAACCTTAAAAGAAAAAAATTTTGAAGCACCCATCTTAAGAGGGCCTAACTGGAAACTACATTTTCACATTTCAACAGATGCTTCAGACACAGCTCTAAAAGTTGTGTTAGGACAAAAAGACTTGATCCCCTATGCCATCTATTACACAAGCAAGAATTTGAGTCCTCCAGAGTTGAATTACACTGTAACTGAAAAGGAATTCTTATTTGTTGTTCATGCTATCAATAAATTTAGACATTACATAACAAGCTATGAAACTTTTGTCCATACAGATCACTCTGCAATTAGGTATTTAATGAATAAATTACTAATGGCAGAGTTACAAGATGGTTATTACTCCTACAAGAATTTAGCATTATTGTTCTAGACAGGCCTGGAAAACAAAACACAGTTGCTGATTTCCTGTCTAGAATTCAAAATATCAAAGATAACACTCCATTTGAAGATAAATTTCCTGATTAAATTTTTTTTGCAATAACTACTCGGACCCCTTGGTTTGCAGATATTTCCAATTTCTTAGTTACAGGGAAATTAACTTCACATTTGCATTCTAGAGAGAAAAAAGAATCATTCAGTTAAGTGCAAGATACTCATGGATTACTAATGAATTGTATAAGACAATTCCAGATCTCATTATCATAAGATGTGTTCGAGAAGATGAAATGCCTGAAATTCTTAAGGCATGTCATGATGAACCTTGTGGTGGACATTTTGCTGACAAGAGGACAGTGTATAAAATCCTTCATTTAGGATATTATTGGCCATCCATCTTTGGAGATGCCAAAGGGTAGGGAAACCTGCTCCTTCAAATGAAATGCCATTACAACCACAGGTACTCATTGAACCTTTTGAAAAATGGGCCTTGGATTTTGTTGGACCTATCAATCCTCCATCTAAACAAAAGAAGTATATTTTGGTATGCAATGATTATGTCACTAAATGGGTAGAGGCTAAAGCATTACCTTTTGCTAATGAAGGGTATGTAGTTAATTTTATTTTTGAGGATATCTTCACTCATTTTGGTGTTCCAAGAGAAATTGTAACAAATCATGGTGGTCAATTTACATCAAAGATGGTGGAAAAGGTGATAGAATATTACAAGATCAAGCATAGAAAGTCTAATCCCTACCATCCACAAGAAAATGGTCAATTTGAATCTACCAATAAGGTAATTGAAGGAATTCTCACTAAGACTGTTCATCTACAAAGAAGAGATTAGGCAGATAGGCTTCCTGAAGCCTTATGGGCCTACAGAACTACATGGAGAAACACAACAGGACATACTCCCTATGAACTTGTTTATGGGAAGCAAGTCTTATTCCCTATAGAATTTCAGATCAAGACCTTCAAGATGGCAGTCCAATTGGGACTTGATTTATAAGAAACATAGAAGCATATACTGGAGAAACTTAATGAACTAGATGAAATCAGACAAGATGTAGTCCAAAGAACCAGTATAGTCCAGCAGCAAAGGACTAAATGGCATGACAAGTATATCAAAGAAAAAAAATTTCAAGAAGGGGATTGGGAACTCTTGTTTGATTCAAAATTCAATGATTTTCAAGGAAAGTTTCAGACTCATTGGCTTGGCCCATATGAGATTGAAAAATTCTTTGATAATGGAGCAGTGAAGATCAGAACAATAGATGAAGAAAAGGTATCTCTTCTTGTGAATGGTCATCGGTTGAAAGTATATCATAAACCACTTTCAAAAAAAGAGTTTGTCAAGAAATTTCAAGATAATATTGATATGGATTTAGTGAAGAATAATTCTTCTTCTTCACTAACTTAGCTTTTACTTTTCCTACATTTGAAAAAAATAATAATAAATAAATAAAAATAAAGTGTATAAGTATGAAAACCAATCAATGATTGGCATACTTATGCAGAAAATACTGGGTGAAAATCAGAGCTCTTTGACACCCTATATTTTCCATTTTCCTTTCTGTAATAAATTAGTAGAAATTACATTCATATTTGCAGTTCATAATCTGAAAATTCAGTTTCATTCCATCACATTCCACTGTCATTCCACTTTCATTTCATTTTCACATTCATACCACTTCATTCCACTTTCATTCCATATTTTTCACTCATTCCATTCATGTTTCATACTTAAAAAGAAAAACAAATCACATTATGCAACTCATCATATTCTACAGCTGAGCACATTTTGCAACTGATTCTATTATGCAACTAATTTGATTATGCAACCACTTCAATAATACTGACATGTTGATTTCAAAAGGGACTAAAGGATTATGTTTTGAAGGTCACCATGCTACAAAAGGAGTATGTAAGGAACAACATCAAGCAGCAACAAACAATAAGGTTAAGTTATGAGGTAAAGTGTAAAAAATTATTTTAATAGCAAAGTAAAAACATGAAATATGTATAATATGTACATTCGTATGCTTCTTGACAACCAATCATTCAAATTGATTACAAATCCTCATCATGATATATCTCGACCATATCCCTCATATAAAATTGCATAATGGTCCATCATTAAAAATTCTTGATTAATGACTAACAGTCATGATCATGATGTGACCTACTTGTCCATGTCTCTTTAAGACCGTATCACTTACTTATTTCCTAAAACTCACCATAAACCCTCCATCAGATCCGTATCTCATTCCTCTCCATCGATTCCATAACTCATTCATCTCCATCAACTCTGCAGCCAATTCATTTCCACACCACAGAGGGGTAATTTTTAAGGTTGAAAGCATTCTTCATAGAAGAATGATGGGTTTGATTGTAAGAACAAAGCGAGTGGAGGTCAAATACATGGAAGGGTACCCACAGGTTAGAGAACTACTACAGCAAGTTGGATGGTTGAGGTTCATATAAAATTTTGATGGTTTTCATAAGGAAATTACCAAATCATTTGCCCGATATTTTGATGGAACCGAAGTAGAGATTGAGGACATTAAATTTGCAGTGATAGAGTCATTCCTGGCTGAAGCAACAGAACTTACAAGGCATGGAGAGAGATGGTTAAAGAACAAAGAATTCCATAATGAATCATGGAAGGTGATACTTAAAAACACAGGTATGGATGTTTCAGTCTTTAGAAAAGGAATCCCAAGTATTGCTCTGAAAAGAAAATGGAGAAATATGCTTTTGATTTTGAAAAAATTCATAACTTGTGAAGGAAGGTATGGAACCATGTATGTTTATCATATCTGTTTATTAATGAATTTTTTAGAAAATGGTGAGATCAACCTACATTTATTTCTGCTCAATAGTCTAAGAAGAATGGCCTCAATTGTACAAAAGAGAATCCAATTTATAGAGACCACTATGAATCATCATGGCTTGGTGAAAATATTGATTGAGTTTCACTTAAGGAGCATGGGAGACAATTGAGAGAATTTCCTTGTTATGAATAATTTTCAAGAACAACCATAATCACCACCCAAGGAAGAAAATGTCAGGAGAAGTAAAAGAAAGAAAACCGATGTAATTATTGAAGACAGACCTGAAACTTCACCACAGAGGGATAATAAAAAACTAATTTCTGAGGAATTGACAGGAATTAGAAAACAAATTAAAGCTAGAGGAAAGAAAAATAAAGAGAGTGAGGTTATAAATGAAGGGAATGAAAGTCCTCCAAAGCTAATAAGGAGCTCTAGACTCCGAGGCACTATGAAGAAGACATTGTCTAAAAAGACAGAGCTCATAAATACAGAAGAAGAAACCCCAGTTCCATCACCTATTGATAATTCTCTTGAGTACAGTCCTCAAAAATCTCATGTTTATCATTTTGAAGAAGGCCCCAGTAGAAGATATCCCGGTATAGATCTAGTTCAGCAGCAGACATATGATTATGTAGAGTCATTGGAAAGAAGAAGTAACTCAATGAACCAAGAAACGTCTGTCAATCCACTAGAACCTCTGATTGATTCTCTTAAGCAAGATAATTATGAATTAGAGACATTGAACAGGCACATCAAGAATGAGAATGAGATTTTGAAGGAAAAATCCAAGTTAAACAAGGAAATGCATGATAATACTACTCTGTAGCTAGGGCTATTGCACAAGGAAAATAGGAAATTGAAGAAAAAGAACAAGAGGTTGAACAAAAGAATCATAAACCTTAGATTCAAACTTCTCATGAAAAGGCCAAGAATGAAATTGAATTCAAAGAGAAATAGAAGAATAAGGTTGGATGTCCTAACTGAAGTATCTGAGCACATGCAGTAAGGGATAAGTACTCGTAATTTTGGCAAATTACATGAGGACATGCAATTATTTTGCAGTGGGGGTATGTTGAACCTCAAGATTACCCTCTCCTTTACAGTTTTCTCATCTCATTTCACCAATTTTCCATAAGTTCATAAATCCTAATCAGTGAAGAATGCTAAGGTTTTGTCTCAGGGATACATTTAAATGATTTTCATATTATATTTTCATGATTTTTCTATTTTGATAAGTTTTTTCAAATTAGCTACAGAATGCAGCCTATTTTGCAGCTAACTATGTGTTTCATAGCCACTCTTATCGTTTACCAGGTTCCAGGTGTCAGTTGAGGAATCAAGCCACATGAGTGTTTCTAGAATCTTGCCTACAAAGATTCTATGCTACTCACATGGTCCAGATCAACATAAAAAGGAGCCTAAACTTATGATCAAAGTTACAAGTCAAAGAACGTTACCTACAGCAATAGGACTCCTGATTTTCTCTTTGAAGCAAATCATGAGTCCAATAGTCCTATTTTGATTGTAATTCAAGTTATAACACCTATAGCTAACTTAGCTTTCAATTAGTTATGTAATTTATCTTTAAATAGTGGTTCCACAGAACCGAGAGATAGTTCAGTACAGTTCAGATTTCTAAAGAGGATACTCTGTTTTCCAAACTTTGTTTTAATAAAGAAGTTCAGTTACCAAATGCTTGCCTGATTGCACTTTTCACAAGATAGGAGTCAACAAACTTAGTAGCAGAGGGCCCCTGCTTCTGAAGGAGGTTTTTATTGTGTTTTCCAGCTAGATTTATTTTTCTCTGTTTAGCAATTTCTGTTTATGCTTCATTTCTAGTTTTCAAATAGTTTAATGTTAAATTGAAATTGTGCAAACTTGCTCTTCCAAAAAATTTAATGAAAATAGAAAATATGTTTTCAACATTGGAATAAGGATTGAAGTGCTAAGAAACCATGGTTGTTTAGCTTTACTATTCCTTCCTTTTATTTTCATTAAAATAGAGTTGTCAATTGCTCCGTCAAACTGATATTTATGGAAGCCATTTTCAATATGCTAAATTCTACATTAAATGGTTAAATGTCTCACATGTGTAGTAGTTGAATTTATCTTACTTCTTTTCATTTTCTTACCAATAGCGAAAGCAATAATTGATTTCTCCGAAGGCATTTCAAGAAGTTAAACACTTCACATTTGAGTGTGACTGATAAGTCAATTATACATTTAGTCGCTTTTAGTTAGATCTTACATGCTTTTACTTTCAAGACCCTCACTTGATTGCAAACAAAAATATTCCTAAAAAACACTCTAAAATGAATTAATCTGAACATATTAAGAAGGGATGGTTGAATGATTAAATGTCATTCAATTTATAAGTTATTCATTTACAGAGTTTTCCTAGTTCTCTAGTTCAAACATGTGTAATTAGCTTACTTAAACATTACTTCAATAAGGTCACTCTTTACAAATTGAATAATTGAAGTAGCTAAACACATATTAGATATTTTCATTTGCATTCCTTTTTTCTGTTCTAGGACATTAGCAAACTAAATTACAAACAGTTGGTAAACTTCATCTCAATAGGGCCATGCCTAACAATTGAATGTTGAGATAACTGAAGGTACAATAGTTGATTCATTTTTTTCTTTCATTTAAGATAGGTATTGCAATTCTCAATCTTAGTATTTCATAAATCCATGGATTAGGATTAACAAACAAAAAACATAAATGATTTGATTTTCAAACTAGGTCTTAAACTAGCCCTTAGTTTTTGGTTTGATTTTAGGAAAATTAGATTAGTTTTAGTACACTTCCTTTTCTTCCTTCTAAAATAAATTTAGATTCACATAAGTCTTTCCATAGCTTTAGATTAACCATCCTTAGAACTCAAAGAAAAAAAAACCCCCCTAAAAACAACATAAAACACAAAACAACGAAGTAAGGAATAGGTTGTTTAACCACATATAGTGCACCACACTTCATCAATTTAATAGCCCTTGTTGATAATTAATGAAAGCAATTTAGGACACTAAATTTACTAAACACCATCTTGCCATTTGAAATGACTCGCGCATTCAATGTTAATCACTGTTGGTTAATAAAACCCCTATAGCCACCCTTTGTAACCTTTTTCACTACTTTTTGTTACACTTTTATGCACGAATAGAGCATTGTCGACCTATTCTTGAGCTAAAGAATAGTTTTCCACCCTGTTTTAAGCCAAACTTCAACCAAATTCAACCCTGTTATTTCTACATCCAGTACAGAACCTAATTTGAAGCAGTATAAAGACCCCTAAAGCTTTAGAGAACCTCCACTGCCTCATAATCCTTCTGCAAACTAAAATCCTCATTTTCTCCAGGTATTCCTTAATGCTTAGGACTGTTCCTAAAGCTAAAAGAAATTAATTTGGTAATTAAATCGTTTAGGAACCTCTGCATACCAAAAGAAAGCCCTTATTTCCTTCCAATCCTTTTTTTGCAAACCCTAGGTGTCTTTTTACAGAATTCCCAAGGCCTGAGACTGTTTTTGAACACAAAAGAGTATAATTTGATCAATTGAAGTATTGTAGTCCAGAGGATAGCCTTTTTTTCATTTCAAACCCTTTTGTGGACTGTAATTATCTTTCAGAGGTGCTCCTAAAGGCCTAAATCTGTTTTTCTAAGTCAAAAGAGTAATCAATTGATAAAAATTAATAAATAATGACTTCCAAAGGTATTGTAACTATAAATCCCCTCCAACCTCCAGTTGTACATGTGGAACACACTCCTTTAGTATATAGAGACTTTAAAATTAATGACACAGTCACTAAATTTAATCTTCTTGAGCTCCACTATTGGAGCCATGAGAAATCCATTGACCAAGCTGATGAAGTTTTCATTTGGGAGTCTAATTTTCCAACGTATGTTGTCCCACAGACTTTCCAGTGCCTAGAAGTGATTAGACTCTATCAAAATTTTTATTTCCCTTACCAAAGAGACATTATTACCCCGAGAAAATAAATTATGTTCACCATCACAGCTGAGTCAATTAACCAAATGTTGCAGATCCAACCTAGGCTAGATGAAACCCCTTTGTCCTTTGAGACCCTTACCCAGTTGTATCTGAATCTGGACTTCCCCAAGAGGTTCCAAATATTCCAAAATTTCATGCCTTCATCAGTAGAAACTCCCAAGAAAAATCCTCCTTACCCATATGCAATATTTTCTGAGAGAACCAGACACATCATCACAATGTTGTCTTGCATTTTGGGTTATTTTACTAATGAGTTTGTTGATGCTTCAGTCTTGGTTTTCCTGTCTACTTTCACACCTAGTCAACCTCCTGCTACCATTTTCAATTTTGTCGAGTACCTTGCTGATACTATTCATGAAAAGTTGGTCAAAATGCCTGAAGAAGGTGTCTTCAAATATTCATCTGTCTTATTCCACACATTTTTATACTTCCAGTCTGAAAAATTTGCCATCAACCTTCAGAAACTTGTTGTTGAAGGTAATCCATAGTCAATTATCTTTTGGACTCCATTAATCAGGAAAGACTCCACACAGTCCACCTATACAAAATTCATTGACTCTTTCATCCATCCTATTATCAACATGCTGAACAACATCATTCAACCAAGAATCAGTGAGGAGATTAAAAAGGTCCTGCAATTATCAAAGCACAATAGGACAGAAGATTGGTACCTGTATCAAAACCACACAGAAATTAGGGTATATAGATCTAATAAACTTCCATATAAGCTGCTCGGATACCTCCCAATGAGGTTATTTCCACTTGAGTATATCAAGCAGATCCTTAATTCTGATGCAACAAATTTCTTGGTAGCCAAAAAGAAGACACAATTTAAGATTAAGAATCATGTTGGCTCGTTTATTTGCAACAGTAGAGATGCAGGTCCACAGGAAGAAAAATATTTGCAGGAGTTTAAGTTCAGTCAAAGTTTTCAGTGGTATTATGATCCTCTAGGATTAATAAGAAACTTGATAGTTAAATGTAAACTAAATCCTTATGTGCATGATTCCAAGCCAGATATTGAGAAATACTCCAATCAATCTGAATTGTTGGAGAACAATTTGGCAGATTCAGGTAAGCAAGGTGATACTAGTCAAATTTTGCAGACTCCAGCCCAAGAAGATAGGAACTCAAAAAGAATCATAGAAGAAGGATCATACTTTGCAGAAACTACCACTGAAACTAAATCTAAATTAATGTACAGGAAGAAGACAAAATTAAATCCTGTAAATGGGGAAATGGAAACAATTGAAGTAATTGACATTGATGCAGTCGTGAAGGATAATGCACCTCCTACAGTTTCTGAAGAAACACACCAGCCTTCAGCTTCCAAAACTCAGATTATTCAGAAACAACACATTATTGAAGTATCCTCATCCAGAAAACTAGCAGAGAAAGAGATGGATATTATGCAGAAGTATAAAGAGATCAAGATCAGAAATGAGGCCTTAAAGGCTGATACATACACACAGTACTGGAAGCAGTCATCTAGTGACCAAAGAAGATTTCTTTCTGCATTTGACTACAAGACTAGGAAGATGCAGATGACCTTCCTACAGCCAAAATTCAAGCATCCCAAATCATCAACAGATTATAAAAAGACATCATATGAAGTTCAAGCAGAAAATATTCATCTAATTGACCAAATAGAATTTCACAAGCAAGCTGGTGAAATGCTTTATTCTACAATGAAAAATAAATCCATGAGTGTACAGAAGCTGCAAAACACTCTTGGGAACATCGGAGATTAGCTCAAATTAGAAAAGGCATCCTCATAGGCTAAGGATAACATAATCAAATCACTCAAAGATTTGATTATTGAAGTAGGATATGATCCAACAAATTTCAAAGTTTTAGATGAACTGATAAAGAAGAATAATGCAGACATTGTTGCATTAAAGAAGAAACTAAAACTGCCTCCTACTGAATATCCTAAGGAAAAGGAATTCTTACAAGATTCAAACCAAAAAGATGAAATGATGAATCTTATTCTTTAGTTGACTGCCCAAATAAAAGAAATGGAAAATGAGATGGACAAGTTCTTCCAGGAGAAAAAGGCCAAATCAGAAGAAGTTCATGTCATTGTTATTCCTGTATTCACTACTGATGTTCCATCAAAAATAGTAGAATCTTTGGCCCCTACAGTCCCAATGGCTACATCATTTCCTATCACATCAGCTACAACTTCAGCAATAGAGTCATCTACAACAGTAGCACAGCCCACTGATGAAGCAAGTAAGTTAGTAAAAGCAATGCACAAAATGTCTATTCAGATAAATGAAATCAACAGACTTAAAGAACAATTGAAAAGTCTAAGTGATGAAAATAAACTAGTCCAGATTATGCACAAGAATGAAGGACAGAAAGCAAACAGGTTGATAGAGAAATTGAAGAAATTAGAGAAAGATTTAACTCTGAAAGAACCAATGGCACAAGTCAAGCAGCAGCTATGGGCCAATATCATTGAATCTGTCAATGATATTTGGCCATATATTTAGGTTATCTATGAAAAAAATATCTAATCAAAGTAGCAGGAGAAGCCATCCAAAAAATCAAAGAAGAACTTAGCAAGAAACCTGAAGAGGCTATTGAAATCATAAAATTCCTTAATTCCAAGAATAAGCAGGAATTACAAGAGATTGGAATTAGTGACAGGACATATACTATTCTTGAAGTCAGGAAGGTTATTTCAAAAAGAAACTCAATACCAAAGCTGGAATAAAAATGTCAGAACATGGAACTTGGCATAACAAGATTTATGATGAAGTTTGACATTCTGAGGCAGAAAGGCTTTCCAAATCCTCTGGTTATAAATGATAGGTTGATAAAGCAAGAGGATTATGATAAGAAGATCAGAGAAGTGGCTAAGGAGCAAGAAAATAATTCAACCATGCAAGGAATTCCAACAGGGAAATTACTCTACAAGAGTTTTGAAAATCTTTTTTACCTGCAACATGAGGTAAAACACCTATTCATAAACAAGCCTACATTTTCAAAATACACAGAGGCTGATGAAATATTTAGAAGAGTGGTGAAGATCAAATTACTAGAAGCATAATTGTGGGAGAAATTGATTGATTTACTATGAAGGTCAAAGCAGTAAAACAGGGCAGTTAAATGAAAAACATATCAGTCAGGAAAAGATAAACAGAGCAGGTAGTTTTATAGTTGGCAGTAAAAATAGTATTTATTGTCAAAGAGTATCAGATTTTAAAGAGTATTAGGTGAAAGTCAAAAGGATAAAATCAAAACAGAGTTGAAAGTTAAAGTCAGCCCACGTAAAGGACACTCTACTGCAGCCTTCATTGAGAAAACAGCAAAGAGATAAATCAACAACAAATCAAAGACAACAAACAACAAATTCAATAAAAGCAGGGACAGCTTGCATTGGTTAGATAGCTTTCTCTATCTTCTTGCATGAAGATATTTGTTTTTCCATGAATAATTCTTAAGTTTGTTTTAGGATATTTTGTAAGATTTTTTGTATAAATACTTCACATTTCGAAGTATTGAGGGTGGATGAATTGCTAAACATTCCTATAGTTGTACTGAGCTGAAACCTTAGGGTTCTTTGTACCATTTTCAAGTCAGCAGACTGGATTGAGCAATAAAGAGATTATATTACAGGATTCATGTCTTGGGCCACTTCAATGAAGTATTCTTGATTGTTCTTTATTTTTTATCTGAAGTTTTCACAATACCTGCATGTTTTTCTAAATCTAAATTTTTAGTAGGAATGTTATTTCAAAATATGTTTAAACGCACTATGTCTTGAAATGTTATGTCATTTTAAATTTTTTCAACTGATATCCAGATTAGGGAATTCTTAATTTCTCCCTAGTTTCGACTAACCTCTGTGTTTTCACTCATTATCTGGATCTGAGAAACTTTAATTTCCCTCTCATCTCGATTGAAACCATTTTCACCATCAGCCTAAGGATCTGAAGTTACTCAACTATCTTTCCCTATGAACACTTCCCTTTAGAAGCTTGATTATGATCTTACTGCTTGATACATTAACTCCATTAGCCCAATGGAATTCATACCTACATCTATCTATCTGAACGAGTGATTCCACCACCAAACCAAACCCAAAATCAAATTCCAAGTAATCCTACATAACTAGCCTAAAATGAACTAAAATCACTAAAGATAAATCATATAGAGAGAGCCCTCTCTGAGCATTAGGAAGGCTAGATCTTAAGGCTTAAAAGTAGGTTTGTGGTTACCTCTAATATTCTTTAAACCAAAATATAAACAACCCTTGAGAAATATTGGAGTGATAACATTCTGGCAACTCCACTGGGGATCTAACCAGTCCTCAGTGTTTAAAATAAATCTTAAAGGAAATACTTTTACTTATCTTTTCACCTTAATATTGTTTCAAAGGGTTTTGAGTAAACTTTTCATTAAAAACTGAAATTCTAGCTTCCATAATAATCTACTATACCAGGTCTAATCCAGATCCAGAACCTGCTGTAATAGTAGATAATCCTGAAAGAATTTTAAAGAAAAACAAAAAAGTAGAAAGTTTAGGTAATAAAAATTCATTGATCAAAGCAAATTCTCTTCCCAATAAATTATCAAGTTTACAAGACATTGAATTTGATTTAGCTTTTGAGCAATCTTTGTTTAGAACTAAATCAGAAAGTGACATATATAATAGTGTAATAGATCCTGATTTCATTTCATTTATTGAAACCAAGAAGGAAATTGTTTCACTTGATTCAGATGAAAAAGTTTTAGAACCTTATGATAAACTTGATGCATTAACTGCAACTTTGATTAAAGAAATTGATGAAGCATATTTTCAACATTCTGTAAAATTGACTGCTTTCGCTGCTTATATCCCTAAGCCTTCTACCAGTCATTTAGAGTCTATAAATTCAAATTTATTTAGTACCACATCATCTATTATTTCCACTACACCTCATTCCATTGAATCCTTCATTCCTAAGCTTCCTCTTCAACCTAGAGTTTTATTTCCATCCCCAAATACTGCAAGTTCATCCTCTAGCACTGCTGCTACATTTTCAAGCACTTCAACCACATTTCCAAGTGCATCTTCTAGTGTACCAACTTCATCTGCAAGTACCTCAACCTCATCACCAAGAATCACTTATTCACCTCCTAGTCCAGCCAGAATCTTTGCCATGGCTGCCAGATATGCTCCTTTGGTCTTACCAAGGCAGTTACATAACATGCCCCAAGATTATCAAAGCAAAATCCCTCAATTTTATGGAACTAGTCAATACACTGCATAACAACAT
Source organism: Pinus albicaulis (assembly GCA_034641835.2). Classification (NCBI taxonomy): domain Eukaryota; kingdom Viridiplantae; phylum Streptophyta; class Pinopsida; order Pinales; family Pinaceae; genus Pinus; species Pinus albicaulis. The sequence goes on along the minus strand of CM076580.1, from coordinate 569,347,627 downwards.
GTTAGCAAAATGGCTAACTATTTTGAATTGCATGAAATTGATGAATCTGATGTCTAAATGAGACTATTGGCACAAACTTTAGCTGGAGAAGTAAAAAAATGGTTTAAAGTTTTACCTGCCAATCATATTGCAAATTTAGAAGCCTTCCATAGATTGTTTATCAGTATATGGGAGAAAAAGAAGAATCCATTAAAAATTTTGTCTGAATATGAACACATAAAAAGAGGACCTAATGAGTCAATTCAAGACTATTGTACTAGATTCAACAGTATCTACAATTCTATTCCAGTAAACATTAAAACCCCACCACATCTAGCTTTACTAAAATTTCCTTATGGTTTCGATACGAATATGTCATACCAACTGAGGGAAAGGAACCCAGAAACACTAGAACAAATGCAAAACATAGCAGTTAGTGTAGAAGCCATTTTTTTAGCCAGGAGAGAAAGAATGAGAAATGAAAGAAGAGTAACAATAAAAGAGGAAACATCTTGTTAGGCGGATAAATATTTCTTGCGGACAAGAAAGATCTCCCTAGTATCCTAAGGATATCTAGAAACAAACGGACAAATGTAAACTACTTCGTCTAGATTATGTATGAATCTGAATTATCTATGATGAAGGATAAGGACCTACCTGTGGTCTAATGCTCATTGTAGTCTTCTTTCCTGTCGCTCCAAATAAGTCACCTCTTGAGACCTGCAATTAAAGACATGAAAGAGAATCAAAAGCACCTGCAAGATATACTAATTCACAAATCACTAATCTATCTTAATGATCAAGGAATTTAAGAATTAAGTCATTCAAGTAAATACATAAACAACTTAGTGAGAAAATAGGATCCATTTGTATTATCTTTTCATAAAAGAAGGAACCTTACAACCTCGTTCGCCTTAATGTTGTACAGGTCCTTCCAAGGTCTGGAACAAGCGTTTTCTTTCAGTCTAACAAGCCCTTCCACTCTCTAGACTAGCATAAATATGAGTATGTGATCGTTCTCATATAAATGATGATAAGTAAAGAGAGTCTTGGTTTCTTCAGTAATTCTCCTCAAAAAATACCAAGTTCTAAATACCCTTGAAACTGAACCATGACTTCAATATATAGCAGAAGGGAAGTGATTTCAGTTCCAAAAAGAAAGGGATAAATTCCTCTCGTACAGGGATTAAGCTCCAAGTACCAAGGGATAGGCCCCTTTAATGAAGGGATGAAGGTTCATGAATGGAGGGAGTGAAGCTTCAACCAGATAACGCCTTCTAGAAGCCTCCAGCTGGGAGAATATTCGACCAGCTGAGCCTTAGAACTTACTTTTTCTTTCAATTTACCTTTTACGGGGGTCCGCAGCTTTAATGAACAGAACGTGTGGTAGGCTCCACGGTTTATAGAGCAAAAAGTTGCAGTGTCGCAGGTAAGGGCTAGGAAAAGTGCGGTACCAGTGTTTTTATGATTTTTATGAGCTTTTCTTCAAATCCAAGACTTGGTTTAGGAACTTTGGGTTGTAGACCTCTAAGGGAGCATTATATAGGTAATGATGAACCCATATAGACAGTAAAATGTCATGGTGACAAAATAATGTGTAATAGATTTCCCCCTAAAGTGCGAAGTCTGATATAATTCGAAGAGTGAAGTGCTTTATCATTATGAGGTTTGGCTTGTGGACACACCGGTTAAGACCTATAAAAACATTCAACGCAAACATATATATATATATATATATGTATATCATCGCTGAGGTAGGCATTCCATACTCAGATCAAAAACTAACTAAAATGTTCTGATATAGAAATGATTCTAATATTACATCAATAGTAGACACAGTATGGACATAACCATCTGTCATGAATAGCCACTGCATAATGAATAATAAAAATCCTTGCAGCCTTGATGGTGGAAACTAGATCCAGGGTCTTGATTTCTGCTTCCCGAACTAGTACGATTCTATCCATGTGATTGATTGTGTCGAAGTCAAACATGGTAGAAACCACTTGATTACCAGTCAATGATGTGAACTGTTAACAAGTGTGAGAGAAACCACCAATAATGACAATGGCTCTCAAAGTACTCAGTACAATCCATGAAGTGTGAATAAATTATTTGGAGTTGAACGCTTCACGGAATCTTTCGATCAAAGGTCAATGATGCAACCTGCTGTCGAAGGCGAGAAACCTTCCATTAGGGCATGCAGATTCCAAGGTACTGATAGGATTCTAGATCAACTTCCTAGATGATGAGCTGTCATCGATAGAAAGAGATCCTTCATAGGAAAGCCCACGACACGAAACCATTAGATCATGTTTTGAAGAAATATTTTGCAAGGACTGAATCAGGGATGGTCAACACGAATGGAGACAAATGTTTGCTATGAATGGTTTATTTGAACTGTTTCTTGAACACATAACGACAATATAGATGGTTTGATAACAATTGACCTAAGCTAATACCTAGAAACCGGCTGAAGACTTTCAATGTGGTTTGATTAATTGATAGGCAAAGGATTTTCCCAACCTAGGTATAAATGTGACAAAAGTGTCGTGTTCAAGAATGGTATACTGCTTTTAAACAAAGTTTAACAACTAGATTCATTTTCTCTCTTTTTACCCCACCATTTCCGGCAAGTACCTCTTTATTTTTTACAAGCTTGAGGAGGATAACATTTTCTTATTATATAAGCTCATCCTTCGGATGAGTCCAACTTAGTATAAAATCGAACACTAAGAAGGAGTGGTTCATTCTTGTTTGTGATTGACAGGTCCTTTACTGTTCCTCCGAAGGGTCGACACGAATGTCTGTCTTTGAAACAACAAATCCCATCAGTCGTCTAGATTGTACACAGAAAACACATTTGTGAGGATTCAAACGAATCTTATAATGCCTACATCTCATAAAAATTTCTCATAAGTGAGTAGGATTATCTTCCCTGTGCAATGAGTGAGCAGGTAAATCATCGAGATAAGGTTGCACAATGTGTTTAATGTCATGAAATGCATAAGACATTTCCCTTTGAAAAGTCGCGCTAGCATTCTTTAGTCCAAAGGGTAATTTGCAGTACATGAAAGTTCCCTAAGGACAAATGAATAGCATTTTTGGTTGATCAGCAGGGAGTATGTTTATTTGATTATATCTAGAAAATCCATCCATAAATGAAAACATTTCACTTTGGGCACAATCGTCAATGATTTGATCAATATAGGAGGTTGGATAATTGCCTTTTGGACAAGATTTGTTTATATCCCTATAATCTATACATACTCTTATTTTTCCTTGTTTTTTATTAACAGAAAGAATAATAGATACCCAATCTATTAAAGGGATTGGATAAATAAATCCTGCATGAAGTAATTTTTCAACTTCTGCTTTAATGGCGGAAGCTTTTCATGGATGTATCTGACGTAATCTTTGTCTGACATGTTTAGCATCTGGGTATGTTTTAATTTCATGAACAACAATCGATGGATAAATTCCTGGCATTTCCTCATATGACCAGGCAAAAATGTCACGGAATTCTTGAAATAGGGCTTTATATGTATTGATTTCATCTTTTGTACAAGAATCGCCTACATGAATGTTTTCAACAACTCCTGGTTTCACTGATATGTCAATGGGAACCGTTGTAGAAATATTTTCTAAATTCATTTCAGAATCTGAATTTGTGATCGATAGAGGACTTTGTGGTTCTTTGACGTGGTCAATAGTGAAAATTGATGAAAAATCATTTTCAAATCAATCAAGAGCAGGTAAAAATGAATATCTATGATGTAGATCTCCCCATGGTAATTCATCCGCAGACAAAAATTCACGAATATGTTCATCAGTATTGAATACTTGTTGAAAAGGATTAGGAATTGATGTCAAGGCTGAGCTTGATGTCGAAAACGATTCTGCATTGATCACATTCACTGGATCATATTCAGTTGAAGGAGTATCATAAAATGACTGTACTGTTTGATATGCTATCTCAAAAGGACTCAAAGGTATCTCGCCATCGAAAGAATCTAGTTCTGATTCTGAAGGCATTATCCGCAGATCATCAATATTAGCGATAGTATGCAGTACGTTGGGTGCAGGCATAGATAAATTCCCCATTAAAGCAGAGTCTTTAATTAGACCTACCCCAACATCTTCGTAAGGGATAGTCGATTTTCCATTATGATGGATACTATCAGTAGAAGCTGGGTCGGATGAATAATATGAAAGTTGGTCAATTTTAACGATCTTTCCTTTGTGAGGAAACATAATTAAGCGAAAGACCTATGATACGACATCAGTCATAGCATCAGACCAACTTCGACCCAGAAGAAGGTTGTAATCCAGAGGGGCATCAACAACTTCCACATCTAGATTAACAGTTTTTCCTTCGACCTCTATAGGTAGATCTTGTAAAATTCCATACGGATGGAATCCTCTTCCGTCAAAATATTTGAGGATGGTCGGAGATTGGTTAAGTGTCGGAGAACCAAGTGATTTACAACAATTTAACGACATGATACATGTAGATGCCCCTTCATCAATCACAGTACGAAATCAACGTATGTTTTTTACTAACAGTGGAATCTGGAAAGCCATTTGATGGGGGAGGCGAGGTGTAAAATTTTCTAAATCGAAGACCATAAGGTTCGAATCCTGAAGATCTACACCTCCTATATCTGACAACAGTAATTTCCTTTGTGCTGGACATGATTGCAGCACTTCCAAGGCCGACATTGCTGAAGGGGAAATTGCCAAGTCTTCAACAATGTTGTAGTTCTGAGCAGCTCTCGCATGTGGATTCAAAGCTTATTTCCAAAGCACACCTTTAGCAGGCAGTTTGATTACTAAGTCAGGATTAGGTTTATCGATATGAAGTGGATCAGAAACCGAGGGAGATGTAGCTGGTGCTGAATTATAATTTTCTATTTCTTTACCAGTAACGGGATTTTTACTGCCATAGTCTTGCGATCGTGTCGCAACCATTACTTGTGACATCATCAAAATATCTGCTAATGTATTGGAAGAAGATCTAATCATTTTTCTATCTTGAATAGGAAAAGGATCCTTCAAGACAGCGGGTGTGGCTAAACCCTTAACGAATTTAGATACCTCAGACCTATGCGGGCACTCTTTAGTAAAGTGATCCTCATCACAGATAAGACAAGGATAATGAAGTTTTCGTTTATCGTCAGTCAGTTCAGTTTTATCATTTTTATCCTTTGGAGATGATTGCTTGTTCTTATTCTTACCTTTCTTCTTACCACCAGTTTTAGGTTTGGCTGTAGATGATTCTACAACATGGATATCGACAGAAGTTTCAAGGGAAGAATCTCCCTTTGGTGAATCGGGTAAAGTTATAATAGGAGAAGTAACCTTGGAAGATTTATTCTTACTCTTATTAGCACTAATAGAACCAATTACACCATCAGCGGCATGAGACCCTGAAGGAGTTATAGTTAACTGACAAGGTCGTGGTAAATCGGGGATTTTCTCGTACAGAGTACCTGAATGTGTATATACAAGGTCAAAATACTGAGCTTGAGAAATGACTTGCTCTTCTGTAACAACGCCTCCTTTGGCCACATCTTCAGTAATTTGGGGCAGTAATGACTTGATAAACCATTCAGCCAAAATTTGATCTGGAATAAATACTTTCACTAAACACCTTCTACATCTTCATTCATGTATGTGATAGGATATGTACGTAGACGTAGATTGTTTTAATGAAGTTAATAATTCTTTGTTGTTGTCGTATCTGACTGGTAACTGAAAATGGGTTAAAAAAGCAGTTGCTAATGCAATGAAATTGTTAAATGAGCCTCGTGGTAGTTCAATGTACCATTTGGCAGCTAAACCAATGAGATTTCTCCAAAAAATACGTAATCGAATCGAATCATCGATTAGTGAATTGGATGCACACCAGAGGTGGTAAGTCATAACATGATTAGATGGATCCTCTCCTGACTTACCTTCAAAATTTGGAATATCACTAGGCAACTTATTGGGCATCGGTAGCCAATACAGAAGATAAAAAATGGGATCATTCGTGAGGCGTTATAGATCAGGTAAATCCAAAGTTGGTATCAATGGAAATCGACGATTAGGGTCTTGATAACCTTGTGTGAGAAAACCAGTTTCAAGAGGAGGATATCTAGGATATCCTAGAATTTCTTGTGCATTGGGAATTGGAATGCCTCCTGGATAACCAGGATTAATCAAACCATACTGGGGTTGTTGAGATGTTTGATATGTGTACCCAGGATACGGTTGATACTGATATGTTGGGTTTTGTAGAACAAGTTCAAATCGATACTTCCCTTGGTATGATTGATAAGTAAACTGAGGTTAACTTGTTATAACGGTACTTGTACCAGGTTGTCCTATAAGTATCTGAACAATAGTCTGAATTGTAGATACATATTGCAGTACAGAGACTTGAGGAATTTGTACTGATACTTGAGGGGTAGTAGAAATAGGAGTTGCAGATACTCTAGGAATAGGTGTGGTAGCTTGAACAGAAGTTGCAGCAACAGATTGAGTCGGAGTTCTAGGTGTACTCGGACCAGGCTGCTGGAAAGGACCAGGTGAAAACACTTGAATGGTAGGCTGGACAGGTTGCTGGGTTGGACCATAACCTATGGGTTGTCTAGGTTTATAATAAGGTAATTGCACATTAGGTTGCAAATTCTGTTGAACTTGGGATGGATCCCACACCGTATTTACTCTGGGATATTGACCCATAGAAGGTTGTGCATATGAAGGACCATAACCAGGTTGAACATAGGGTTGATAATTAGATGGATAACCTCTTCCTCCTTGTAACAATTGATGTTCGGGACGGAACTGTTGTGCTAAAGGACGTTGTAAACCTTGAGTTGGGTACTGACCTTGAGGTTGATATTGACCTTGAGGTATGTACTGACCTTGAGGTATATACTGACCCTGGGGTTGATATTGACACTGGGGTTGATATTGACCCTGAGGTATGTACTGTCCTTGGGGTTGAGATTGACCCTGAGGTATGTATTTTCCTTGAGGTTTCCCCCCAGATGATAAATATTGTCCTTGAGGTTGACCCCCAAGCGGTAAATTACTATGCTAAGGTTGCACCCCAAGCGGTAATTGACTACCTTGAGGTTGAGGGTTCGGAATATTTCCAGACATCATAAAAATATGTGCTGCTTTCAATGTTTCAGTGTTTGTTTCATTCTGACCAGATGATAATGTTCGTTTTTTGGGTTGAGGAGCTACTCCCGAGAAGGTACCAGAGAGCGACTGGTATCCCGTAGGAACAGATGGACCACCATATAAATATGTTTCTGGACATTCATAAATTATAGATGACTCACTCGACATGATTAACAGAGGTCTATAACCTCTTGGTGTAGGGTAAAAAGGAATTTGGGGTGGTGAATAATCAAGACCTAAGTTTTTGTAAAAAATCTGTCAATGATGAATACCAAGCGTCAGTTCTAAAAGGACTGTAAAATATTGATTCATGTTCTCTAAGATTTAAATTTTCTTGGTTTTCAGGAAGAATTACTTCTTCATCTAGGCCAATAATTTCTTCAATACTTATGAGACGAGAAGGAATATTTTCAGTAATGCGACTCCTTACTTCGAGTGAATCAGGATGACTAGAAGTTGCAGTAACAAACCCTGAAGATGGTTCAGACGTAGCAGGTTCAGTTTCAAGCTCAGAAATTTCAGGCTCTTCAGCCAACTCACTTGTTGCAGAAGCAACTTTAGTTAATTCAGAAATTGAAATTTGTTGCGGAGTATGTTCTGCTATTTGTGGTCGATTTACTTCAAAACCATGATGACTAATTATGGATGATTCTCCTTGTTCTGCTGATCCAGTTCTGCTGATAGTATGTGGTATCAGAGTTTTAAGTCTTTCTAATTGGCTTGGTGTATACTCTAGGGGTTTCCCCTGAGTCCTACGCGATTGTCTTGTTAATTCAACCAGGATTAAAAATTGTTAACACACGTAATCAAAGAAAATTTAAATCAAAAAATCCTAAGGTCACTAAAGAAACAATCAAATGATCACATGCCTATAAAATCTAAAAGATCAAACCACACACAAACAGTATATTCCCGCACTAAAAACACTATTTGGTGATGAAATCCAACATCATATTATTTTAATGCAGAAATAACGATTGGAACAGTTACCCCGACAACCTCCTTAATGAAACAGACCGGTGCATGTTTCTCCACTTAAACCATCTCGAGTGAAGATAACCCTCTGGAGAGTCCAAGTGAGTCTAGTCGACATCTGCTACAGGTATAGTGGGACCTCCCCTCCACCGTCACCTTAGGAAATAATCCTAGAGTTTATAGCCACTAAGGTCACCAATAGGAACACATATACCTGGGGGAACAGTCTACGATCTGATATACACATAAAGGCAGAGTTTCAAAGCTCAATCCCCTTGAAGGCTCCTTGACATAATCCAAGGTTTACCGACAAGTGATCTGTTGGGTGCAAGAATTACACTTAAGAAAACTCCTCAACACTTAATTTGTCAACCCAGGGGATCTGTAAACTTAGAGACGGAGCAAAAGAAATGCCAGAGATGGTATGAATCTTCCTAAGATAAATCCCTGTTTTCTTTAAAGGAAATATTGCAGAATCAAATCAAAAAGAAAAGAAGGCAACTTGAACCATCAAAATAATCTAAGACTGGAACAAGGAAGAATGCATTTGCAAGAGAGAATTAAAGATAAAAATGCAATCACTCCAACTAGTTATTATTTAACTACTGAGTGTGTTTTTTTCCTTAGCAGAGACACTTAGCAGTCTCATCAAATGGGCCCTTAAATCTGCTTCTTTAGAGATTTTCTTCTTGCACTAATTTGTCTTGCACTAGTGGAGGAATAGAGATTTATGTAGAAGGTATAAATGGTGTCTTTACTAAAGGATTTTTTACTTCATGCAAGGGCTTGAACTTTTCTAGGTTCAAAGCACTCGGATCCTGTGGCAAGAAACTAGTTCTTGCACCAGATTAGAGCTTCCTGCACTTAGCATTTAATTCTTAAAACGAGTGTTTAATTATCGCAAGTGCTATTTTACTATTGAATCAAATTTCACACATAAAAAGTGAATGTTTCTTATCTTAACAGAGTGCAAGAATAAATAAACAATCAATATACATTTATCCTATCATAAGCATTTAAGGAAAGAAAGAAGATTGCGGAAAGTAGACTAATAAGGCTTGCTGCATCACACCAATGTGCACTAGTGCAGGTTCATTGCTCCTGCTTGGACCAGGTGGGGAAAAAAGTCAAACAGATTTGCAGAAAAGGAAATATCACACCAACGTGCACTAGTGCAGGTTTATTTCTCCTGCTTGGACCAGGTGGAGGAAAACCAATCTGAAATCAAGTGCGGGGAAAGAAATTGCAAAAAAAGTAAATTTAGCTACTTCACACAATGGATCCGCTTTCACTCAGATAGGAATGCATGTGCTTGAAATTAAATCACATTTGACAATATAAACACAAGTTACAGGAAAACAGGAAATGGGGTAAATGTGTTGGGTTGGCTGGGACCTAGCCAACCAGTGTGTTTCCCTTTTAAATAAAAATGTTGCTCAGTAACTTAATCAATTCATTAGCTTAAATACAGAAATATAATCTGTGAAACATGAGGCGGAGCTCCCTTTTTTTAATTCATTGAGGCAAATACATGCGTTAATACATTGTCCAGCCCAGATTTGGGTGATAACAAAATAACTTGTTACCACCTCTTTGTTCTCTTCTGCTATCAAAAACTTCGCTTTCTAGTCCTATTTACATTCTACATTATAAATATCTTTGGCCATAGGCCAAAATAGATCGTTCAACCGATTCATAACCAAACACAGAATTTAGCTTGTTCGGCCTTCAAAATTAGACGGTTTTTCAAAACTGGTCGTAGACAATCTCCAGCTTTCGTCCTTCGCATATTCGGTCTCGGATGCCTTTGGGTCGGTTTTCTGTCGTGGTTGAAGCTGCTCAACACAAGGCGGTGATCAAGGAGGTTCGGATCTGTTGCATGGATTTTCTGTGCTGGCAATGGTGCAAGATCTGATCCTGCACTAGGATCAGCGGTCACAGTAAGTACTTTAACTACCAAGTAAACATTGGAGATATCGATAAGTTACAAAGAGTGATTAAAAGTAAGAAATCATGTAACAAATGATTAATTAATGCTAAGTTGAATTGAAAGTATGAATAATAAATTTTATACGAAATATGTCACTGTGCTTGGACTGGTGCAAGATGAGGGTGCATCAAAGAGGTAAAACAAAGGTAAATGGTTATGATTTAGGAAGGGGAAAATGGAAAAAAGAGAGAAAATTAGGGGGCTAACATCCTCCCATCCCTAAGCTGTTGTGTGTCCTCACACAACTCTTTACCTTTGCAAAAAACCTTCAAAACTTTGAGCATTCCAGCTCAATCCTGCTCTGACATACTCGCCTCACCCTGCAATGTTTAAAAATTCTTCTTTCTGATGTTCTTTAGTTTCTTTGTCACCTTTTTAAGTCACTTGAAACATTGCACAGCTCGGTACTTCCAAACTCTGACTTCTCCTTTCTTTTTCTAGATCTCTGTCGTTAATTCTTCTTTACTCTGTTCTTTTTCCTCCTACGCTTTAGCTATGAGCTCCTCTAAGTTCTGCACTTGAAGCTCTAGTTCAACTATCCGAGCAGCAGGAGCTACCAAATATTCTTCTTCTTCTGTCTCGACAGGGCCTGTGTCTTCCTCAAGGACCTCAGTATCCCTCGGGGTTTCAGCAAACACTTCTTCCTCTTCTTCTTCTTCTTCTTCTTCTTCTTCTTCTTTTGGTTCCTCTTCTTCTTCTTGCACTGGTGTAGGAGGGGATTCAACGTCCTGTGGGGACTATGGTTCCGCACCTGCACCATATTATTCATTCTTTTTCCGAGCATTTTTAATGAAATCGGCCAACAGAGTGTCATCTTCGACCTCTACAGATTTTGTTGCATCCGTAGGGACTGACAGCAAGTTGTCTTCTTCGGGGGTCTGTGCCAGTACTGGTGGCGTAGAAGGAGCCTCTTCGACAGGTGCACTAGCTGTCTTCTTATTTGGAGATGGGGCCCTTTCTTTTGTTGATTTTCTAGGTTGTTTCCTTTTTTCACTAGTGTAAGAAGGACACCCTTTTACACTCTTACTCGGACCCTTGCTTATGTCGGCACGGTCCTCTGTCTTCTTTCCAGCGGCTGTCTTTTTATGTAGTTGTTTTAACAGTGCCTCCTAGGTCATGCCTTTCATTTCTATTTGTTTCTCGACCAAAATTTTTATCAGGCCATGGTAATATAACTTCTTGTCGGCCTGGTCTGCCCATGCGCCCTCCACACCCTTGGCCATTTTTTCCAATCTCTAAAGAAAAAAATAGGGGAAATCCATCCTCCACCAGATGTGTTGGCCAGCTTCGAAATGCTGAAACATCCTAAAATGATACACAAAAGTGAGGGAGTACCTCCCCTCACAAGTCACGAATTTCTGTAGGATGAAAAGGAGGTCCCACCACTGTCCCAGCAGGGCGCTGCGCGGAATTCATTTCTTCCAATCTACCTTCATATTCCTGTCAGCGACGAAACGCTATCATCGCTTCCTTTCTAGCTTATAATTTTTAAAATATTGCTCACCAGTATTTTCCAAGCCTGTCGTTGCCACTATAAACTCTTCTGTAACCTCAAATTTTAGGGGCCCAATTTTTATTTGGCCATTTTTGAAACTTTTGGAAAACTGTATGGCCACTTCACTGTTGTGCCTGTCAATTTTTTGCAAAAATTCAAGAAAGCCTGAGTCTTGCAATAGTACAAGACTATTTCGAAACTCAGCAGTCTGTTCTACCTCACTTAGAGATGAAGGTTCGCTTCGAACAAGCGGCATCGCTGCTTAACGGTTATGAACAGTCAAGAATTTACATGCAACACCAGGAAAATTGGTCTTTATAGATATGGATCCAACCGTCCACCATCCCTTCCATCTTATCACACATTCATTCCACTGAAATAGACGTGGATGCACGGCATCTTTGAGATCGTGTCGGATTGGTACTTGCGACGGCGTTTTAACAGTTAGGTGAGGTAATCATTATAAGTGAAGGAAATCTAGGATTATGGCGGAAATGGGTAATTATATCCAAGCAACGATTAAACATTTTTGCACTCCTTCATAATTCAAAAAAGAACTTTAGAATTTATTAAAAAATGATCATGATTCTTAACTTAAAAAACATCTTGTACTTTAACTAATTTTCTCCTAGTTAATATGATAGCACAAGTACTCATAGACTAAGTGCAAGGAGTTCTTATAAACTTTCATGATGACCACTTTCCTATGACATATGCTTATGAAAAGAAAAAATTGTACAATGTTTTTGGCAAGGTGCATGCTTGCACCGGTCTACTTGCACTGCTTAAATTATGTTATTCTGATGGTACCATTATGCTTGCATTATTATAGGACAACATGCTTGCACTAGTGCAAGCATAAAATATTAAAAAAAACAGGGAATTTAAATCAAATATAGGTTGGACTTCCAACATCGCTTCCTTAACTGATACTGGAAATTTGCTTCGCCCTTTCTTTGATGTTTCATAGCATATCCTTTTGCTCTTTGTGCACAAGATACTGCAATGAATTCATGAGGGAACAAAGAAATGGGAAAAGGGAAATTTTAGAATGGGAAGGAATATTGTTACAAGGATTCCAGGAATGGTACCACAAGAGGGGATAAACAGAAGTGGGACAGGGAAAAAAAATCAAGGGTAAAGTGGGTTTTCACGAAGTGGATAGGGTGAATTTAGAAGAATATGGGAAGGTTAATCATTCTAGGATTGAAGAAGAAAACTGAGGGAATATTACGAAAGTGGGATGTGAAGAAAGGCAGAAAATTTTCTGGAAGGTCTGCCTGCACTGGTGCAAGAAAAATAACTGCAGCGAGAATTAAGCGTTACTTGAATAAAAAATATCCATGCTAATTACCCCAATTGTATAAAGGTTGGTTCTGCTGAACCTGCTTTTACTTGGTGGTCGCTAGCATATCTAAAGATTAAGCAACATTCTCTTTTTATTAGAAATTTTTGATCTTCCTGCCAACAAGCTGGTTTTCAGGTTGACCCTTCTGCAATCATGTCAGCGAACTGATTTTCACAATTACAGGAAAATATTTTTTCTTTACTTAAAAAAAAAAAAAATTGTATTTTTATTTTTATTTTTTTATTTTTTATTTTTTTTTTCAAGAAGAAGAAGAATTCATTTCTTCAAAAGGTTGGTATTACCATTCACCACTACCGTCCCGAATTGTTGTTGGACTTGCTGTGTAAAATATTTCCTGGCAAGTGGCTGAAAATACTTCTTTAACCTGTGTCCATTTACCAAGAATACTGAATTTTGTCCATCAATAGTTTTAACTTCTACTGCTCCATTCTCGAATACTCGGATTACTTCATAAGGTCCCATCCAACGTGTATGGAACTTCCCTTTAAAAATTTTAAATCTAGAATCATAAAGGAGCACCCAATCACCTGGTAGGAATTTCTTTTTCTGAATAGACTTGACATGCCACCTTTTGCCTTGCTGCTGAATTAGTATGTTCTATTGAATAGCATCCCTACGAAATTCATCTAACTCATTTAATTGGAGAAGACGTTGTTGTTGTGCCTTAGAGAGATCTAGTCCTAACTGAACTGCAGTTTTGAAAGTTTTGATCTGGAATTCAATTGGTAACAGAACCTACTTGCCATATACCAGCTCATATGGTGTATGTCCCATGCTATTTCTCCAAGTGGTTCTATATGCCCAAAAATTCTATGGTAATATTTCAGCCCAGTCTTTCCGATGCATATTTACTGTCTTTGTAAGGATGGAATCGATGACTTTGTTTGTGGATTCCACCTGACCATTTGCTTGTGGGTGATACAGCGTGGATTTCCTGTGCCGGATCTTGTATTGCTCCATCACACCCTGTACCAAATTAGAAATAAACGGTAGACCATTGTCAGAAACAATTTTTCTAGGCACACAAAATCTAGTAAATATTTCAGTAAAAAGAAAATCAACAACAACTTTTTTCTGTAGCAAAAGAAACAGCTTTAGCTTCTACCCATTTTGTAACAAAATCTGTACAAACCAAAATATGCTTTTTACTTAATGATGTTGGATTTATTGGCCCTATAAAATCAATAGCCCATTTTTCAAATGGATCAATCATAACTTGGGGGCATAAAGGCATTTCATTAGTTTGATTAGGCTGGCCCATTCGTTGACAGCTATCACATCGCCTGACATATTGTTTGGAATCCTTAAACAAGGAAGGCCAAAAGTAACCAGCACACAATACTTTATATGCAGTCTGCTTATCAGCGAAGTTTCCTCCACAAGGTTCATCATGAGCATATTTCAATATGTCAAACACTTCCTCCTCTCTTACACACCTTCAGATAATCAGATCTAGACCAGTGTAAAAGAGATCTCCTTGAATCCAGGAGTATGCAGCACCTTTCTGAATAATATTCCGCTTTTCACGAGCGGACAAGTGAGGTGGTGTTTTCCCAGTAAATAAGTAATTAGCAATGTCAGCAAACCACGGAGAATTTATTGACATAGAAAAAATATTCTCATCCGGAAAATCATCATTAACAGGAGTTGCTTCACCAGGGTTGTCTAATCTAGAAAGAAAATCTGCTACACATTAGACTTTCCTGGTCTATCAACAATAGTAACATTAAATTCCTACAACAATAGAAACCACCTAGTCACTCTACCACTATTCAATGGTTTTTTCATCAAATATTTGATCGTGGAATGATCAGTATGTACAAATACTTCATATCCTGTAATATAGTGCCTGAACTTATTAATTGAAAAATTACAGCTAAAAACTCTTTCTCTATAACTGTATAATTTAATTCAGCGGAAGACAAATTCTTACTAATATAATAAATAGCATAGGATTTCTTATTTTCCTCTTGTCCTAAAGCTGCACCAATAGCCAAATCTGAAGCATTGGAGGAAATGTGAAAAGGTAGGGACCAGTTTGGACCTCTCAAAACTGGTGCCTGTACCAACCTTTCCTTCAATGTTTCAAAAGACTATTGGCAAGCCATGGACCAAGAAAATTCACTATCCTTAGCTAGAAGTTAGAACAGAGGAGCAGCTATCTTAGAAAAAAAATTCAATGAATCTTCTATAGTAACTAGCATGTCCTAAAAAACCTCTTACTTCCCTTTGAGTTTTGGGTGTAGGAAGATGCAGAATGATTTCAATTTTTGCTGGATCAACCTGGATACCTTTACCAGAAATCAAATGGCCAAGTACCACTCCCGCTTTGTACATTAATCTAAATTTATTGTCACTCAAGGCGAGATGGGCTTCCTGGCAACGAAGAAGTACTTTCTACATATTTTTTAGAGCTTCCTGAAAAGAATCACCAAACACAAGAAAGTCATTCATATAAATCTCTACAAATTCTAGATCATCAAAAATGGCCAGGACTGCCCTTTGAAAGGTATTCGGGGAATTACATAAACCAAAGGAAAGCACTTTATAAGAAAATGTACCCCATGGACATGTAAAATTAGTTGTATCCTGATCTTCGGGTGCAATCTGTATCTGGTTATAGCCACTAAAGCCATCCAAAAAAGAGAAATATTTCTTTCCTGCAAGGGTATCAAGCACATGGTCAATGAAAGGGAGAGGGAAATAATCTTTGAGAGTGGATTTGTTTAATTCTCGATAATCAATACAAATACACCATCTTCCATATTTCTTAGGTACTAGCACTAATGAAGAGACCCAATGACTGTCGGAAATAGGATAGATAAAACCACAGCATCCAAGAGTTTTTGTACTTCTTCCTTCATAATATCTCTTAGAGCTGGATTCATTCGCCTTTGGGGTTGTCGGACAGGCCGGGTTCCTTCCTGAATATAGATATGATGTGTACAAGTTTCAGGAGGGATACCCTTCATATCCTCATAGCCCCAAGAAAAGGCACTAACATGGTTTTGCAACAAATTTACAAGCTGCTCCTACTGAGATGAGTCCAAATCTGAACTAATATGCAAGGATTTACCAGGGAAAATCTCAACAAGAGTAGTGTCAGGCTCAGGAGTACTCAAGGGAGTGGTCAAATGCAGAGGTACAGAAGAATGAGGATCATGATTATCTTGAAAATATAGGTTTAAAATCTGGCTCAATGGCTCGAAATTAGGCATAGTGTCTAGATTATTCACGAAATCTTGAATCTCATCTTCTTGTGAAGACCCAGTATAATGATGGATAAGGGAAATGGGTTGAGTCTCCTCATCACTACTTTGATCCAACCATAAGGTATCTCGAAGGTCCTGAATGGATCTGGCAGGGGGGTATAAGGTAATTTTCTTCCTAGAATCTCCATGCAAAATATACATATCACTGGAATGACATCCAATATATGCATTGGTTGTAGCAAGCCATGGTCGACCCAAGATCAAGGGATGTCCTCCTACTGGGTTCTTTAGCTGAAGCACAATGAAATCAGTAGGATATTCCCAAGAATCTAATGATATGATCACATCATCCAATACTCCTTCTGGCTTAATTTTAGATCTATCTACTAATTCAAGCACAGTAGGAGTAGGGCGAAGATGAGATAACCGAAGTTGATCCATGGTTTGCTTAGTCATGACATTAATGGCTGCCCCCGGGTCTATAAGAACATTAGAGACAAGTACATTACCAATCTAAACTAAGACAACAGGGTTTCTGGGATCAGTATATTTTTCCATAGATACACATCCCGTCATCAACTTTGCTGCCCTATCAACAAATTGAATGGTTTAGGGTTCCAGTCTCTTCCTCCCGGGTTTCTTGAGACAAAGTTCCTTAATAATCTTAGTAAAAATTGGGATCTCTTTAATGGCTTGAAGCAAGGGTATCTTAATGAAAATATTCCAAAGCTCAGATGCCAAACTAGTCTCAGAAATAGGCTCACTTCTTCCCATTAGTAGCCTCTCTGGGAAGAGAGGCTGGTTGGAAGAAGATGGAAAGGATTTAGAGGGTAAGGGCTGCTTAGTGATAGCTTTTGGAGAATGGTTAAGAGTTTCCTCTTCTCCTTTCCCTTCAAAAATCACCATAGGTTGCTTCTTATTCTCTGATGTTACAATCTTTCCCGATCTTAATTGACTATCATGAACCCCAACTAGAATAGACTGGTACTCCAATGGTAAAGGTGGGTTTGTTACATAGATCATTTGCACTGCTTTATTATTATTAGGATTGGGCATAGGTTGAGTAGGCAACTGAGGAGGTCGAAAGGGTGGAGGTAAAGGCAACGGTGGAGTAGACTAACTCGGAGGTTGAGGCATTGAATAAGGTGCATGTGTAGATGGATATGACTGCATAGGTGGCTGGTAGGAATATGGAGAATGAGTTGGCCCTCTCCAACCTTGTTGCCATGGTTGAGAAGGTTGCCCATGCTGATATTTATTCCCATACTGCCACTACTGATGAGAGTTAGGATAAGAATATGCATGTGAAAAAAAACCAAAATAGTGTGGAGAAAATTCAGGAGCCATACCTGTACCTACCTGAGGCCAACTCCTTCTTGCTCCCATAGCATACAAGTATTCAGCTTCAGGTTGTCCCCCTGTAAATACAGCTTTAAGTCCTGGTATAGAGGGACATTTTTCTGTGATATGGTCTTCTGCACAAATAGCACACTTATTAGTTTCTTTCAAATTAAGAGGACACTCTTTAGGAGGATGCTTGTCTTTACATTTGGGACAGAAAATACATAATGATTCTTGTTCCTTCATGAGTTTTTGTTGAAATTTTAAAGAGTATAACTGTTTGGTAACAGTATTCATTATATCAATTTTCATGTTTTCCATTTTATTTTCTAGTCCAATAATCATAGCATCAGTAGATTCAGTTTTTCTATATCTATTTCGAGTTCCTCTACCAGATCTATACTGATTTCTTGAAAATTTCCTGCATAATTCACAATTTTTTTCAAAATTTTGCTGAGAAATATCACCTTGTCCTAACAGATTCAAATTATTTCTAGCATTATCAGTAAGTCCTCTTAAGAATAAGGTTCTAATAGTACTGGGATCAAACTTAAGTTTCGACCTTTGTAAAATATACATAAATCTTTCTAGGTAATATTCAATAGTTTCATCATCATCCTATATGATTGTAAAAATCTCATCCTGCATGTCTCGAGTTTTGCAATATTCTTGATATTTAGACAAAAACACTCTCTTCATCTGATCCCAAGAGGTTATAGTGTTTCCTCCTAACCCCATAAACCAGCGTAGAGATGAGTCCTTGAGAGTAACATGAAATAATATTAACTTCTGAGCGTCAGTTGAATAATCATAACTTCTACACAGAATATCAAACTCAAATAGAAAAGAGTCAGGATCTTCATGAACTTTACCATGGAAATGAGGGAGAGCTGATGGTGGAATATTCTTCATTTGCCCCATAGTATCAGGATCCACAATTGGAAACACAAAAGTGGATTATTCTTCACTTACCTAGTTTTCACAAGTCCTTTCCACCTGATCTTCATGGTCCACCATTGTTTCCCTTTTACTTGTACCACTCTCAACAGGCTAAACCACACATGAGCTATTATCACAAGAATCCAGGAGGATTGTTCCTGCGTGATGGGTTTGAATTGGATTGGGCTTGCTGCTTATAGAAGGAGACCCAATATGAGAATTATTTTTAAAATTCTTTTGGCCCTTAGTGGGCTTAGAACCCTTACCTTTCCTAGGCATTCATTTCAAAAAAGAAAGAAAAATAACAAACAACTTCTAGTAAAAAATGTTGTCAGAAATTAATCAACACCAGTAAAATTCTTTCAAAGAAGCTTTTCTAAACAATAATGCAAAAAGGAAAATTACCTCTCTTGTATAATCAGAAAGTTCTTACCAAATCAAATTGCCTCCCCGGCAACGGCGCCAAAATGTTGGGTGCAGGAATTACACTTAAGCAAACTCCTCAACACTTAATTTGTCAACCCGGGGGATCCGTAAAATTAGAGACGAAGCACGGGCAATGCCAGAGATGGTATGAATCTTCCTAATATAAATCCCTATTTTCTTTAAAGGAAAGACTGCAGAATCAAATCAAAAAGAAAAGAAGGCAACTTGACCCATCAAAATAATCTAACACTGGAACAAGGAAGAATGCATTTGCAAGAGAGAATTAAAGATAAAAAGGCAATCACTCCAACTAGTTATTATTTAACTACTGAGTGTGTGTTTTTCTTTAGCAGAGACACTTAGGAGTCTCATCATATGGGCCCTTAAACCTGCTTCTTTAGAGATTTCCTTCTTGCACTAATATGTCTTGCACTAGTGCAGGAACAGAGATTTATGTAGAAAGTATAAATGATGTCTTTACTAAAGGCTTTTTTACTTCATGCAAGGGCTTGAAATTTTATAGGTTCAAAGCACTCAGATCTCGTGGTAAGAAACTAGTTATTGCACCAGATTAGAGCTTCCTGCACTTAGCATTTAATTCTTAAAATGATTTTTTAATTATCGCAAGTGCTATTTTACTGTTGAATCAAATTTCACACATAAAAAGTGAATGTTTCTGATCTTAACAGAGTGCGGGAATAAAGAAACAATCAATATACATTTATCCTGTCATAAGCATTTAAGGAAAGAAAGAAGATTGCGGAAAGTAGACTAAGAAGGCTTGTTGCATCACACCAACTTGCACTGATGCAAGTTCATTTCTCCTGCTTGGACCAGGCGGGGAAAATCGGTCAAACAGATTTGCAGAAAAGGAAATATCACACCAACGTGCACTAGTGTAGGTTTATTTCTCCTGCTTGGACCAGGCAGAGGAAAACCAATCTGAAATAAAGTGCAGGGAAAGAAATTGCAGAAAAAGGAAATCTAGCTACTTCACACAACGGATCCGCTTTCACTCAGACAGGAATGCATGTGCTTGAAATTAAATCACACTTGACAATATAAACACAAGTTACAAGAAAACAGGAAATGGGTTAAACGTGTTGGGTTAGCTATGCCCTAGCCAACCAGCGTGTTTCCCTTTTCAATAAAAACTTTTCTCAGTAACTTAATTGATTCATCAACTTAAATACATAAATATGATCTGTGAAACATGAGGCAGAGATCCCTTTTATTAATTCATTGAGGCAAATACATGCGTTAATACATTGTCCAGCCCAGATTTGGGCGATAACAAAATAACCTATTACCGCCTTTCTGTTCTCTTATGCTATCAAAACTTTTCTTTCTAGTCCTATTTACATTCTACATTATATAGATCTTTGGCCATAGAACAAAATAGATCGTTCAACCGATTCATAACCAAACGCAGAATTTAGCTTGTTTGGTCTTCAAAATTAGACCTTTTTGTAAAACTGGCCGTAGACAATCTCCAACTTTCGTCCTTCACAGATTCGGTCTCGGCTGCCTTTGGGTCGGTTTGTTGTCGTGGCTGAAGCTGCTCAACACAAGGAGGTGATCAAGGAGGTTCGAATCTGCTGCATGGATTTGTTGTGCTGGCAACGGTGCAAGATCCGATCCTGCACTAGGATCAGCAATCACGGTAATTACTTTAACTACCAAATAAACATTGGAGATATCGATAAGTTACAAAGAGTGATTAAAAGTAAGAAATCATGTAATAAATGATTAGTTAATGCTAAGTTAAATTAAAAATATGAAGAATAAATTCTATACGAAATATGTCACCGTGCTTGGACTGGTACAAGATGAGTGTGCATAAAAGAGGTAAAACAAAGGTAAATGGTTATGATTTAGGAAGGGGAAAATGGCAAAAAGAGAGAAAATTAAGGGGCTAACATGACCCCAGGCTCCTCGACAATGGTCAATTCGAGGTTTACCATTTTTAATACGTGCACATCTTCTGTCGTTCCCAATGAGATAGGTATGATTACCTCACTGGTTTGGATATGATCTCGTGCTTGACTCCTTTAAGAGGAGCTTCCCAGAGCATACATGCTACGATTGGAATTTTCCTACCGCAAGATTGACTACTTGTTTGTTTTAACTATCTTGAAGAGATAATTACAACCTACTCCAAGACACTAGTCTAAGCTATGTTGGTGGAAAAGAGCCCTAGAAAATATAAAATTTCTAAATTGATTTTAATTAAGCGTTACTTTTAGTTGGTTGTTTCTTAGGACAATAGGCATGAAAGTGAAACTTCGATGATGTATAATGACCTGACTCAAAAAAAAAAACACTAAAATGCATCTATATGAGAAACAATTCATTCCTTTTCAATGAAACCTAACTAAAAGTAAGAGTTGAGATATTCAGTTGCTTTTAAAACATCAATCATTTCTTTCACAACAAGTATACTTGAAAAGAAAATTATTTCATGAGACCTCAATTTCGTAGAAAAATGATCAATTTGCTCAAAAAGAAATCCATGTTATCATTCAAGTCCTAAACTACAATCAAACGTTCTCCAAAAGAAAACTACAATTACTAGAAATATAAAATTCAAATCTAAAAACACTAATTTTGAACTCTAAAAGTTTCTAAAGATATAAAATTCGAAACTAAAAACTCTAAAAGTTTTGAGGATGTTTTGCTCAGCTTGTAATCTAACTAAGAAATTCTCTGCTTATCTCAGCAAAAAATCAAAATCATCCAATAATGGTTTTAAAGTGAACTTCAAAACTTATCAAGCTAAAAATCCTTCTAGATTTGCAAATGAAAAATGGGATCTAATTTTCATAAAAGAAAGTTCTGCTATAAGGTCAAAGGCTCAGCAAGAAAACAACGATATACTAGTCAGCTAAGGTATACAAATGTTTCTGATTTTAGAGCAGCAAAAAGACAAAGCAACAACTCACTTATAAAATTCAAATCGACAGAAAACCACTCAAAACTCAGAAATGCTGAAAGAAGATTTCGTACAAGGCTTTTGACAGTCAAAACAAATCTAGGCAAATACAGAGAATCATGTAAGCTGGTTCCAGAAAATAGAATCTTAAATTTTTCAAAAAATTTCTTAAGTCCACAGGTTTCAGTATAAAAAAGTGCAGTACCGCACTGTTTACACAGAGAAACTGCGGAGGTTGCCGCGTTGTTATCAAAGAAAAAGTGCGGAGACCAGAAAACATATAGAAAAATCAAAAATTATAATCTACTTTTCAGGGATTCTAAGATAATTTACCCAACCCAGTGTAGACTAATCAAAATCAGAAAATTTCTTTTAAAATTCAAACTCAAAGACAAAAAGAAAACTAAGTTCAAGAAATGATCCCCAGTGGAGTCGTCATTTTGTTAGGCGGATAAATCTTTCTTGTGGACAAGAAAGATCTCCCTAGTATCGTAAGGATATCTAGAAACAAATGGAAAAATGTAAACTACTTCCTCTAGATTATGTATGATTCAGAATTATCTATGATGAAGGATAAGGACCTACCTGTGGTCCAATGCTCATTATAGTCTTCTTTCCTGTCACTCCAAAGAAGTCACCTCTTGAGACCTGCAATCAAAGACATGAAAGAGAATCAAAAGCACTTGCTAGATATACTAATTCACAATTCACTAATCTATCTTAATGATCAAGGAATTTAAGAATTAATTCATTCAAGTAAATACATAAACAACTTAGTGAGAAATAGGATCCATTTGTATTATCTTTTCGTAAAATAAGGAACCTTACAACCTTGTTCACCTTGATGTTGTACAAGTCCTTCCAAGGTCCGGAAGAAGCGTTTTCTTTCTGTCTGACAAGCCCTTCCACTCCCTATACTAGCATAAATATGAGTATGTGATCGTTCTCATCTAAATGATAATAAGAAAAGAGAGTCTTAGTTTCTTCAGCAATTCTCCTCAAAAAATACCAAGTTCTAAGTACCCTTGAAACTGAACCATGGCTTCAATTTATAGCAGAACGGAAGTGATTTCAGTTCCAAAAAGGAAGGGATAAAGTCCTCTCATAAAGGGATTAAGCTCCAAGTACCAAGGGATAGGCTCCTTTAATGAAGGGATGAAGGTTCATGAATGGAGGGAGTAAAGCTTCGACCAAATAACGCCTTCTAGAAGCCTCCAAATGGGAGAATATTCGACCAGTTGAGCTTCTAGAACTTAATTTTGATTTCAATTTACCTTTTACGGGGGTCCGTAGCTTTAATGAACAGAACGTGCGTAGGCTCCGCAATTTATAGAGCAAAAAGTTGCGGTGCCGCAGGTAAGGGCTAGGAAAAGTGCGGTACCAGTGTTTTTATGATTTTTATGAGCTTTTCTCCAAATCCAACACTTGGTTTAGGAAATTTGGGGTTGTATACCTCTAAGGGAGCATTATATAGGTAATTATGAACCCATATAGATAGTAAAATGTCATGGTGACAAAATAATGTGTAACACATCTACATCAGATAACAAAATTGATAGTTTAGCAAAATCCATGGAAAAAATGATGGATAGACTAGAAAGTATGGAAAGGAAACCACAATGGGATAATCAATAACAAGGTCCTCAACTAAGAAATCCCAAATTTAGGAAAAATACCAACGCTGGTAAATCTAGAGAATCAACACCTGATCAAACAATAAGACCACCTTTCCAAGAGAACTATGCTGGAATTTCTCACCAAAATGAAGATGATGAAGACAATCAGATTAATTAATGGGAATCAATAATAATAATATTATTTTTCTTACAAAAGAAGAACAGGAATTATATGAATTACAATAGTTATAGTTAGAATCTGGAGAGTCTTTTGATTATAAGCAAGGTTATGAGTTTGCCAATAATGAAGTTCACAAACAATATAACCTTAGGAGTAAGAAAAATGTAGAAGCCCCTACTAAGAAATCTACTCAAATTCAGAAAAAGAAAACAGTAGAATCTCCTACAACCAAAGTACTACAATTCTCCCTAGGGAAACCCAACAAAACTCTAGTACAAATCAGAAAAATTCTAATCCTAATCAGAAAAATTTCTAGTCCTAAATTGCACCCCGTCCTAAAATTGTTGACATTACAGATGTTGATATTCAAACATCAGCTCATCCTCAAAAAATTTCTGCTAAGACAAAAGCTTCTGCTAAAACAACAACTTTTGATCCAAAAACCTCTGATGCTGATCCTAAAACAGCTACTGCCAAAACAATTGTTGAAATTTCAAAACCTGCCAAAACTTACACTACAACTCAAATTGTCCCTGAAAAGAAGATAAACAAACAGTAAAACAGTGGAAACACAAACAGAAAATGAAAAACCAACTGTAGAAAAATAAGAGAAACACACTCAAACTTAATTTAGTAAAGAAGAAATCATTCAGTTAGGAAAAACACAAACACCATTCCACATCCAAACTGAAATGGCCAAACTAAAGATACCAATTCCTTTAACAAAATTTGTTAAGCATGATTTATACAAACCACGGATCACTGACACATTAAACATGAATGAAGGAGAAGACTATGTTAATTTGAGTGAGGACCAAGCAGAACTAATATTTGGTCCTGAGGTAAATGGAAAACACCAAGAAGGAGGAGTTCCTCCTTTCTACATTAGTTTGATTGTTCATGATCAAATTTTACATAATGCTATGCTAGATTCAGGAGCCTCACATAATTTAATGCCAAAATCCATTATGGAAACTTTGAATTTAGACATCACTAGACCTTATAAAGTTCTTTTCTTGTTTGATTCCAGTAAAGTGAAATTTATAGGCTTAATCAAAGATTTATGTGTCACTCTAGTCCAATACCCTAGAAAAATCATAGTCATGGATATTGTAGTAGCTGACATCCATCCAAAGTATGGAATGTTGTTATCTCACTCATGGGGAGAAAAAATACAGGGATATCTACAATTAGACATGTCTTATGCCACTATTTCAGTATTTGGTCAACCCAAGAAACTTGACAGAGAGACTCTAATGAATTACATGGTCAGTAGTGTAGAAAGACCTCGAAACTATCCCATTTATTCTATACCTGCTAATATGGAATCTTCTATTTTATGTAATTCAGAAACTGGCATAAAGAACAACACAAATTTAAAACATAAACATAAAGAACCAGACAGTGAGAAAATATTTCATGAATCAATGTGGCACCTAGACTTTGATGGCTCAATGAACAAATTAGGAGCAGGAGCAAGAGTTTGGATTCATAACATGGAAAACAATCATTAAAAAATTCATACCTTTATATTAAACTTCAAATGTATAAACAACATGGTAGAGTGTGAAGCTCTAATCTTAGGACTGCAGATTGTTAGAAATTTAGGAGGCGAAAGAGTTTCTATCATGGGAGACTCTGAATTAATTGTAAAACAAATTAGAGGAGAATATTATGTATATAATCCTAGATTAAGCCAATACCGAGAAACAGTTTTAGATCTTATTACAGAATTGCTTGAATGTGACTTTATTGTAATTCCTAGAAAACAAAACATACAGGCACATAATTTAGCAACTTTTGCTAGTACCTGCAATCTGCCTTTTCAGCCAAATCGTCAATATACATCAGAAGTAAGACACAGACCCACTATACTAGACAACTTAAAATATTGGTAGATTTTTCCACAGGATACTCAAATCTATCACTTTATGAATGCTGAGGGAGAATTCCAGAATTGTAAAATAGATACAGACTGTACAGTAGATGATAAAATAGATAGTGAGATAGATGTAAATAATTTAGATTTCACTGAACCCACTAAATTCACTCAAGTATAAATAGATAAGCTAGAAAAGGTAGAAATAGAAGAATTAGCAGATGATGATTCTAACATTTTAAACCTTAAGAATAACTTTTTACCTAAGGGATTATCCCCATTAGAAGATATTTTTTATTCAAATTATGTTGCAATAAAACCAAATATGGAACCATTAAGATCAGATATAGAAGAATTCAATATAGGAATAGAAAAAAGGCCTAAACTCATCAAACTTTCCAAAGCATTACCTCAAGAAGAAAAACTGAAATACATAGCTCTGTTTAAGGAATTTCAGGATGTATTTGCATGGAGTTATGAAGACCTTAAATCTTATGACACTAGCATAATACAACACAAAATACCTATCAAATAATATCAAAAACCCTTTAAATAGAAGCTTATAAGAATCAATCTAGTTCTAATGCCTTTGATTGAAAAAGAGGTAAAGAGAATGTATGAAGCTCAGATCATTGCACCTATCAGATATTCTGATTGGGTTTTAAACTTAGTTCCCACTAGGAAGAAAACAGGGGAAAACAAACTTTGTGTTGATTCTGGAATTTAAACAAGGTGTCCCTAAAAGATAACTACCCTCTCCCCAAGATGGATCATATTTTACATAGGGTGGTTGGTTCATCGAGGATTTCATTACTTGATGGATTCTCTGGGTATAATCAGACCTTATTTCAGCCAGAAGAACAACCAAAGACATCATTTACTACCCCTTGGGATACTTTCATGTATTTGAAAATGCCTTTTTTATTAATGAATGCAAGAACCACTTTCCAGAGGGCTATGGATATAGCCTTTGACAAGGAAATTCATGATTTTCTTGTAATTTATCTAGATGATATAACTGTATTTTCAAAAACTGACAATGAACATCTAGATCATCTGAGACAAGTGTTTATCAAATGCAGGAAATTTGGTATTTCTTTGAATCCCAAAAAGTCTCTCTTTGGACTTGAAGAAGGTAAAGTATTAGGGCATATAATATGAAAAGAGGGAATTAGGATAGACCCAGCTAGAATAGAGGCCATTTTGAGCATAAGCCATCCTAGGAATATTAAGGAATTGCAGGCTTTCTTAAGTAAAATCAATTTTCTTAGGAGATTCATTTCAAACTGAGTAAAAATAATTAGAGAACTGAATAACATGTTAAAGAAAGACTCAACACTTAAATGGACAGTAGAGGCCAAATAATCGTTTGAATCAATCAAATAAGCCCTTACAAGAACATCAGTCCTAATAAGTCCTTATTTTAAAAAATATTTTATTATTTTTTCTTTTGCTTCAAAATATAACATAATGGAAAATCAGGCACTAGCTTTAGTGAAGGCTATCAAATACTTTAGAGTATATATCTTGTATTCACACATCATTTCTTATGTTCCAAATTCAGTAGTAAAGGACATTCTGACTCAGAATGGGCCTGATAGCAAGCGAGGCAAATGGATTGCCACCATTTTAGAATATGAAATGGAAATTAAGCCTACCAAACTCATTAAAGGTCAAAGTTTAGCCAAACTCATGGCTAAATCAAATTTTCATGCCTTAGATATAAATTTTATTTCTCAATTAGATGATCAGGAAGAGATGGAAACTCCACAGATCAGTGAAGCCATTTCATATTCACCATGGTATGTAGATATCATATTTGTATTACTAAATTTAAAAGCTCCTCTTGGATTGTCAAGAACTAAAGCTATATTTCTAAAGTTTAAGGCAATGAAATTTTGTATCATAGATAATGCTCTGGTTTGGAAAGATCATGGTGGAATTTTATTGAATTGTTTACTTAAAGATGAAGCTAATAAAGTTATGGAAGAGTTTCATGTAGATGATTGTGGAGGACATCTTTATTGGAAGTCAACTGCAGATAAAATCTTGAGGGCTGGTTTTTATTGGTCTACATTTTTTGCAGATGTAAGAAAATATGTGACCTCCTGTCACAAATTTCAAATCATTGAAGGGAATAAAAAACTACTACCTTTACCCCTTAAACCCATATCTACAGAAATTCCATTTCAACAATGGGGTCTAGACTTCATTGTTGAAATTTGCCCACCCTCTTCAACCCAACACAAATGGATTTTGACATCCACAAACTATTTCACTAAGTGGATAGAAGCCATTCCTTTTAGGCAAGCCACTTATTATGTCATAATCTCATTCCTAAAAAACAATATACTGTCTAGATTTGGATGCCCTCAAAATCTCATTACTGATAATGCAGCTGCTTTCAAGTATAAGAAAATGATTGACTTCTGTAACAAAAACCACATTAGCCTTGGACATTCCACTGCCTATTACTCTCAAGGTAATGGACTTGCTGAATCCTCCAATAAAAGCCTTGTTAATATCATCAAGAAACTATTAGAAGACAATATAAAGACCTGGAACAAAAGGTTAGTTAATGCCTTATGGGCAGACAGACTCACCACAAAGAAGTCCATTGGTACATTCCCTTATCAACTTGTATATGGGATGGATGTTTTTCTTCCATCGTCTTTAGGAGTACCAGTGATGAAGATGATCCAAGAACTTTAGGTAGAAACCAATGATATCCGGAGAAGGATAAATCAGACCATACACTTGCAACAAACCAGGGAAGAAGTCTATGTCAAGTCACAAGTCGTACAAGATAAGATTAAAAATATATTTGACAAAAACACAAAGGAATATGATTTTTACATAGGTGACAAAGTTCTTAAGTGGGATTCCAGGAGAGAAGAGAAAGGTAAACATGGTAAATTTGATTTCCTACGGAAAGGTCCATATGTCATTTATGGTTACAGAGGTAACAATTCATTCTTTTTGAAGGATTTGGATGGATCAGATCTACTAGGTGGACCTATAAATGGTAGAATTTTGAAGCATTACTATTCCCCAGAATAACGTCAACTCATTTTGTTTACTTTTCTCATTATACATAAACATTGCAGAGTTTAGATTGGATTGGATGTTTTTCTTGCAAAGTTGAAGCCCGGAGAGAAGGCCCTAAGCTTTGAAAGAAAAATATCATAAGTATGAATAATGGAGAGCTCAGAAAAACAGTTCCAAGGCAAAAGCACAATCAAAATTCAAGGCTACTGATCGTAAAGTTCTTGACATTTCACCAGGACATGCCATCCTCATGTGGAGCCACTGTTAGGGTCCTATAATAATAGGATTCATAATTTTGAATTGACTTTGATTAGTCTTCTAATATATACATACTTTGCCTTCTGCAAAATTTTTTTCCAATATTAAAAATAAAAAATGTAAAGAGGGTAAAATTCCTAAAAGAAAAATCAAAGGACTGAAAGAAAAAAGAATCAAAAAGAATATAAAAATGAGCCCTAAAAAAAAAGAGGTAAAAATAGATCATGAAAGCGATGCAAATTCAAATGCCACTACTTTACTTTATTTTGCAAAATAAGATTGTGTGCAGCTTGTCAAAAATTCCACAATCCATGAAGGTCAAACTGCTTAATCTTGACCTTTCATGCTTTAAATTTCATGATGATAGATAGAGAATAAAGATCTAGCCAAACTGTTTAATCTTGGCAGATCAATAGTTGGATAGAGAATAATAAGGAGCTCAACAGTTTAATCTGAGCCCTTGGAAGTAATAAGGTTAGAATTAAATAGTTTTATGTTAAAAGAAAAATAATAAGGGTCTGCAAGCTCAAATGCACCCAAAGAAATGAAGAAAAAATGTTAGGGTAGCTGATGGGTAGGCAGAAGCAGTTTTCAAAAGGCATGGATAGCAGAAATTGATCATTTCCTACTTACTGATTTCCCTCTAAATTCATTCTCCTTCTAAAATACCCCTTCCCCTTCATATTTACTTTTTCCCCATTAGTCACTCATTTTTCCTTACAAAAATCCCTTTTCTTTAGTTTAAAACACATTTATCTATTGGAAAAGTAAAAATTCCCATTACTAATTTCCCTTTATTCAAAAATACACCAAAAACCCCAAAAAATACATTAATCCTAACTATTTATTTAAAACCATATATCAGGTCCCACTATGAAAACCCACCCCGATGTTATTTATACTTAGTGTATTTTTACATTCCTGCACATATTTAATCTTCCCGCATGTAAATTTTATTAACTAACATTTATATATTAACTCCCTTTATATGCATTTATCCCGTATTTAATTAATTCCCTTATATATATTTCCCAACCCATATTTTATTTTAACCTATAGTTTAATTTACCCACATGTGATATAGTTTAGGTCCCATTTTCATATAAACCCAACCAATGTATATATTACACATCCTGCATCGACTTTAAACCCGGGCACCATGCCTATCTAAAAGCCCCGATGATATCCTACTATTGGCCCAACCGTCAGATCAACACCCATCAGATCCGATGACAAATAAGCCTTGTCGCATTCTCGAAAGCCCGACCTTTAACTACCTCGGGACCTTACGAAATGCATGGTTTTTGGAGCCCCACACCTGGCTATGTGGCTCTATTTGAATGCATCGCATCCTCAAAAAAAATACTGCTTACCACCTTCCGTCGATGCGAAAACCACCTAGCATTATTTCCGCCCATTATCAAACCACCCTGCCATTTGAAATGACCCGTGTATTCAATGTTAATCACTGTTGGTTAAAAAACCCCATATAGCCCCCTTTTACAACCTTTTTCACTACTTTCTGTTACATTTTTTTGCATGAATAGAACATTTCCAACCTATTCATGAGCTAAAGAATAGTTGACGACCATATTTTAAGCTAGACTTCAACCGAATTCAACCCTATTATTGCTACAGCTAGTACAGAACCATATTTGAAGCAATATAAAGACCCCTGAAGCTTCAGAGAACCTTCGTTGCCTCAGACTCCTTCTGCAAACTAAAATCCTCATTTTCTCTAGGTATTCCTCAGTGCTTAGGCCTGTTCCTAAAGCTAAAAGAAATTAATTCAGTAATTAAATCGTTTAGGAACCTCTGCAAACCAAAAGAAATCCCTTATTTCCTTCCAATCCTTTTTCTACAGACCCTAGGCGTCTTTTTACAGAATTTCCAAGGCCTAAGACTGTTTTTGAACATAGAAGAGTATAATTTGATCAATTGAAGTATTGTAGACTAGAGGATATCCCTTGTTTAATTTCAAACCCTTCTGCAGACTATAATTATCTTTCAGAGGTGCTCCTAAAGGCCTAAATCTATTTTTCTAAGTCAAAAGAGTAATCAATTGATAAAAGCTAATAAACAATGGCTTCCAAAGGTATTGTAACTATAAATTCCCTGCACCTCCATTTGTAGATGTGGAACACACTCCTTTAGCAGATAGAGACTTTACAATTAATGACACGGTCACTGAGTTTAATCTTCTTGAGCTCCACTGGTGGAGCCTTGAAAAATCCATTGACCAAGTTGATGAAGTTTTCATTTGGGAGTCTAATTTCCCAAAGTATGTTGTCCCACAAACTTTCCAGTGCCCAGAAGTGATTAGACTATGTCAAAATTGTTATTTCCCTGACCAAAGAGCCATTATTACCTCTGGAAAATAAATTATGTTCACCATCACAGTTGAGTCAATTAAAAAAATGTTGCAGATCCAACCTAGGCCAGATGAAACCCCTTTGTCCATTGAGACCCTTTCCCAGTTGTAATTGAATCTAGACTTCCCCAAGAGGTTCCAAATATTTCAAAATTCATGCCTTCATCAGTAGAAACTCCCAAGACAAATCCTCCTTACCCATCTGCAAAATTTTCTGAGAGAACCAGACACGTCATCACAATGTTTTCCTGCATTTTGGGTTATTTTACTAATGAGCATGTTGATGCTTCAGTCTTGGGTTTTATATCTACTTTCACACCTGGTCAGCCTCCTGCTACCATTTTCAATTTTTCCCGGTACTTTGCTGATACTATTCATGAACAGTTGGTCAAAATGCCTAAAGAAGGTGTCTTCAAATATTCATATGTCTTATTCCACATTTTTTTATACTTCCAGTCTCAAAAATTTGCCATCAACCTTCGTAAAATTGATGTTGAAGTTAATCCACAACCAATTATCTTTTGGACTCCATTAATCAGAAAGACTCCACACAGTCCACCTATACATAATTCATTGACTCTTTCACCCACCCTATTGTCAACATGCTGAACAACAACATTCAACCAAGAATCAGTGAGGAGTTTAAAAAGGTCCTACAAATATCAGAGCATAGTAGGACAGGAGATTGGTACCTGTATCAAAACCACACAGAAATTAGGGTATATGGATCTAATCTTCTTCCATATAAGCTGCCCAAATACCTCCCAGTGAGGTTATTTTCACTTGAGTATATTAGGCAGATCCTTAATTCTGATGCAATAAATTTCTTGGCAGACAAAAAGAAGACACAATTTAAGATTAAGAATCAGGTTGGACTTTTTATTTGCAATAGTAGAGATGCAGGTCTACAGGCAGAAAAATCTTTGCAGGAGTTTAATTTCAGTCAGATTTTTCAGTGATATTATGATCCTTTAGGAGTTATAAGAAAATTGAAAGTTAAATGTAAATTAACTCCTTATTTGCATGAGTCCAAGTCAGATATTGAGAAATACTCCAATCAGTCTGAATTGTTGGAGAACACTTTGATAGTGTCAGGTAAGCAAGGTGATACTAGTCAAATCTTGCATACTCCAGCCCAAGAAGATAGGAACTCAAAAATAATTAGAGAAGAAGGATCATACACTGCAGAAACTACCACTGAAACTAAATTTAAATTAATGTACAGGAAGAAGCCAAAATTAAATCCTGTAAATGAGGAAGTGGAAACAATTGAAATAATTGACACTGATGCAGTGGTGAAGGATAATGAACCTCCTTCAGTTTCTAAATAAACACACTAACCTTCAACTTCAAAAACTCAGATTACTCGGAAACAACACACTATTGAAGTATCCTCATATAGCAAAACGGCAAAGAAAGAGATGGATATCATGCAGAAGTATAAAGAGATGAAGATCAGAAATGAGGCCTAAATGGTTGATACATACGCACAGTACTGGAAGCAGTCACCTAGTGACCAAAGCAGATTGCTTTCTGCATTTCATTACAAGACTAGGAAGATGGAGATGACCTTCCTACAACCAAAATTCAAGCATCCCAAATCATCAACAGATTATAAAAATACATCATACGATGTTCAAGCAGAAGATCTTCATCCAATTGACCAAATATAATTTCACAAGAATGCTGGTGAAACACTTTATTCTACAATTACAGATAAATCCATGAGTGTATAGAAGCTGCAAAACACTCTTGGGAAATGGACAAGTTGGTTGAGGAGAAAAAGGCCAGATCAGAAGAACTTCATGTCACTATTATTCCTGTAGTCGATACTGATGTTCCTTCCACATTAGTAGAATCATTGGCCCCTACAGTCTGAATGGATACATCACTTCCTATCACATCAGCTACAACATAAGCAACAGATTCATCTATAACAGCAGCACAGCCCACTGATGAGGCAAGTAAGTTAGTAAAAGCAATGCAGGAAATGTCTATTCAGACAAATGAAATCAACAGACTTAAATAACAGTTGAAAATTCTGAGTGATGAAAAGAAACTAGTTCAGATTATGCACAAGAATGAAGAACAGAAAGCAAACAGGTTGACAGAGAAAATGAAGAAATTAGAGAAAGTTTTAACTTTGAAAGAGCCAATGGCACAAGTCAAGCAGCAGCTATGGGCCAATAGCATTTAATATGTAAATGATATTTGGCCATCTATTCAGGTTATCTATGAACAAAAAGATCTAATCAAAGCAGCAGGAGAAGCCATCCAAAAAATAAAAGAAGAACTTGGCAAGTAACCTGAAGAGGCTAATGAGATCATAAAATTCCTTAATTTCAAGAATAAGCAGGAATTAGAAGAGATTGGAATTAGTGACAGGACAGATACCATTCTTGAATTAGGGAAGGCTATTTCAAAAATAAACTTAATACTACAGCTGGAAGAAAAATGTCAGAACATGGAACTTGGCATAACAAGATTTATGATGAAGTTTGACATTCTGAGGCAGAAAGGCCTTCCAAATCCTCTGGCTATAAATGACGGGTTGATGAAGCAAGAGGATTATGATAAGAAGATCAGATAAGTGGCTAAGGAGAAAGCAAATAATTTATCCATGCAAGGAATTCCAACAAGGAAAGTACTCTACAAGAGTTTTCAAAATATTTTTTACCTGCAACATGAGGTAAAACACCTATTCATCAACAAGCCTACATTTTAAAAATACATAGAGGCTGGTGAAATATTTATAAGAGTGGTGAAGATCAAATTACCAGAAGAAAAATTTTGGGAGAAATTGATTGATTTACTATGAAGTTCAAAGAAATAAAATAGGGCAGTCAAATGAAAAACATATCAGTCAGGAAAAGATAAATAGAGCAAGCAGTTTTACAGTTTGCAATAAAAATAGCAGTTATATTCAAAGAGTATCAGAGTTTAAAGAGTATCAGGTGAAATTCAAAAGGCTAAAATCAAAATAGAGTTGAAAGTTAAAGTCAGCCAATGTAAAGGACACTTTATTGCAGCCTTCGTTGAGCAAACAACAAAGAGACAAATCAACAACAAATCAAAGACAACGAACACCAAATTCAATAAAAGAAGGAAAAACTTGCATTAGTTAGATAGTTGTCTCTATCTTCTTGCATGAATATATTTATCTTTCCCTGAATAATTCCTAAGCTTGTTGTAGGATATTTTGTAAGATTTTTTGTGTAAATACTTCACATTTTGAAGTATTGAGGGTGGATGAATTGCTAAAAATTTCTATAGTTGTACTGAGCTGAAACTTGAGGGTTATTTGTACCATTTTCAAGTCAACTGATTGGATTGAGCAATAAAGAGATTATATTATAGGATTCATGTGTTGGTCCACTTCAGTGAAGTATTCTCAATTGTACTTTGTTTTTTATCTGAAGTTTTCACAACACTTGCATGTTTTTCTAAATCTAAATGTTTAACATGAATGTTATTTCAGAATATGTTTAAAAGCACTCTGTCTTGAATTGTTATGTCATTTTAAATGTTTTCAATTAATATCCAGATTAGGGAATTCTTAATTTCTCCCTAGTTTCGATTAACCTATGTCTTGTCACTCATTATTCGGATCTGAAAAACCTTAATTGCTCTCTCATTCCGATTGAAACCATTTTCACCATCAGCCTAAGGATCTGAAGTTACTCAGCTATCTTGCCCTATGAACACTTACATCCCTTTAGAACCTTGATTCTGATCTAATTGCTTGATACATTGAATCCATTATCCCAATGGAATTCAGACCTACATCTATCCATATGAACTAGTGATTCCACCACCAAACCAAACCCAAAATAAAATTCCAAGTAATCCCACATAACTAGCCTAAAATGAACTAAAATCAACAAAGATAAATCATATAGAGAGAGCCCTCTATGAGCATTAGGAAGGCTAGATCTTAAGGCTTAAAATTAGGTTTGTGGCTACCTCTAATATTGTTTAAATCAAAATATAAACAACCCTTGAGAAATATTGGAGTGATAACAGAGTGTAGGGAGTTGGAAATTTGGGAAATGAGTGAGGGGAATGGGTATAGAAATGAAAAACACAGTCCTAGCCTAGGAAAGTGTAGTCTAGGCTGGGGTTTGTAGGGAAATGAAGGAAATGAGGGAAATGAGTGAGGGGAACTCTTAAGGAAGTTGTATGGAAGATGAGGGAGGCTTTTTGAGCATTAATTTTAGGGTTTTTCAAAGCAAATGAATCAAAAAAACTATGAGACCAAAAATGTAGCAAACCCTGGGATAGGGTGATTTTCTGAGCTTTCAAGAATGAAATGAAGCAAAAGAAAGGTATATAAGGGAAAAATTAATGCCACTTACTTATCTTTGATGAGATGAAGCCTGTGGTTGATGAGGAAACCCCTGGAAAAATAAGATTTTTCTCCCTTGAGAAAAACGCAACACTTTGGAGAAAAGTGCAGCGCGACTGAGAAAAGCGCGGCGAGGGATGAAAGTTGGCACTTTTTGGTAAGAAATTGTCTTTTCAGAGGGTGGAAATGATTCTTTCTGATGGAGTGATGTCTTATGAGGTTGTAATGAGTAAATTATTTTCTCCTTTGGTCTTCTTATAGGCTGGGGGGTTAATTTTCTCTTAAGTGGCGATGTGGCCCCACCTTGTCTTTTCAAAAAATGAAATGGATTGATAGTGAAATGAAGGTTCAAAATTTAGTATGCATAGTTAAATATTTATAGAGATTAATATGCACTTTGGGAATCCTTTTTGAACACTTTCCCTAATTACTACTCCCACAATGATGACCTAGGTGATGTCATGATTCTTTTTATGACCTTTGATGACTGGACCTAATAATGATACCTAATGGATTTATAAACTAATGATTTGGACCTTTGAACCTTGCAGTATGAATGATCATAATATGATGAGTGAAATGGTGATCAAGACACATTATTGATTACTCATCTCAATGACT
This sequence comes from Pinus albicaulis, assembly GCA_034641835.2. Classification (NCBI taxonomy): domain Eukaryota; kingdom Viridiplantae; phylum Streptophyta; class Pinopsida; order Pinales; family Pinaceae; genus Pinus; species Pinus albicaulis. Next base: position 569,311,474 of record CM076580.1, on the reverse strand, counting down.
GATGGCATAACCAAGATGACAATTTTGACCACATTGTTAGGGTCCTATAATAATAGGGATCATAATTTTGAATTGGAAATGTTTGGTCTTGTAATTGTATAAATTATATAACTTATGTGCTATATATCCAAGATTCTATTGATCACACACTATTTTAACTTCATGCACAATACAGAATCTATTCCACCATTGATCATCACATGCGGAAATTAAATCAATTGCAATGCACACATGAAACCATAAAAATTCATAATACATTACATAGCTATGTAATGAGTCTTTGCTGAAAACCCCAACTATCTGTATATAATATATTTCATAGAGATCATGTAACAATCCTCATACAAAGCTGATCATATCAAGCTCTCAGTATAATACAATCGCTACACACTAATCAGGCCCGATCTTGCAAATCCATGTACCGATCTTTGCCACCTGCTAGCCTGCCTCTACTGCGCAATCCCTGCTGAAGAATGGCTCTGAATGAGTTCAAATTACTCCAACCTTGCTCACGCAATCCTCATTGGCATCTCCATTGAGTGTTGGGTGCAATCAATGCATCACTATAGTCACAACTGATAGTCACACTTTCTCTTTCACCTACCTCTCCACTGGTCTCCACTGAACTGTCCATGCACTGTAGTTAACTGATGTATTCTTCAGTTGATTAATGAGTTATTTATTTAGTGAATTAATTAACTAATTAATTCACACCACTCTCACTAGTGTATCAATCAGTTAGACTAGATACAACTAGCTCAACTGAGTCTAACTGAGTTAAAATAAATACAACTCCACCAACTACTTCTCCAACTCCACCAAACTCTGTCACATGAGTTCTAACTAAAGTCCTCCATGCAATAGCTCCAGTAAACCCTCAAGAATAGCGTAATTCCTTCTATCAGTTGTTGTGCCACATCTGTGCACTTAACTGAAGTGCTCCAAGAGAATAAGATAATGTTTAGAGTCCAAATATTATTAAGAGCTAATAATATTCGACATATCTATTTTTAGACTGGCAATCTAAAAATAGATTCCACCTAATATGTCTAAAAATAGAAGTCCATCTATTTTTCCAACTTGACCAACCATCCACAAATAGCATCCTGCAACTCATAGAATATGATCGACATGTCTAAAAATAGACTTTGCGCCAAAAATCACCTGTGTGTGCCCCATGTAGTTTAGGTGATTATTTTCCAACTAGGATCAAGGATGATGTTTTAGGATGCCTCCTTCACTGTTTCTTGTTGCAATATTCAACACTCCCTCTCAACAAGAAAGGACTGTATTTGCATGCGACATGCAACTCCATGCATTCGCCCTACAACTCCATGCATCTGCTCTACAACTCTTTCTGCCACACTTCCGAAACTGAATAGGCTCCAAAAAACTGAATCAATCTAATGCATCTATCATCAAAGTCTTTGACTTCTACTGGTACCAACTGCACATGTCTTCAGGAACCACTGCGCTATTGAACTCTACACCCATGCACTCTACACTTGCTGTCAACTCTAAACCGTGCTCTAGTATCTGACACTGTCACTTTGATCTGCCTGCATCAATCCAACTAATCATGCTACTGCTACTCTGTGGGCACCTTGTAGCCAGGTTCAATTCATGAGATCCACACCATCTCCATGAATCCTGCGCAAAAATATCCTCTTGGGATTAATCATGCATGTCACCCCACCTCTCACCTGGTGGTATAGATGCATGCACTCCCTCCGCCCATCTGGCATGAAATTTCTCTGCATGAGTGGTTGCTCCCACTCCATGATCATCATCTTGTGGCTACTCCACATCCCGAGGTTCACTCTTACCTGCATGCAAATCATAGCCCTCTCCCCCGCTTCACCGTTGTCTTTCTTGCACTTCCCAACAATAGGAAGCTCCGTAGAAATCCCATCTACTTCAAGTCTATAAATATTCTTAGCTTGAATCCCAACCTTCTTGACTTGTCCTATTGCTTTGTACCAAAGGAAAAATTTTCCTTCACTAAAGACAACATCATAGCCTTTATCCTCTAACATTGCGACTGAGATTAAATTCTTCTTTAAACCTGGAACATGCACTACATCTTGTAAAAGAATGAGTTTACCTTACTCCCTCTAAAAGGTAATGGTACCAATGTCAGTCGCATTGTATTGTCCATTGTCGCCCAAATCAACATGCAACTACAGATCTTTCTCCACCAAGTCACTGAAAAGGTTCACATCTCCCGTCATGTGAAAGGAAGCACCATTATCAAAGTACCACCCCAATCCCAATGCACCAGACACCATGCATGCGATCAATGAGAAGTCCAGATCAAATTTCGAGGCAAGAGCCTCACCAGCTGCAGCTCCAGCAGCCTACTTTTTCTTCTTCTTCTGTGGACAATGTGTGGCAAAATGCCCATGTTCGTGATAGTGAAAACACTTCACTTTGGACATGTCACGCTCTTTGCCATCCGCACCGGATTGAGAAGGATTTTTCTTCCCCTTCCCTTTCCTTGATTTGGTAGCCAAATCTCAATCCTCTTCATCATCATTCTTTGATGAAGAGCCATCCCTGGTACTCCGCCTTATCTCCTCCTGCACAAGATCCAACCAAAGTCGCTCCCATCCTAGCAGTTTCTCTGATCCATTGATAGAGTATTTGTAGCTATGCCAACTCTTCGAAAGCCCAAGGAGAGCCAAGCTCACCAAGTATTATTCATCCACACTAAATCCTACACTCCCAAGCTCATCCCTGCAGTGGAAAAACTTAGTCAAGTATACCGGAATAGTGTCATTCTTCTCCATTTTTATTTTTCTGAGCTTATCTTTAAGTGCCAACTTCCTCTGGTCACTTCTGCTTTGGAACAAGTCTGTCAAATCCTTCCACATTAAGAATGGAGTGGCTTTACCATGAAGGCTGGACACAATGTGGTCCTTCACACCTTCCAATAGAATCCTTTGACACTTTGCTACCTTCTTTTTCCATGCATCAAGTGTGGCTGCATCGCTAGAACCCGGCTTAGGAACATCGCTATCGATGAACTCCTTCAGCCCATTATCATCCAGCACTGCCTCCATCCTGTCCTTCCATCCAATATAATTCAAGCTCCCATCAAGGGCATACTCCAATCGCAATCTGTTGAAATACATTTCAATGAATTCTCAACTTCGACACCAAGAAAACACTGCAGCAAATTCGAATTCCACCAGCACAAAACTCAATCGCTTCAATAATTGCAATCTCCTCCAATGATAAACTCATTTGATACCATGTATAAATTATATAAATTATGTGTTATATATCCAATATTATCCTAATCACACACTATTTTAACTTCATGCACAATACAGAATCTATTCCACCATTGATCATCACATGCGAAAATTAAATCAATTTCAATGCACACATGAAACCCTAAAAATTCACACACATTAACACAGTTGTTTAATGGGAAAGCCTGAAGCTAAAAACCCCAACTATCTGTATATAATATATGTCATAGAGATAATGTAACAATCCTCATACAAAGCTGATCATATCAAGCTCTCAGTACAATACAATCGCTACACACTAATCAGCCCCGATCTTGCAAATACATGCACCGATCTTTGCCACCTGCTATCATGCCTCTAATATGCCATCCCTGTTGAATAATGGCTCTAAATAAACTCGAATTGATCCAGACTTGCTCACGTAATCCTCATAGGCATCTCCACTGAGTGTTGGATGCAATCAATGCAACATTATAGTCACAACTAATAGTCACACTTGCTCTTTCACCTATCTCTCCACTGGTCTCCACTGAAACTTCCATGCACTGTAGTTAACTGATGTATTCTTCAGTTGATTAATGAGTTATTATTTAGTGAATTAATTAAATAATTAATTCACACCACTCTCACTAGTGTATCAATTAGTTGGACTAGATACAACTAGCTCAACTGAGTCCAACTGAGTTAAACTAAATACAACTCCACCAACTACTTCTATAACTCCACCAAACTCTGTCACATGAGTTCTAACTAAATTCCTCCATGCATTAGCTCCAGTAAACCCTCAGGAATAGCGTAATTCCTTCTATCAGTTGTTGTGCCACATATGTGCACTGAACTGAAGTGCTCCAAGAGAATAAGATATTGTTTAGAGTCCAAATATTATTAAGAGCTAATAATATTCGACATATCTATTTTTAGACTGGCAATCTAAAAATAGATTCCGCCTAATATGTCTAAAAATAGAAGTCCATCTATTTTTCCAACTTGACCAACCATCCACAAATAGCATCCTGCAACTCATAGAATATGATCGACATGTCTAAAAATAGACTTTGCGCCAAAAATCACCTGTGTGGGCCCCATCTAGTTTAGGTGATTATTTTCCAACTAGGATCAAGGATGATGTTTCAGGATGCCTCCTTCATTGTTTCTTGTTGCAATCTTCAACAGTAATATTGTACATACCTTTTCATTTCTGCAAATGTTTTCCATATTAAAAAAATGAAAAGAGGGTTTGTCCTAAAAAGAATAATCAAAGGACCAAAAGGAAGAAAGATAAAAAAGATATAAAATATTAACCCCATAAAAAGAAACAAAAATAAATTTTGAAGGTGTTGCACATTCAAATGCCACTACTCTTTGTTTACATTATTCAAATAAAATTTTGTGCAACTTGTCCAAAATTCCACAATTCATGATGATCATGCAATCTAATCTTGATCATTTGACATGCCTTTCAATTTAATGTCATGATAGTTAGCGAATAAAGATCTGACCAAACCATTTAATCTGGGCAGATCAGTAGTTAGGTAGAGAATAAAAATGAGCACGTAAGTTTAATCTGAGCCATTGGAAGATATAAGGTTAGAAATAAGTTAGTTTTCTTATCAAAAGAAAATAAAAGAGTCAGCAAGATCAAACGCACCCAATAAAGGAAATAAAAAATGTTAGGATGAATAAAAGGGTAGGTAGAGTAATTTTCAAAGATTATATAAGCCTCATTATGCTTATCCATGATCAAAAAAAAATTCTAACACCTTCCCCTTATCCTAATCCCTTTTTCCTCTCTTGGAAACCATTTCCCCTTGCTAAATCCCTTTTTCCTCTCTTGGAAACCATTTCCGCTTGATAAATCCCTTTTTTCACTCTTGGAAACCATTTCCCCTTATCCTAACCATTTTCCCCTCCTAAAAACCCTTTTCCCTTTGAAAAACCCCTTTCCTTTAAAACCCCCTTCCGCTTAAATAAACTCATGTTTTCATAAAACAACAAAAATGTTTTCATTTAAAGCGCCAAATATTAATTGGGCCCACTTTTCATTTAACCCTCCCTGATTAATATAATTCCCAACCCACTTTGATTTAGCCTCCTGCCTAATATATTTCACAACCTCCGCTTAATATATTTCCCAACCCACCTCATTTGAATGATTTTGCAACACCCGTCAACCATCCAATCATAGCCAATCAGATCTAATGGCCTCCAAACCTTTTCGCATTCCCCGCTATTTGAAGTTTAAAATAGAAGGGGGGGGGGGGGGGGGGTGCGAAATGGGTGGTTTCATTCCCCCGCTTCCCTGCCACGCGGCATTTCCACATTCTATCGCACCCCGCCATTCCTAAACCACTAAACCATCTTTCAACATGCGATAAACCACCCGTGCCATAAAATAAACCACCAAGTTCAAAAATAATAACCCCCCCCCATTTCCGCTATTTTCCTATTTTTTGTTGATTTGCAAAAGAGACCAAAAGCCATTGATAACCAGAATTGAAGCCTTCCGCTACCGCTTGGACCCTTCTGCAACCAAAACTTCGGTACTCGAGGTAATTTTGAGTACCCGACACCATCAAATAAGCTTCTTAATTCAATAATTGAACCAAATGGATGGCTTCCCAAATCGTTTAGACAGTAAACCCTATGCAACCACCCCTGATAGATGTCGACCACACTCCTTTGGCCGATAAAGACTTTAAAATAAATGGCACTGTGACTGATAGCAACCTTTTGGAGCTCCATTGTTGGAGCCATGACAAATTTATTGATCAGACAGATGATATTTATCTGTGGGACTCTAACTTGCCAAAATACATATTTCCACAGACCTACCAATTCTCTGAACTCATCACACTGTGCCAACTCAGTTATTTTCCAAATGAAAGAGCCATAGTCACCCCTGCAATAGAAATCCTATTTACTATCACTCCTCAATCCATTAACCAAATGCTGCAAATTCCATCACAACCTTAGGGAGTGCCTTTCTCCATTGAAACCCTCACTAAGCTTTACCCAAAGCTAGATTTTCCTAAGAGGTTTCAAATCTTCCAGACTTTCCTCACTCAATCAGTACAAACTCCTTAAAACAACCCACCATACTCTGCTACCATGTTTTCAAAATGAACCAGACATATTGTGACCATGTTGTCCTGTATTTTAGGATATTCACTGATGAGTGGGTATATGAATCCATCATTGGTTTCCTATTTACCTTTTTCCCAGGCCAGCCTCCATCTATACTTTTCAACTTTGCCCAATTCCTGGAAAACACTATGCATGATCAACTAATCAAATTGCTAGAATAAGGAGTGTTCAAATACTCCTCAATGTTATTCCATTTGTTCATATATTCTCAATCAGAAAGGTTTGCAGTTAACCTACAAAAACTGGATACAGAGGGTAATCCCCAGTCTATAATCTTTTGGACATCCTTGATTAGAAAGGATTCCACTGAATTTAGTTGTAAAGACTTTATTTATTATTTTGTATACCCAGTGGTTAATTTTCTTAGCAATAGCATTCAGCCTAGAATCAATGATGAAATAAAAAAGGTTCTACAGTTATCTGATCAGAGCAAGACAGGAGACTGGTATTTATACCAGAATCACACAGAGATCAGAGTGTATGGAAGCCAATTAGTCCCTTTCAAGCTTCCCAAATACCTCCCAATGAGGATATTTACTTTAGAGTACATTAGCAGATCTTGAATTTTGATGAGATAAATTTCCTTTCAGCCAAAAAGAAAACTTAGTTCAAGATTAAAAAAACCAACTAGGGCCTTTTATATGCAATAGTAGGATGTTATCACTCTAATCATTCTTAAGTTGTGAGATTTTGATTTATATTTTAAAGAAAATCAGAGGTAACCACAAACCTACTTTCAAGCTTTAGGATCTAGCCTTCCTAAGGCTCAGAGAGGGCTCTCTCTATAAGATTTAACTTTCTTTTGATATATGATTTTAGGCTAGTTATATGGGGCAAATTGGTTTTGATATTTGGTTTGGTTTGGTGAGAAAAAATCACTTAATGAGATGGATAGTGATATATATGTTTTTCCATTGGGAAAAAGGAATCAATATGTCAAGCAGACAGAATCAGGATCAAGGTCTAAAGTCAAATATTTTCAGGGCAAGATAGCAGAGTCACTTAAGATCTTTGAGGCTGATTGGTGAAGTGGTTTAATCAGGATAAAGAGAAATCAAGGATTATTTGATCTGGATAAGGATGAGAATAAAGAGGTCATTCGAAATAGGTAGCAATTAAGGGTTCCCTACTCTGGAAATCAACAGAAAACATTAAAATGAAAACCAGTAAATCACAGAGTTCTTTTAACAAATTCTCATATATCACTTCCTGATTTCACATTGAAATTTGGAACACATTTATAAATGAATGAAAAACATAAGAAGATTTAACAAATAACAGAAGAAATTACTTCACTTAAGTGGCCCAACACATGAATCCTGAAATATGATGCTTTATTGCTTTGATCCATTCTATTGACTTGAAACTTGGTACAAAAACCCTTCAGGTAGAGAAATATTGACTATAGAAATCTTCAGCAATTTATTCCACACTCAATACTTCAAATGATGAAGTATTTATACACAAAAATTACAAAATATCCTAGAATAGTCCTAGGAATGTTTTTTGGAAATAAAATATCTTATTACAAAAAGACAGTGTCAATTTCTTAACAACTTGCAAGTTGTCCTACTTATTCAAATTAAATAGTAATGTTGTTTGGATTTGTGGCAGCTAGCTAGTAAAGGTGTCCTTCACGCTGGAAAAAAGATCTTCAATCTGTTTTGAAGTCTTATCTCTCATATGATACTCTTTAACTGATACACTTTAATCCCTGATACTCTTTAACATGTTGTTTTTTACTGCTTCACTGTGTAAAAACAACACTCTATTTTTCATCCTCTTTTACTGTAAATTGACTTTTACAGTAAATCAGTAAGCTTCTGCCAAAACTCTTCATCTGGTAATTTGATTTTCGTAAGTTTTCTAAAATTATCATCAGCCTCTGTGTATCGAACAAAGGTTGGCTTGACTACAAAGAGATGTTTTATCTCATGTTGTAAATAAAACAAATCTTCAACACTTTTGTGCAACACTTTGCCTGTAGGTACTCCTTGCCAATCTGATTTACTAAACTGTTCTTTGGCATAATCCTGATCTTTTTGTTGTAGCCTTCTTGTTGCATCATTTTATCATTGATAACAAGAATGTTTGGCAAACCTTTTTGTCTTAATATCTCAAACTTAACCATGAATCTGGTTATGGCTATGTCCATATTTTGACATTTCTCTTCCAGCTGTTTCATCAAGCTTTTCTTTGAAATTACTTTTCTCACCTCAAGAATTGTCTCTGTCCTATCAGTAATTCCTATCTCATGCAATTCTTACTTGTTTTTAGTATTGAGAAACTTGATTATTTCTAGGGTTTCTTCAGGCTTGGAACCTAGCTCTTCTTTGGTTTTCAAAATTTCTTCTTTGGCTATCTTAAGCAAGTCCTTCTGCTCATAAATTACTTGAATGGATGGCAAAGTATCATTGATTGACTCAATGATCTTGGACCATAGCTAATTTTTTATGTATGTCATGGGCTATTTTAAGGTTAACTCTATTTCTATATTCTTTAACTGCTCACTTAACCTTTTAGCCTTTTGTTCCTCTGTTTTAGCATTTATTTGTGCTAATTTCTTTGCATCTTCAAGTTTTTTGACTTGTTCTTTCAATTTGTTTATCTCAGTATTCTGTATTGACATCTCCTCCATGGCTTTAATGAGTTTGGTGGCCTCATCTGACTGTTGAGTTGTTGTGGTAGAATATTTAGTGGCTGAAGTAGTGGAAGAAGTGACTGGCACTGTTGTGGCCAATGGTACTTTTGGTGCTAACTCTTCTGCTAGAGTTGAAGGAATTGTTGTAGTTACCATGGGAATGACTGTAGGAGGAACATTTTGAGTCTTTCCAGCTTCTTTTTCTTGCACAAGCTTGTCCTTCTCAATCTCCATTTCCTTGATTTGTGTTTTCATTTGTAATATGAGATTCATCATCTCATCCTTTTGGTTTGCCTCCTGCACAATTTCCTTAGCCTGTGGATGTTCTGTTGGTTGTAATTTGAGTTGCTTTCTAAGTGCTGCAATATCAGCATTCTTATTCTTCACCAACTCTTCTGCAACTTTCACATTGGAAGGGTCATACCCTACTTCAATCACCATTTCTTCTAAAGACTTGATTCTAGTGTCTTTAGCATATGAAGAATCTTTTTCAATCCTAATTTGATCTCTCATATGTATCATAGTGTTTTGGAGCTTTTGGGCACTCGTTGCCTTTGTGGTCATAGTAGAATATAGAATTTCAGAAGTTTTCCTGTGGAATTCAATATGAACTAATGGATGGATGCTTTCTATTGGTACTTCAAAGACAACCTTCTTATAATCTGTTGTTGTTTTAAGTGTCTTTACTGTACGTTGAAGTACCGACATTATCAACTTCTTATTTGTATAATCAAAGGCTGAGATAATTCTATCTTGAATTCCTGGATTTTGCTTCAAATACTGTGAATAGATCTCATTCTTGATTTCCTCATTCTTGACCTTGAACTGTTTGTATTTCTCTCTGATATTTAAGTCTGTATCCTCTGCTTGTTGTGATGAATATGCTTCCATGCTTTGTTGTTTCACAATCACCTGTATGTTAGAAGTAACAGGTTGATGCTCTTCTTCAATCATTGTATTAGTAACATTGTCTTTTTCTGGATTTTCTTCATCTAAGACTTCAATTGTTTCCTTTTCTTTGTCTACTGGATTGATTTTTGGTTTCTTATTGTACCTGGGCTTGAATATGGTTTCTGTATTTGTTTCAGCAGTACATGAGCTTTCTTCTCTATTTCTCTTTATGGTTATGTCCTCCTGAATAGGAGTCTGCAAAGTGTGACTAGTGTCACCTTGCTTGACAGATTCCATCAATGTATTTTCCAACCATTCTACTTTGTTTTCAAACTCTTCAATTTAAAGTTTCCTGTCATGGTTGTAAGGGGTTAATTTTCATTTTACCCTCATCTTACTGATTATTCCATGAGAATCATAGTTCCACAGAAAACTTTCACCAAATTTATATTCCAGCAACTATTTTGCTGCCTCTGTACCTACTTCCTTGTTGTTGCATATGAAAGGTCCTACTTGGTTTTTCAATTTGAATTGAGTCTTCCTTTTAGCAGCCAAAAAATTTATAGAATCTGAATTTAGAATTTATCTTATATATTCCAATGCAAACACTCTCATTCGCACATACTTTGGCAGTTTGTAGGGAAAGAGTTTTGACCCATAGACTCTAATCTCTATAATCTCTGTATCTCCAGTTCTGCTTTGCTCTGATAGCTGTAAAAATTTCTTAATCTCAAGACTTATCCTTGGTTGTACACTTTTTGTAAGCATATTGATCAATGGGTGAATAAAATAGTCTGTGAAATATGCATAATTAAACTCAGATGCCTCTTTTCTTATTAAAGAAGTCCAAAATATGACTGACATTGGATTTCCCTCTACATCCAAATTTTGAAGAGTTATTTGGAATTTATCTGACTCGAAGTAGAGGAACATATGAAAAAGGAAGGAGGTATACCTAAATACTCCTTCAGTAGGAAGTTTCACTAGCTGATCATGGATACTTTTACCTATATACTTAGCATAGTTAAAAATGATTGCAGGGGGAGAACCAGGCACAAAAGTAGATAGAAAACCAAGTATAGACTCATCGGTGTGCTCATCAGTAAAGTAACCAAGGATGAAAGACAACATTGAGATGACATGTCTTGATCCTTCTGGGAATTTGGAGGATGAATATGGAAGGTTGATCTTTGGGATTTCAACATATGAAGGCATGAATAGTTGAAAGATTTGAAATCTTTTAGGGAAATTTAAATCCAGATAGAGCTTGGTAAGGGCCTCTATAGAAAATGGGACTGCATTAGGACATGGCTTCAATTGAAGCATTTGGTTTATGGATTCTGCAGTGATAGTGAATAATACTTCTTTCTCAGCATTAACAATATCTCTTAGGTCAAGGGAGTAATGGGCCTGACATATTCTGATGACCTCAGGGCACTGATGGGTATGGGGAACTACATATTTGGGTAAATTGGACTCCCAAATTTTCACTTCATCTCCCTGATCTAAAGATTTTTCAAGACTCCACAGTGGAGATCAAGGAGATTGAATTCAATCACTGGATCAGTGATTTTATAATCAACATCAACTAGAGAGGTATGCTCAACATCTACAACAGGAGGTTTTAGTGGATTTACAACAATGGTGCTTTTTGAAGCCATTCCTGGGTTTGTTTTTTGACAATTGTAGCCTTCTGGATGTTAAAAAGCTCTGTTTTTTAGGTTTTCCTATCCTTCTGTAAGCTTAGATTGTTTACAGAAGGTATTTTGTATATGATAGATGTCTTTTAAACAACAATAGGTAAAATTAGGTTTTATTCTGCTTCAAACTTTTCAATTCTACTCCAAAATCAATCATTTTATCTTTTTTCAGACTCAGGAAAGGGTTTAACAAGGGTTTACTTCTCTTTTTTAGATAAAAACAGACCTAAAACAGTCTTAATTCATGCACAAAAGGATTTTGAGCATTTGTAAAAGGGTTTTAGTCATTCAAAGGGTTTCTAAAGGTCTACAAATGATTAATTTTCTTCAATTTGCCTAAAACAAGTTACAGTTTTCAGAAATTGTAGATTTATCAGGGTTTTTGCACCAAAATATAATTTTTGAAGCAAAATAAAGGTATTTATGTATGCAAATAGGCTTCACGATGCTTAAATTCAGAGAATGTTTCTTTTCAAACGATGAGAAGGTATTTTTCCTGAAAAATACCTGTTATTTTAGGTATTTGACTTGAAAATAGGGTTTTTGGAAGCCTAGGAGCTTTCGGAACCTGGTTGAAGTCTTTTTGGACGAAAACAGGAGGCCCTGAGCAGTTGTAGCAATGAATTGAGCCAAATTATGGTTGTTTGTGCATGAACAGGGGGCAGTAATGTTGTTTCTTCCATCGGAAATAGTTAAACGAGCAAAAAACGCAGAAAAAGGGTTTTTACGCATGAATATGCAGTTTTGTAGAAAATTTTGGTTTTAAACAGTAAATGCATTCAATGCAGGTCAAGTCGAATGGAGGCGGTTTAGCGCGAGAAGGCTAAATACCGCAAAGCAGTTATCACACGGTTGGAGGGTGGTAAGCAGTTTTTCCTGAACGGATGCGATCCAATAAGAAATGGATGCATGGAGGAGAGAGGGGAGGGAAATACCGCCTATATCGCAAATCTGAAATGAATTAACGATCGTGCAATTAAATTTGCGATACGGGTTTTGGATCATCAGGTCAGGCGAAGGGAGTGTGAATGGTGGAGATCGAGGGGTGTAGTTGCTAGGCATGTGGGCGTAGGGCCCGAGATTGCTTTATGCGGAGGTGTCAATGTTTATATGTTAAAATAATTTTTTAACATATAGTTTGGATGTTTAATGGGATAGGCGGATAGGTGATTTACATAGCCAATAAGTAATTTACGTGTGTAATATAACCTTTGGTCGAGTTTTAAATAAAATATGTGTTTTTAACCTATGGGGGAAGCGGAATATGTCTCGTGGGGAATTAGAACCATAAGATAAACATTAAAATGTGGGTTTGGGGTATTTTAATAAATGAATTAATATAACTACGGGATGGGGTTTTATAAGGAATTAATATATTAAGTTAAATGTTAATATGATATGAATGAGCGAAAAATATACAAATACCCTTTATAAAGTGTAATTTTAGGCATTTGGGCGCATTATTTCATATTTGTGGCCCTTTACACTTAATAAATGCATTTTTATGGGTTTTTTTTTAATGTTTTTGTATGAAATGAGATTAGTTAAGTGGATTTTTACTTTCTTTAAGAAAAAAAGGTGTTTTAACTTAGGTAAAGGGATTTTATATTAGGAGAAGGGGTGAAATTGAGGAAAAATGGTTTTTATGAAGGGAATCCAATACTTAGTACCAATCAGTCATTAAGCCTTGGGTCTGGTCCCAGCAAAATTCAAAGAAATTCTCTGAGCCTCTATAACTGAAGGTTTTGTATACTGGAATTCTTTGAGGGGAGGGAAATTAGTAATTTTTCCAGATGAAGTTTTATTCATGCCTTGTGCAACTTCTTTCTACCTACCCATCATTTATTCTACCATTTTTTCATTATTTGCATGGGTGCATTTGAGCTCGCAACCTTAAATCCATTTTTCTTTTAAAGCAAGAAACTTATCTAATTCTAACCTTATTTCATTCGAGGGCTCAAATTAAACTGTTGAGCTCCTCGTTATCCTCTAAATATCTGCTGATTTGTCAACTTTAAACTGTTTGACATATCTTTATTCTCTATCTATAAACATGAAATTTAAAGCATGGAAAGTTAAGATTAAATTATTTAACTCATCATGGATTATGGAATTTTGAACAAGTTGTACATAATCATTATTTTTTGCAGTAAAAGTAAATAGTAGTGGCATTTTTACTTGCATCACTTTCATGTCTTATTCTTATCTTCTTTTTTTGGGGGGGTCCATTTTTATTCTTTTTTGATATTTTCTTTTCAATTCCTTTGATTTTCCTTTTAGGACTTTTACCCTCTTTTCATTTTTTATTTTAATATATGGGAAAATAAATTGCAGAAAGCAAGGTTTGTACATATTTACAAGACTAATCAAAATAAATTCAAAAATTATGAACCCTATTATTATAGGACCCTAACAGTGGCTCCACATGGGGATGGAATTTCCTAGTGAAATTTCAAGAACTTTGAGACTATTAGCTTTTGAATTTTTATTGTGCTGACCTTGTAAATGTTGTCTAAGCTCTGCAATTATTCATATTTATGATATTTTACCTATCAAAGCTTAGGGCCTTCTCCCTGAGCTTCAACTTTGTTTGGAAAACATCCAATCCAATCTAAAATCTGCAATGTTATGTACAATGGATAAAGTAAACAAGTTTAACTATTGGTTATTTCTGAAGAGTAGTAGTGCTTTAGAATTCTGCCATTGACAGGTCCACGTAGCATATCTGGTCCATCCATTTATTTCAAAAAGAAAGCGTTGTTACCTCTGTAACCATAGATAACATAAGTTCCTTTCCATAGGAAATCAAATTTCCCATGTTTACCTTTCTCGTCCCTTCTTGAATCCCACTTTAGAACTTTGTCACCAATGTAGAAATAATTTTTTTTACTCTTTTTGTCAAAAAAATTCTTTATCTTGTCTTGGATAACTTGAGACTTAAGATAAAAATATTCTCTTGTTTGTTGCAAGTGAATGGTTTGGTCAATTCTTCTTTGAATGTCATTGGTCTCAACTTGTAATTCTTGGATTATCTTCATTACTGGTACTCCTAAGGAAGATGGAAAAACAACATCCATTCCATAAAATAGCTAGTAAGGAGATGTACCAATAGATTTTTTGGTGGTAAGTCTATCTTCCCATAAGGCATTAACTAACCTCTTGTTCCAATTTTTCTTGTTATCTTATAGTAATTTCTTAATGATGTTCACAAGGCTTCTGTTGGAAGATTTAGCAAGGCCATTACCTTGAGGGTAATATGCAGTAGAATGGCCAAGGGTAATGTGGTATTTATGGAAAAAATCAATCATTTTTTTGGATTTGAATGCAGATTCATTGTTAGTAATAATATTTTAGGGGCATCCAAATATTGAAAGTATGTTTTTTTCTAAAAAGGAGATAATGACAGTTTTAGTGGCTTGCCTAGAGGGTATGGCTTCTATCCACTTAGTAAAATATTCATTGATTGTCAGAATCCACTTGTGTTGAGATGAGGATGGAGGGTGAATTTGACCAATGAAGTCAAGACCCCATTGTTGAAAGGGCATTTCTGTTGAGATGGGTTTTAAGGGAAAGGGTAGCAGCTTCTTTTTTCCTTCAAATATTTGGCATTTGTGACAGGAGGTCACATAATTTTTAACATCTGCAAACAAAGTAGGCCAGTAAAAACCAGCTCTCAAGATTTTGTTTGCAGTAGTCTTCCAGTAGAGATGTCCCCCACAATCGCCTGCATGAAATTCTTCCAAAACTTTGTCATCTTCTTCTCTGAGAAAACAATAAAACAAAATTTCACCATGATGTTTCCAAAAGAGTACATTGTCTATGATACAATATCTTATTGCCTTTAATTTTAAGAATCTAGCTTTTGTTCTTAATAATCTAGGAGGAGCTTGTAAATTTATTAATACAAATACAATATCTGCATACCATGGTGAGTCTGAAAAGGCTTCACTGATCCCTAGAGTCGCCATCTCTTCCTAATCATCTATCTGGGCAATAAAATTGATGTATAAGGCATGACAATTTGATTCAGCCATAATTTTGGCTAAACCTTGACCTTTTATGAGTTTGGTCGGTTTGATTTCTATTTCATATTTCAAAATTGTGGCAATCCACTTGCCTCTTTTACCATCAGGCCCATTCTATGTTAGAATGTGCTTTACAACTGCATTTGGAGCATAGGCAATGATATGTGAATAAAGAATATAAACTCTAAAGTCTTTGATGGCCTTCACTAATGCTAGTGCTTTCTTTTCCATTATATTATACTTTAAAAGAAGCATCTCTGAATGATTTTCTAAAGAAAGCAATGGGCTGCTCATAGCCCTGGTCATTTTTTTGCAGTAAAATTGCAGCAATAGTGTGTTCTTAAGCAAAGGAGAAAATGATGAAATCCTTTTTAAAGTCGGGACTTATAAGGACTGGTGTTTTGGTTAAGGCTTGTTTAATAGATTCAAATGATTGTTTGGCCTCAACATTCCATTTAAGAACTGAGTCTTTTTTTAGCATATTGTTAAGTTCTCTGATTATTTCAGCTAAATTTGAGATGAATCTTCTTAAAAAGTTAATTTTACCTAGAAAAGCTTGTAACTCTTTTATGTTCCCAGGAGGACTAATGTTAAGAATGACATCTATTCTAGCAGGGTCTATTCTAACTCCCTTTTTAGATATAATTTGTCCTAGTAACTTAACTTCTTCTAATCCAAATAAATCTTTCTTAGGATTTAGAGAGATGTCGAACTTTCTACATTTAATAAAGACTTGTCTGAGATGATCCAAGTGTTCATTATCAGTCTTAGAAAATATATTAATGTCATCTAAATAAATCACAGGAAATTCATGAATTTCCTTTGCAAAGGCTATATCCATAGCTCTTTGAAAAGTGGCTCGTGCATTCATTAACCCGAAAGCCATTTTTACATACATAAAAGTGCCCCATGGAGTAGTAAAGGTTGTTTTAGGTTGGTCCTCTGGTTGGACAAAATCTGGTTATATCCTGAAAATCCATCTAACAATGAAATCCTAGAAGAACCAACCACCCTCTGAAAAATGTGATCCATTTTTGGTAAAGGATAATTATCTTTTAAAGATAATTTGTTTAAATTTCTAAAATCAACACATAATCTAATTTCTCCTATCTTTTTTCTGGTGGGAACTAGATTAGAAACCCAATCAGAATATTTGATTGGTGAAATTATTTGGGCATCATACATTCTTTTTACCTCTTTCTCAATTAATGGCATTAAAACAGGATTAATCCTTCTTAGATTTTGTTTAAAAGGTTTTTGATCTTCTTTTATAGGGATTTTATGTTGTATTATGCTAGTGTCATAGGATTTTAGGTCCTCATAACTCCACGCAAAAACATCCTGAAATTCCTTAAAAAGAGCTATGTATTTTTCTTTTTATTCCTGAGGTAAAGCTTTGGAAATTTTAATCATCTTAGGTTTTAACTCTATACCTATGTTACATTCCTCAATATCAGATCTAAGTGGCTCCATTTTGGGTTTTCTTGCAACATCATTTGAGTCAAATAAATCTTATAAAGGGGTTAAGCCTTTTGGTAAAAAGTTGTCTTTGAGGTTCAATATAGCAGATTCATCATCAACTAACTCATCAATTTCTACCCTCTCTAAATTATCTATGTCTATTTGAATAAATTTAGTAGATTTAGCAAAATTTACATTATTCAAGTCAATTTCACTATCTAAGTTCTGATCTACTGTACAGTCTGTATCTATATTACAACCCTAAAATTCTCCTTCATTGTTCATAAAATAATAAATATGTTCATCCTGTGAGAAAATTTGCCAACATTTAAGATTATCTGGAATTATTTTTCTATGGTTGACTTCTGCAGTATATCTATGATTTGGCTGAAATGGTAGATTACAGGTACTAGCAAAATTTGTTAGGCAGTGAGCTTATATGTTTTGTTTTCTTGGTATTGAAGAAAAATTACATTCTAACAGTTCTTTGATCAAATCTAACACAGTTTCTCTATATCGGCTTAATCTTGTATTATAAACAGAATATTCTCCATTTATCTATTTCACAATTAAATTTGAATCTCCCATAATTGATATTATTTTACCTCCTAAATTCCTAACAATCTGCAGTCCTAAAATGAGAGCTTCATATCCAGCCATGTTATTTGTACATTTAAAATTCAGTCTAAAAGCATGACCTTCTACATGATTGTTTTCCATATTGGTTATCCAGACTCCTGCTCTTGCTCCTAATTTATTGACTGCTCCATCAAAATCTAGGTGCCATAATGATTCATGAAAGATGTTTTCACTGTCTAGTGCTTTGATTTTCTCTTTTAGTTCAATATTGTTTTCAATTCCAATTTCAGAGTTACATAGAATGAATGAATCCATGTCAGTAGGTGTAGTGTAAATAGGATAATTTATTTTTCTTTCTACACTACTCACCATATACTTCATCAATGTTTCTCTATAGAGTTTCTTTGGTTGGCCAAAAACTGAGATTGTTTCAAATTCGTAATCTTTCATTAATGTTGAAAAATTACATGTTACATTTTATTGATATACTGTCTAATATAGATCCATTATAATACTGTCCTCGAGAAACATAGCGGTATTATATAATTATGTGCATGCTGAGATGCTATATCTGTTGTAAGTTTGGTGCATAACTTACATAGCAAAATAAAAGCAAAAATATATACAAACATAGAAAAATAAATAGTTGTCGTTATATTCTATCATATGTATCATATCAAAAATAAATAAAGCTCCCATGAGTGGTACTGTCAAAAACTGCAGTCATGGATCCACTGCTCCCAAATCCTGGAGATCATCAATGAACGGTCTGTGAAAATATCTATACACCTATGCGCCATCATGTTCAATGATGAACCATCTACCCCACTCTAGCTCCGCGGCTTCTTTGGATAATTTGTCTGCCACTTTGTTCCTTTTCCTAACATTGTCATCAATGAAAAACCAAAAGTTCAATCTAATCTTCTTCTTCAGCCTCATTCTCAGCAATATTAAAGTAGCGTAGTTCATAGACATTGCAGTCCTTATTTGAAGCTATCACTCGCAGCCAATCTCTCACATTATGCTTCTTCAAATATTTCTTTGTCAAGTACTTCAAATATATTTTAGAGAAGGTGCTCTTAGAGGTGACCAAAATCTCGTTCTCCTCACGAGAGATGGTGACGATGTCACCAAGAACACTAGTCTTCTTGCCAACCTTGATCCGCTCCTGTAAAAACTTCTCCAAGGATGCAATGTCCATGATCTTGTCTTCCACTAGCTTCCCACAGTCGATAACGAAGGTGGAGACCTTATTCTTCCCCTTCACGGGCGCAGCCCCTCCCTTTTTTCCTCCTGCCACCTGAGGACTCATTTCTCTCCTTCTCCTTCACTGCCTTCACTCATCTCTCCTCTCTTCTGCCTTCTCCTCTCCTATTTGTTTATCTGCCTCAATAGTTCATTGATATTCAATCTAACTTAATTAATAAAATATTTCAATACTCACAAGGAAAAAATAATTAAAGGTAAAATAATTTAGATTGGTTGAACTCGACTTCCACTCCACAGTCTTGTGTTTTGCATCCATCATTAGCATCCTCCATGCGAAAAAATGATGCCCATATTCCCACATAGATGAGATCAAATGAACCTATAAAAAAGTGAAAAAATCAGTGTCATGTGTCTAATAACCCGAACACACACACACACACACACACACATATTAAAATTCAAAGGTGCAGTTTGAAGTTAAAATTGTACAGAAATAGATTATAATTACCAAGTTGTTGCACCCAATCCCTATTTTTAGTGCATCTTCTTCAATACGCGGATAACGACCAGATGCACCATATTTCTAAATGACTTGATCAGCAACCCAACTATTAGGACATGTCATTATCATATTTTATTTTAAATTATTAGGATAAGGCATGCTTCTACCATCCAACCATTTGAATTCTTTCATGTCACTATCTGATTTCCTCCTCTTCTCTTCATACAATGTGACCCATGGTTGTGTCGCTTCCATATTGTAAAGAATGAATTTGTTGATGGCTTCAATTTATGAATTCGTTGATGAAATAAAACCAACATATATATAGTACGTATGAGATCAAAATATGCATTAACATGAAATTCAGTGTGAATAGATATTGTGTAGTAATTTGACAAATGATAAGCCCACACTTACTCTTTATCATGCGCCTATTTCCATTCGTTTCGAGAATCTCCCCTTCTCTTTTGTCTTCATCCTTTTCTTCGTCCTAAATCGTCGCACCTGGTGTGCTCTTCATATGCTTGATGTACTCATTGGCATACTAGAAAGACTCATACGATATATACCCTTCTGCCATAGACCCCTCGGGTTTTTCCCTTTGTCGAACAAAACCTTTCAATTTCTTCATGTACCTCTCTAAGAAGAACATCCAATGACAAGAAACGACCCCAACTAATTCAACCTCATCTACTAGGTGAATTAGAAACCTTTAAGTCCATGAAACTTGTCGTCAGTTCTTTCTCAAACATACAAAAAATATCAACTATCTATTGACGCCACCATGGAATGCTATCCATATGAATCTCCTTTGATGTGATCCAATGTATAAATGCATATAATTTAGATATGGCACGTCATAGATCTTGTGGGAATTCATGGTTCACATACCCACGTATGAGTAGAGGATAATGACATTGCACATTAAATAGTACGTTATACAAAAATTAATTATAAAATATCCCATTACATAAAAATAATAATAATAATAAAATCATGTTTTTGACATACGTACTATTAGAAGGCTCAAATGGTCATGTGATTTCAGCCCCAACAAATGATCTTCCACTGTGAAGCAGCACCATAGTGAAGACCCATATAAAGAAGGCACCCTCACACTCATTATAACTTCCTTTGCTAAAGAAATATCATATTTATTTAAAATCCACAGGACATCACCTTATTTGAAAGACCAAGAGGGACCAACCTCTCCTCTAGTTTCTTGTCTTGTACAATGTTTATTTTTAGTTTTTGAAGAAATAAGATCTCTCCTAACAGCCAATGTGTCACTTTCTTTTGATGATATGTGCCTCTGTAAAGAAGATGAAACATTTTTAAATATATGCATGGTATCTAGTAAGTGGGAAATCTTAAGATATTTCCAATATGGAACCTCATAAAAGACATATTTCCTTTTCGTCCCAATGGGAAATTTCTCAACATGGGTGTCGAAGAATTTTGGATCATCGAACATAGGATCCCCATTTGAATCAAATGTTTCTGTAAACTCCTTCTCCTTCTCTCTCTCATATCCTTTAAGCCACTCAGCTAGTGTCATTATTGCATGCCTTTGGGTTCTCTCTGGTTTACCATTGAAAGTGGATGTTGCTCTTATGTAAGGGTGCTCTTCTAGGAGGAATACCCTGGAGTAGTCATACACTAAATTTCGTAGGTGGTCAAACCACCTAGCCTTCAAATAAGGTCTAAAACATTTACATCCATGATACCCTTTTGTCACAAGACCTGCGAAATTATTGTATACAAGCCGACACGTTAGCAGCCATGAAGATATGAAAAATTTCAACGAATTAAATTAATATGCGAAACAATATTGTTACTAAACAAATAAATAAGAATGTACTTTACCATATCAAACTCCTAATCCTAGATATTCATGTATGCTGTAAGCACATATGCCATACAACGTAAAACTATTCTTTGTTGTGATGGGTCTTAATACATCGTACACATGTATCCCTTCCCATAATTCCTTCAATTAATCTACCAATGGTTGTAAGTAGACATCCATATTCTTCACTTGTCTTCTACCAGGGACTATGAGAGCCAACATAAGATTTTCATTCTTCACGGACAGCGATGGGGGGATATTGATATTGATCACTTCTACAGGCCAAATAGAATAATTGGTGTTTTGGAGGGAATATGGGTTGACACCATCCATGGATATGCTGATTCATATAATTCGTACTTCATCCTTTAATTTTGTAGGCCAAGTATCCACTATATGACTTCATGTCTATTGAACCTATTTAGATTCGCATAAATCTTGACTCACTTCAGTGTGAGGCATGCCATCCCTGCAACATAACTAATTTGTTGTAATGAAAGAGTCTTTTAATCCTTGAGATTATAGGCATGTGCTTGAATATTTTATGAGGATGACCATGTGATTTACCCTTTTTTTTAATTATGGTACCTGTCATGCCCACATTTCGGATATATTTCCTTGTCTGCATATTCTCCTCTATATAGAATGCAATCATTTAGACCTGCATGATATGATATGTACTCAACACTCAACATTTTCAACAACTGCTTTGTCTCTTCGAAATTACACAGCAAGACGTTATCACTTGGAAGAACCTGATATTTCAATATTCTACATTTGGTGGGGAATATAATTGTACAATTTTTATATTTAACATTCATAAAATAGACTATTTTTTATTTTGATTGGGTCACAAAATATAAGTAACTTTATCGATCATGCATGTGAGTAACCTCAATATTGTCGAGAAACATGCATTCTACATGACAAACTTTGCTTTCACGTTGCACAGTAACATCATTGTCCCCAGCTGAATATACCTTGAATTGCCACCAAGTCCAAGGAGAGGGGTGGTGGAAGCAGATTTCAACCTTTCGAATAAGATATCAGTGATATGAGCATCATCCCCTAACTCGTCATTCTGGAATGCATCTAACAACATTGCCTCCATTGCCAACTTGTGTTGAAGAACTACTAATGTTGCAGTCATTCATAATTGGTGAATCTGGACGTAGTGGGAATTGAATAGGTGGTTGATTCAACCATTCTTTGTATGCTTCCTCTCTAAGTATTTCTCTTAATGCAACCTTCTCTCGAGTTGACATTGTGGTGGGGTGCACTGGAAGATGGTAGGTGGGTCACTCATCATCACTAGAATGCTCATTTCAAAAAATATTGAATGTCATTAGTACAATATCAATGATATTAGTAAGCACGTCAATGTAATTGGTTTATTGAAATTACACTATACCAAACAATTATTACCATCGTTGATCCAGTGTTGTGGCTAGAAGATGCCATGTTCCAATTGGAAGGGTGAAGAGGTTTTCCATTTTCATCTACCAATTGTTTGCGATATGTTGCTCCTAATAAGAGCTTCTAACTTTTTTGAAATGGAAGAATATTTTCTACATCTGCACTCAATTCTAAATCAAGATCCCACAAATTTTGATACATCTTTATTCAAATTGATATGGATTAAAAAAATAAAATCAGTTAGATAATCGAAATATAAATAAAATCTGAACTTATTGGAGATGCAAAGGGAGAAATATGTGAAGGAATTTGATCAGCAATATGGAACGAGGTGGAATTTAAAGAACTAGCCATTTAATATTATTGAGATTTTGTCCTAGCATTTGAGAAAAATAAAAATAAAAAATTGTGCTCATATCTAATATTAATCTCAAGAACCATATAACAACAATCTGAATTTCAATATAGTTTTCAAACCATTTTTCAAGAATAAGGCGACTTTAAGTGGAAAATGAATAGTATGAACTATTGTAATTCATGTGGATGCATCCTAAAGGATAATTTGAGATTAATATGACATTTTATGTGAATTAAAATTTCAGATAGCTTTTAAACCCAACCAATGCACTTATCAGAACAAAATGCATCGATGTGTTTAAAAAAATAACAGCACTGGGGCATTCAAATACTACCCGCGCCAGTTTCCAACACTCCGAAAATATGTATATGTATATGTATATGTATATGTATATGTATGTATGTTATCATATCAATGTTCTTCTACAAAAACGCACCGATGCATTTAAAGAAAAAACAACATTGATACGCACATGTTTCCGGATTTTAGAAAATAAAAACGAATTCAACCAACTCAATGCTCTTATAAAAATTAGAGCATCAATGATTTTAAATAGAAATCGCACTGTTATGTTAAAAAAAAATTAATCGCGTCATTTCGGGATTTCAAAAAAAAGTGTATCAAGTCGTTGCATTGAAAAAATTTGACGCCCCGACAATGTTGGTGCACTTGTTTTATAAACGCATCGGTGCGCTTGACTATCGAATGCACCGATGTGTGGAGAAAAAAAAAAACGCAATTTTTTTTCTTTCTTTTTTAATTCAAAAATGAGCAGCAATTGATTTTTCGAAATCTAATTTCATTAAAAAAATAAATAAATAAATAAATAAAGAGTAAAAATTTATTCACAATTTCATTATTTTAGCCAAAATTTCAAGGGAGTGATTTGCAAAAGAGACATATCAGGAGCATTGTGTAGCAGCAGAATACTTTGGAGCAGTCGAACTATTCAAAATATTAGAATTTGAAAGGTATGGTGATTTAACTCAAAAACCTGCACAGAAAAAAAAAAAAAAAAAAAAAAAAAAAAAAAAAAAAAAAAAAAAAAAAAAAAAAAAAAAAAAAAAAAATTAAAATTAAAATTAAAATTTTATTGTTTATTTTACTAATAAAAAAATTTACAATTTGTGTTAGGATTTAATTAAAACAAATATCATTTGCAAGAAATACATACTAGGAGCACTGTGGAGCTGCAAAATATTTTGGATCCGCCAAAAGATTAGAAGTAGAAAGGTATGGTGATTCACTCAAAACCCTGGACAGCAAAAATCTCAAATTTATTGTTAAATCATTTTTTTAATTTCTATTGGATTTATTCACAATTCAAAAAATAAAAATTAAATTAAAAATTAAAAACCTTGTATAATAAAAAAATTACTATAGATTTTACTAGTAAATTTTTGTATGATCTCTATTCCTATTTAAATTTAATTAAAAAAAAACAAATAAACAAACAAAAAAATCAATACTTACCTTGATCATTTGCTTCTTCCTGCAAAATTTCACCTTAGGGTTTAAATTCTTCTACCTCTTCACAATTAGGGTTTTTCAATTTAGGCATTTTAGATTTAATGGATTTGTGTACTTACTATATATAGGTGTTTGACATGTAAAGTAGCAGAATCACTTATTGAATTAGATCCAAACCCTGTTGGCCCTCTCTGTTTTTTTTTTTAATGGCTATATGTTTTTCATTGTGCCCTCTGTAATATAATGCACTGGTGCTCTCTGTGTAATACAACGCATCGGTATATGATAAGACTTTCAATTTTGTCCAATTTTTTCATCGTTGCACTCGTAATATAATGCATCAACACACCTCTTCCAAATAGCACAGTTAAATCACTGTGGTGCTTTTAGCCTTACAAATCGCACTATCATAATTTAAAATTAATTTTCCATGACATTTTTGAACAATTAAACGCACGGTGTGTTTATTGTTATAAAAGCATCGATGCTTTGATTCAAATAAACGCATCAATTACCAGAGTTATTTTGGTTGAAAATTATTTGATTTATTTGTAAAATATATTTCATGGATTTTGTATTGAATGGTACAGGTTATATATTGATAAAAAGGAAATTCTCAGAAGGTCTCAAGTAACAAAAATATTGATTGACACAATGATAACACTTCAAAAAAAGAAGAGAAGACAAGTTCTTTGTAAATTCTTTAAAAATTAATATGTTTGATCTAAATCTAAGTTTAGCGAATATGTAGTGGTTGGTGTGTGTCATGCAGAGCCACAAAATGAACAAGGTCAATAAGATTATTTCTAACCTAGGTGCAAAAGATGGTAAAAGCCTGATAGAAAAATTGCAGAGTGATGAATCAGGTGAATGAAAAAATACTATTCAATATGAGTTTTTTTCATAATATTATACTTAAGAATATTATATAACATGTTTCAAACAATCCATTAATTCATATGTTTATGTTTTACAGGGAGCAACACCAAAGAAAAATATCAATGTCGTTCTAAGAAAAGAAAAAATATAAAACATGTAAATGATGATGAATTGGTTCTTAGTTGATATGGAGTGGTGTTCGAGGTTAATGAAAGGCAAGGGGGATTACATAACTATAAGGGGTCTAGTGGAGAGAACGTGTATACGTACTTTCTAATTCCAACACAAAACTCAATCCAATGATTCTAAGAACCAAATTATATCTAAACTACAAGAAATGTTTCCAGAGCAATGGTCAATGAGACATGTCAGACTTGCAATAGCAAAAACATACAACAAGAAAAAAAAGAATCATTCAAAAAGTAATATTCCTAATTATATAAAATGATTTTCTAGAATTATGTGTATATATTACTACAATCCATTCATTTATTAATATCGATTTTTTTATATTTAGTTTTCATATATCATTACAAAAATAGTATTACTTTTTTTAGGAAGGTTATGAAAATCCTAAATGATCAACGCACTGATATGTGAAACATGCCAGTAGGAATGTCCAAAAAAGTGTATAAGGAAATGGTCAAAGAAATTGACATAATTGCCTCACTGGAGGAGCCATCTCAACAACAATGTGATTCAAATGTATTTAATCATGATTGACTTTGGACATATAAAAAAATAATTTAGCATTAAATATTAATTTTCAAATGTTTTCTTGCAGAAAATAAAAGAAGATGGAACTCATTCAATGCATAAAACTGGATGACAAGGAAGAAAAGGGTTGATTTCAAAGTTTGTGAGTAATTGTTAATATTTCCTTATAACAACTCAAGGTTTCATATTAGTATATTTTAAGTTGTTTTACAACAACCATCTTTAATATATTCAAATAGGTGCTAATAAACAAATAAGAGCCATCGGAAGAATTGATTGACATTGGGTTAAATAAGGGTTGTGAGTATATGTTGGCATATCAAAAATTAATTGTGGAATTTGTGAGTATCTATGTTCTTTTACTTCTTTGGGTTTATAATTAATAGAACAAAAAAATCCTTTATATTAAATCTATTATTTATAATGGGCTTTAAAACACGAACTACACGAGCAGAATAGTTGTTGCAACTGTTGAAAAGTGTAACTAGGTCGGTCTTCATATTGACTATGTAATTATGGATTTATGCAAAGTAGAAGACAGATAATAAAATGTATTTTTGTTGTACTTTCTTCATGGGTTTCATAAGCAAGATTTTATAGGTCAGTAGACTTCTTGTTGATGTCTACTAAGATTGTCTTCTAGTCACAATTGTAATTAAGCGTCATATGGATAAAGGGTCTAGTTATATGCTCCAAAAAATGGTCATGATACCTTGAAGAAATGGCTTCTGGAAGATGCTCAAGATACCTTCATAAACGCTAGGATTAATGGACTACAATTCGTCCTATATTCTCAATGGTGAATTCAACCTTCATGCAAGATGTATGGTCAGCCTTCCAACAGAAAATGTGCTATATATATATGAAGAGACTGCAATTCAGTTGATCAATCAATATTGTGTATCTCTCTGAAGTGAGACAGAAAATAAAGTGCGGATTTCAAGAGACAAGAACAGGGTTTTGAGTGCAGATATATCACAATTATTCTTGTGGATTACATCTATAATAAAGTGTGGTTACACCTGTGGTTAAGTGCGGATTACAGAGAAGGGAAAATGCGGGCTTAAGGATAGACATAGTCACGACATTTCAAAGTAATAGAATCTGCGGTTACATCTGTAATAAAGTGTGAATTTGAGGAAGGACTCAAATAACAAAGTTTGATATTATTGCGGGTTAAGGCAGTGACCAATATGGGCAGATTTGCTGTGGAGTTTCCTGAAGTAGAGTATATGGATCAGAATGAAGAAGTTGTGGTATAAGATCTGTGTGTGAAAGTATGGATGAATGACCATGATGTGATGCTATGTTTAAGGGCCATTATAGTATGGAAAAAGGAAGAAGGTAAATCTATGATTTACCTTCCTACTCACAATTCACAAAGGAAAGATTACATATCTCCAATCTCTAATGTATGCTAAGTGAAAGATGAGATAAGCAATAAGAAGCTTCTGAAGATAAACCTAGAGACCAAGTTCTCTAATGTTGAAGATAAACCTAGAGACCGAGTTTTCTAATGTTAATATAGGTCAGTACACATTGGTGAAGAAAGAAAGATCAGATTTGGAGGAAGACTAAGAAACAGTGACAAGGTTTTGGATGCATATATAGGTCAAGGGTTTGAGTCCTGGTCATGGTACTTGTCATTTGAAGATCTATAAGAAGAATTTCTCATGGGTTTTCCTCTCAAAGAGGGAGAGGTTTTTCCCTGGCTTTAGGAGCTTAATTTTGTGTCGTGTATTGTGATAATTGACTTGATGAAAGGCTAACTAAGCTAAAGAAGAGAAGACATAAGTAACTTAGTAAGCTAACAAGTAATTATCATGAAGAGAATTTGAATTAAACACCAGCCCTCAAAATTATCAACATGTTATCAGAGCTAAGGTGCTAAAGACAGATGCCTATTTGACAAAGAAGAAACTCAAGGATCAAAATTCAATTTTGTGGAAAGCATCAAATCAAAATTCAAAGCCTTCATTGAAAAGTAAAATCCACACAACAAGGAGGTAATATTTGACATCAAAGATTCCTGATGTTGTTAGAAGACAAATTATTAAGCACCACTCAAATCTATTGAAGACATCTTTATTCTGAAGTAATCCTTAATCATCAAGGATCCAAGATCACCTACTTTGAAATCAATTTAAGAAGGATTTCCTACCATCATCTTCAACCAGAAAGCTGATAGAGGGAGAAGAGCATCTACTCAAGTAAGTGTCTTTATGACTTCATGTGAACCTATAAAAATGTCTTCTTTGCAAATAAAGTAACAAACTGGTTAGGGTTTCAAACTTTCCTGCATAGAAGACAAGGAAAATGAATTCATGCCAAATACATGAAGGGAGATATAAGAGCCCAAAGGATTCTTACAGAATCCATAAAAGACTCTCTTATCTCTGATGTACCAAATCTAGAATTATCAAAAGAAATATATGAGAAATTGGTGGATATATTATCTATGAAGCAATCTCTCTGAGATCAACTGCGGGAACTAGGAGAAGTAATGTCTGACACTGAGATGATTAGAGTGGTGTTGAATGTTCTACCAGAAGAATGGGGAAACTTCAATTCAAGTTTATACGAGAAGAAGTAAGCCACACCATTACACGATTTAGGGTCTCTATGTAAAATAGAGGAAACAAGATTGAAATCCAAAGGTGTTACAAGATCAAGTGAAGGTAATCAAGCCTTTGCAGCCACGTAAGGATGAAAGGAAGATTCGATAAGTTTGGTCCTCATAATAGTATGGATAAAGCACAATGATTTGGATGTGATGAACTTGGGAAGAAGCCCATATCTCAGAAATGAGATAAGAACCTGATGCAAAGAAATCTAAGAAAGAAGAAGTGAGGGATCTCCACTATGATTGAGATCATCTTCTCCTTTAAGTGATTTCTATTGGTTGTATGATAAGAAGCAGTGCAACATCCTAATAAAAGCATGATAGGATTTCTTGGTAAAACAACTCTTGGAAAACCTCTCTGATAACAATACTGATGGAAAGAAGTCATCAAGATCAAGGGTCATCATGGAAACATAATTCTGGGATGTGATGACATATGAATAAAGTAGGTCAAGGGAATGAAGCTCCTCATTCTAGTAAAATTGTTGAAGGATGACTTATATGCTGAGGTATGAGGTATAAGGTATGTATATATTTATATACTAACATTGGATGTTGTGAAGTCATGTCATGTGGTTGCAGGTAATAGACTTCTATATTTAGAAGTATGATCTATGAAGGAGGATTTGTCGGTGCACTAACAGATAAAATCAACATAATATATATATCCTCATGGAATATGAGGTGATTGTATATGAACGATGAAATAAAAAATGTGTAAGTTCCTGGGAATGAAGAATGTGCATAAAGGAAGAGATCATGAAATGCAACCATGTCAAGAGGAAGTTATCATCTGGAAACCAAGAAGATGTGACTAGGAGATCTCCTGGGAGGATATGTAGACTCTGATAGAAGTCTGATAAAGAAGAAGACCCTTGATAAAACATATCATCATGATATGTGTCAATCTGAATAAAGGATGTCGATACCTACAGGAAGATGTCATAGTGAAAGATCATCACTGAGGTAACTTTTATTTTAAAAGTTTCATATGTATGTGTTTATCTGGATGAATTTGTGTAGGGCTGCTAATCATGAGAAACGATGTATGATCCTTGGAGATGATTCGAATGAAAGCAGCATGGCATAACGGTGAACCAGATGAGAAAGATAGATGAATCACTTTCTGGTAGATGACATGACTCATGAATGAAAGTGATGGATAATCTGTGCCCTATGGAGCTAAAGTTGAAGATTCCTCAATATCGAAATCCATGACATCAAGATGAGGAATTCTCCATGAGCAGTTGGGTGTCTCACCATTGCTGCTGCAGGTCCCTGATTGAGATGGATCCTGGTGATCAGTTTCTTACTTAGAATAAATTGGGTAATTCCTAAGAATGAGCTTAGGTACATTCCTTATAGAGGAATGAGTACATTCCCTTGTGGAATAGGTCCTCCCTGGCTGAGAGGGAGATATAGACACATCATTCTGGTCTTCACTTGGGAAGACAAAATGGAGGATTGGGTAATCATCTGGAATTTGATACTCTTTGAGAATTTGTTAGGGAATTCAAGATAAGAGTAGTCGGGGACCAATATTCTTTAAGGTCTAGCTACCCAAGAGAAGAATATTCCAAGAAGGTTATACTTTGGGAACACCTGGGTGGAGTATGTACCTTGGAGAGACAATGACTATGGTGTCTATAAGTCATGTGTCTCACCAGCATTGTAGCCCATTGTCTCAGTGAGAGATGGGGTTGTTAGTCAACGCCTTGCACTAGGACAATGTTGGTTGATATGATGCTATACAGATGCGATTACCAATCCGATTCTTCTTATGAGATTCTTCAGTTTGAAAGTGACCATGTAACTGTATGAATACCTCCCTAGTTAAGAGGGAGTGTTGAAAAGTGTAACTAGGTTTGTCTTCATATTGAATATGTAATTATGGATTTATGTAAAGTAGAAGATAAAGACAATAAAATGTATTTGTGTTGTACTTGCTTCATGGGTTTCATGAGCAAGACTTTATAGGTCAGTAGACTTCTTCGTGATGTCTACTAAGGTTGTCTTCTAGTCACAAATGTAATTAAGTGTCATATGGATAAAGGGTCTAGTTATATCCTCCAAAACATGGTCATTATACCTTAAAGAAATGGCTTCTGGAAGATGCTCAATATACCTTCATAAACATTGGGATAAATGGACTACAAGTCGGCCTATTCTCAATGGTGAAGTCGGACTTCATGCAAAATGTATGGTTAACCTTCCAACAGAAAATGTGCTATATATGTATATATATATATATGAAGAGACTGTGGTTCAGTTGATCAATCAATATTGTGGTTCTGTTGTTCTGAGTGAAGGAACACCACACTCAGGGAATCTAGTTTATCCGTAGATTAGAATTCCATATAAAAAATTAGCGACTCCACTAGGGATAAATCCATCATTACTGGTGTTTATATCTCTGTTTACCATCATCAGTAGACTTTACTTCATTTTATCACTCATTTGAATGAGTATTTTTCCTTTGAAGTGTGTTTAAGCTGCTTGTTTTCCAAACTTAGTTGTGCCCAACGCACTGTTGGTCAAGGTACAGTGCGTTGTCTCCATTTCAGAGGTGCACTCCAATGCAGTTAGGCCCCTTATAGGGTGTGTTCTCCCTCAACCAACCAAATTCCATCAAAAATTTTCTTTGCTTTCAGTTTTAGCCAATTGTTTGTTGTATTCTCAAATGTCTAATTTCTCTTAGAGACCAGTGAACATTACTTGTTCTTCCTCCTTTGAAAAGTAGTTTGTTCAATGTTTCATTAGTTGTTTTCTTTATCATTGGAAAATTAAATTCAAAGTAGTTAATTTTTTGCATTAGATCAATTTTGTTTTCGAAAAGGAAATTGTTGTTTCATTCCTCATTTCCTGTAGG
Organism: Pinus albicaulis; assembly: GCA_034641835.2. Lineage (NCBI taxonomy): Eukaryota > Viridiplantae > Streptophyta > Pinopsida > Pinales > Pinaceae > Pinus > Pinus albicaulis. Next base: position 569,279,884 of record CM076580.1, on the reverse strand, counting down.
AAAATCTTCGTTTCATTCTTCATTTTCCCAAGAGAAATTGTTGTTCCATTCCTCGTTTCTCAAAGGAAAACATTTGTTTGATTGATTTTTGCATTTAGTTTCCTTTCACTTATTCACATTAAAGGGAACTGAAAAGAAAAACATGCATGTGCATATATAGATTGTGTGTGTTGCATAGGAACAAGTTAGGGAAATCTGCATTTAGTTTGTGCTCTTTGTTGTATGCTCAAAATTTGATTTCTATTTCCCCTTAGTAGCTAAGATTTTCATTGAAAAACTGAATTGAAAAATTTGCGTTTAATCTAGTTTTCATTTTAGGAATTTCCCACTACATCACGCAATGAACCTCAAAGATAAACTTTTAAACAAGATCAACATAAAATTTAACTCAATCAACCTAAGAAAGCATTGTAACATTAACGATAACACTTAGAAGGTCTAGGCTAGAGACGTGTTCTGGATTCGTTAAACATAACAGTTGTCGCTAACATTTTTGTGATACATTCCGAGTGTGAAATCCCAATCCACGTACGTAAGTATATCGGAGCTCGTCCACGTACCTTCGGGTATATAGGGCGGTGTTGTAGTACGAAAAGTATAAGAGGGTGCTCTCACTGTGCAGTTTCGCATTAAACAGCGTTAATACGGACTTGGGCCTCCACGTACCTTCGGGTATATTTGGGAGGACAACTTTAGTTTTCTTACCATCCATAGGTAACCAATTCGGCTGCTCTGTAACTTGTGATACACCGAACACAACATTCGGGGAGATTTCCTGCCTGTACTTCTTGGATCGCCAGGAGGTGCTTTGTAGTTCACAATTACTTGGTAAACCTTTTCACTATTATCACCCTTTTATTTGTTTATTTGTTTTTGTAATAAAATCAATCAGTCATCTTGGAATAAGAACATCCCTTCCCCCGTCGTTCGTGTAGAATAGCACTTAAACCACCTTTACCACTAGAAGCCATTTCTGGTCGACGAAGGCGACCTCGTTCTACCGAAACTAGTACCATCAGTACCTCTAGTGCGTCATCTTCATCACATCTACTAGATTCATCTCGAGTCATTCTACACATCCTGGTTTATCCACTGTCGTCAAAACGAAGTCCTCACAGCTACCTGTGGACACTATCCATCCAATCAGTGAGACCATACCTCTCGAACCCAACGTTGTTCAACTGGAAGTTGATCCGGATCCCATCATTCTTTTACCATAACATCTAGATCCCGAAGTCGAACAACTGGAAGTTGTTCCCGTATCGGTCGCTCCTTAGTCAATTGTAGCCATTGATTCTTCCCTTTTGTGCAGTCAACCACCTGAAATATATCTCGGGCCTGATGGCGAAATCCTTCCACCTGGTTTTATTTTGATTGAGGAAGAACCTCAACAAGAAACACGCCCTTCAACTCCAACTCATTTTGGGTCGGGGCTTTATCTTTACGAATATATTCCTCGGTTGACTTACACTGCTTCTTTTGATCATGTTTCAATTCGAGTTCCTGTAGATCCTATAGGGTATACACTAGGTCGTATGACCATGGCTGAGTCAACATCTTTAGTTGTACCTTCTGTTATAGTTGTGACAACATCTACTATTGTTACTTTGTCGATGTTTACCACATCACTAGAGTCACATATTTATGGTGGTCCTTTCGTCCCACCGGGTTACCAATCATTATCTGTAACCTACTCTGGTGCATCCTAAAATCCATGGAATTCACCCATGTCATCTTCTGGTATTTTATCTGGTACATCTCTAATGAGTATTGAACGACTTGATCCTTTCTACATCTCTTCAGTGCAACATCAAGCTGGTCCATCTGGGTACATTCCATCCAGTACAATCTCAACTGGACTCCCACCATTTGGAGAAAAATATATTCTATATTATTACACTCCTCATGTTGGGGTGAAACCTATGGTCACCCATTTTGACTGTACTCCATCATTTTATGGTCACCCAAATGTGGAATGATTGTTTGTGAGTGGCAGCCTATCTTGCTTGTTCAACCACAAACGATTGTGTATTCATATCAACTGGCTCAACCTGTTTCACCCACATCTAATCCACCTGTTATTACTTCATTACCCCTGTTACAGGCTCAGTTGGTTGTACCTCAATTGTCGCAGCGATGTCCCTCAACCCATTACCCTCAATTTTTGGGCCCTCGGACTCCAACTCCTTCGATTGGTTTACAAAAAACACCTGTATCTGGAATCTTTCATTCACAAGTTGGATTACCCTTTTATGGGATGTCATAGGCTCCTACCAGTCTTACCTATTCACAACCAGGTCCAAGCTATTCTAGTTTGGGCTATAATCTTGGTGGGTAGTCACAACCGCAAATACCACAATGACAAATAGCTTACCCAGGTCTTAGTCAACATATCCCTCAAGAGTTTGGTCATCAAAACAACCCATATTTGGGTTACCAATGACAAATGCCTCATGCTGGTACCCATAGACCTATTACCCAAGCAATTCCATCATATCCTGGTTATGCTCAACCTGACTTGAATCAACAGTTTCCCTTTGTCGCAACTTTAGAATTACCTGATTTAAACCGGCTTACGAATGACCTAATCAGCTATTCTCCTTGGTGGCCGATGATACCACATAAACTACCCTCTGACATTCCTAAATTCAATGGAAACCTTGGAGAAGACCCGTCAATGCATGTTATGACTTATCATTTGTGGTGCTCATCTAACTCCTTAAATGATGACTTTGTTCGACTATGTCTTTTCTAGTGTACGCTTACTCGTTTGGCTACGAAGTGGTACATTGAACTACCACGAGCTTCATTTAATAATTTCACTGCCTTAGCCACTACCTTTTTAACCCACTTCCAGTTACCCATATGATATGAAACTGGAACGGAATTGCTAACCAAATTTAAACAGACAATTGCTACTCACATTTCTGATCATATTCACGAATGGCGTCATCGTCGACGAATGATCAAAACATTTGTTCCTGATCAACTCCTTGCTGAGTGGGTTATTAAGTCCTTGCTACCATATATCACTGAGGATGTAGCTAAAGGTGGCATCGTCACTAAAAATCAAGTCGTTGCTCATGCCCAGTACTTAGATTTTATTTACACTCAGTCTGGCATGCTCTATGAGAAAATTCCAAACGCGTCGCGATCAAATTTTACTATTCCTCCTCCATCTAAGGACTCTCATGCCGGTGACGGTATGATAGGTTCTGCAAGCACACACAACTCTACTGCATCTAATCCTGCACCTTCTTCTGAAATTCATGTTGTGTCATCTGACAAAGGCAAAAGTGATAAGAAACCTGGATGTAAGAAAAAGGGGAAAGCGAAGAAAAAGAAAAATTCAATCCCGCAGGAACAATCATCTGATAAAAAATCTGCAAATAATTGGAAAACTCGTTACCCTTGCTTGATATGTAATGAGGAGCACTTTCTTCAGGACTTTCCTTACCGCGCCGAAGTCTCAAAATTTCTTAAGACCTCGACTGCATCTGTTGTGTTGACAAATCCTTTTTCGAATCCAGACACAAACATGGTTGCTATGGATCCCGCTTCTAGTTCCAAAGTGCTTATGCTATCTGTCACAAAGCCAAAAACTGACGGTTTGGTGTCTACACGAAATAAATATTACGATGGTCAGGCTACTGATCAACCTACTACCTCGACCATGAATCCGTCCATTGAATCAATTCCGCCAACTATTATTCCATAGTTAACAATAAAGCCACCGAAGGGAGTCATCCATAAATTAGAATTCAATCCTCGAGCCCGAGCAGCTGAAAATTATAATATAGTTGAAGATTTGGCTTAGTCACCTTCAGCTATGTCGACACTTGAGGTACTTAAAAATTGTCCCTCCCAAAAACAGGCTTTGTTGTCAGCAATTGGTGGAATCGACCCAACAGATTCCAATCTTGTAGTCTTTAATCATACAAGCTATGTGCCATAATTACTAGTAGAATTAGCATTCTCCATCTAAGTAAATGTTCTCAATAACCTTGTTCATCGCACTATTATTGATGAGGGAGAATCTACTTGCATTATGTCTCTAAACTGCTGGAAGTCACTTGGCTCACCTCGCTTATCTCAATCGCCTACGACATTGAAAGATTTTGACGATCGTACATATAAGCCTTGCAGTATAATCAATAACCTCCGTGTAGAACTAGGGGGGGAAACTATAACTGTTGAAGTTGAGGTTGTTGACAGACCCCTTGACTACAAAATTTTACTCGGAAGACCATGGGTTTACGCTATGACTGCGATCGTCTCTGCTTAATTTAGAATGATCGCCTTCCCTCATAAAGGTGTTATCATAGTCATTAATCAACTCTCCTTCTTTGCCTCTAATTCCCAGGTAACTGGAAGCATTCTGTTAGTTCACACACCCCAACTAGCACTTCAAAACATTGGTGTAGGGCTCTTAAAGGATTCTTCCCTAATGGGCACCTTTGAATTACTGCCGCTTTCAACGTCGCAGAAATTGCAAGAATAGAGACCTGTTGCATGATAGCTTCCACTTCATCTTATTTAAGGAAGATTACCAATGATTCTGAAATTGTTACGCTGGATGAATTCCTGCCACCAACCCCAATTGAGACGGCTTAGCAATCAATCTACTTGGCTTGGGCGGTACATCTTGAATCATCGTCGTCAATCAATTGGGTCGATCTTTCATTAGATTTTGGTACTCCATCTGATGCTTTTTCATCCACTTTCTTGACTGATGAGAGCATTGTGGAAACCATGATCCCAGAAGGAGAACCATGGGAAGATCATCATCATCGTTCCCATCTTCAGGATTACGAAGAAGATAATATTATTGAACTATATCACCCTACAATCTCTACTTTATTTTTGAATTATAATCCAATTAATGCCACCGAATCCGAGCAAAACTTATCAAATATTGAAGAAACCATTTCTATCGATATTTCGACCAAACCTGACGTTGTAGAAAACATTCAAGTTGGTGTGTCTTGTTATCCATCCGAATTCAAAAATTATCGCTCTCTTTTTCATGAATTTCGAGATATATTTTCTCGGTCTTATGAAGAAATGTCAGGCATAGATACTAGTATCGTTGAACACACAATTAAAATGTACCTTGATGTCAGACCGGTACGTAAATGCCTTTTTCCTGCTCATCCAAAGAAGGTTGTTGCCATTAAAACAGAAGTTGAAAAACTTTTGGGTGTTGGTTTCATTTACCCTATTCCGCTGACTGATTGGGTTTCCAACATTTTTCCTGTCCTGAAGAAATAAGGGACAATCATAGTGTGCGTCGATTATCAGGATGTCAATCTTGCTTTTCCAAAAGACAACTATCCTACTCCCTTTTATAGACCAGATTATTAATGAATGTGTCGGGTGTGAAATATTTTCGTTCATGGATGGACTCTCCGGTTACAATCAAATCAATATCCGCCCAGAGGACCAATATAAGACAACATTCATCTATCCCTGGGGCACATTCACTTATTGTAAAATCCCATTTGGTTTAAATAATGATGGGGCAACATTTCATAGAGCAATGGATTATGCTTTCAATGACATCAAGAACATTTTTCAACCTTATTTAGATGATTTACCTGCGCATTCGAGAAAACAAACTGATCACGACACATTTGAGAGCTATATTTTTACCCTGCAGACACTACAAGATACGCCTCAATCCACACAAATGTGTGTTTTTTTTTGGTTCTGGTTGCTTGCTTGGCTTCGTCGTCTCAAAATATGGAATTTGAATCGACCCACTAAAGGCCCAGACCATTCTTGATTTGCATGTGCCATCAAATTTACTTAAGTTACAGAAACTTCAAGGAAAGGCTAACTTCCTAAGGATGTTCATACCCAACTACGCCGAAATGGCTGAAGGATTTACTCGTCTCTTGCAAAAGGGGATTCCTTTCCATTGGGATAAGGTTGCGCAAGCTTTTTTTGATGCTCTTAAAGATACCTTGATCCGAGTGTCATTAATGTATCCCCCTAATTATCAGAGTGACTATTTCCTATATATCTTCGCGGAAGATACAACCATTGCTATGGTTTTAGTCCAAGAAGAAGATGGGATAGAACATCTGATATATTATTTGAGTCGTAATCTCAATTATACGGAAGCTAAGTATTCCTACATCGAAAAAAAACACCTTGGCGGTCGTTCAACTTGTCCAAATATTTCGCCATTATATCCTACTCCGGAAGACAATTGTCATTTTGAATTACAACCCCATGACATACATTTTGTCACATTAATTGCTGGGGGGAAATTATTCAAAATGGATCGTCATTTTGCAGGAATTTTGTTTGGAATTCATCAAATCCAAGTCAAAGAAGTATTTAGTTTTGGCTAAGCTTCTCTGCGACCTTCCCTCTGATAGTACTGAAACTACATCGAAACCATCAATTCCAGATGAGTCTTTGTTTTTTATTGGGTCATCTGACCATTGGTATGGAGATTTTATCATTTATCTCCAAACCCAGACTATTCGGCCCGATACCTCTCGCTCACAACAGTGACGTATTTGATACCAAGCCAAAGATTATCTGATCGTCGGTGATACACTTTATCATCGTAGTGTCGATATGATTTTAAGGAGGTTCCTTACTCATGAGGAGGCCGATAAATTTTAAATGATTTTCATGCTAGTGCTTGTGATGGACACTTGTTTGGATATGCTACCGCATAGAAGATTCTCTGCGCCGGTTACTTTTGGCCTACCATATTTCACAACTGCATCCTCGCAGTCAAAAGTTGTCATGCGTGCCAAATATTTGATAGTAAAATCCGCATGCTACCAACACCAATGCATCATGTTATCGATGCAAAACGATTTGAAAAATGGAGCATTGACTTCATGACCTACAACCCATTCGGTCGAGGGGCATGGTTATAATATCGTCACAGTCAACTAGTTTACCAAGTGGGTCGAACTGATGCCTACATTCAATAACACAAGAGAAACAGTTACATTGTTCTTTTTCAATCATTTCATCTCACGGTTTGGTGTACCACAAGCTATAGTTACAAATCATGGTAAGCATTTTTCGCAATCATATGACAAATGAGTTGACTGCCAAATTAGGACTGTCACGTGATAGTTAGTTCTACTCCTTATTATCCACAATCCAATGGACAAGTTGAAGCCATTAATAAGATCCTAAAACGAATGCCTCAACGAATGATAGGATTTCACAAATGAAATTGGCACTTAATATTGTACTCGGCTTTGTGGGCATATAGAACCTCAGTGAGAAATGCAACCGGATTTACCCCCTTTCAATTGGTGTATGGTCTGGAAGCTAACTTTCCAATCCAGTGTGAAATTTCATCATTAAAATTTGTTGTTGACCTGCTACCTGACACCTCTAATGAAGAAGCACATCTTTTTAACCTCATCCATCTAGATGAAACACGTTGTGAAGCCGCATTGGCCAACGAAGCACATAAGAGACGAATCAAGGCGCAATACAACTAACATGTCAAGCCTCACATCTTCTCGTAGGGAGACCTGGTCTTGCTTTATGATCAGGAAGTTGATTTGATAGGAACAGGAAAATTTGAACCACTATGGCATGGCACCTACATTGTCAAAAGAGTTCTGGATAAGGGTGCCTATGAGTTAGTTGATTATGATGGAATTCCATTGGCACAGCCTCGAAATGGGCAGTATCTTAAATGGTACTATGCTTAACTAAGCGTAGTAAACTTTTGTATTAAATTGTATATATGCTTTGATTTTCATTTAATATCTTAGTTTGTTTTTCTATAGTTTTCATAAAGTTAGTAATTATTTTTACTACGAAATCAGTTTAGCAAATTATGTTTTAAACAGACATTTGCAACACATGTAAAGACACATTTTCAATTCACATCACATAATTGAATAGGATTGCGCATTAAACATAAGAAAACACTGAAACCACATTGAAATATTGTTTAGGATTTTACAAAATTTGTGCCCAAGACACATTGGTCATCTAACCTCAAAATGTATGAAAAAAATGTCAAAGTAAACTAGTGATGCTCGTGATAACAAGAAATTTCTCTAGCTATCCTATGCAATAACCGCATCCAACGGTTAGGAACGCCAATAGTATGGCATTGCAGTCTCATAGGTAACTCTTCAATCTGGAAATATGGAATCCCAAGAGTCAATCCCTCCATGCGTTGTTGTAGCTCAGCAAGAATCTCAATCAAATCTAAATCCCAAAGGACTTCTCTCCCGATATCCCTCTCTTTTGGCTCAACTGCTCCCTGCTCTGGCTGACCCACTGGTCGAACTCGACCCACATCTGTGTACATCAAAACTTTATTTTAGTCTTGGGAAACATCAAAATAAAAAAACATGTAGAAACCTCAAAAAAAATCAAAAAACGTGGTCAAAACATTCTTACCAATTGCACCCCATTGAGTGCCATCTGGTAGAATCAAGTCTGGATCTCCACGGAAATCTACGCCTTCATATGGATACTCATCTATGGCGATCATCTGTCGTCTGAACTAGGCAAAGAATGTAATAGAGAATGTTATGGTCAATTGAACGGCATGTCTAGACATCAATTCAACCCATCTCTGCATCTAAGGATCTCTAGGACCAGATATACTCAGTGTAACATGTTGCAGCTGCATCAATGGAACCCGCTCTAAAATGAAGGAAATCATGATCGAGCCATAGTTGAAATTCTTCTTCCTGCCACCCTTTTCTTTAGTCAGTTTTTCTTTCATCTGAAAGAACATTTCTTCAGCCCAGTTGAATAATTTTGGTTCTAAACACTCAAGAGCATACTACATGTATGATCGGTTTGCAACATGTAGTGTCGCGGAACCAGCAATCTTTGTAATAGTAAAAAGGATGGTTCTAAAAGGTAAATCACGCACATCGCAGATATTTATTTTACCATATTTACTTGGTTCAGTACCTGGATGACAATGTTGGCGTATGTAATCCCTCGCTGTCTCCCTCCAAGGGCAGATTCTGCAAGGGAAATAGGAGAACCTCGTCTCAATAATCCAGTGAGAAATTAAATATCCTCAACCAATATTGGGAGAACTTTGTCCCCAATGTGAAAATCCTGCAATACCGGATCCCATGAATGAACTAGGAACTCCAATAGTTCCATATGTTGCCTCATCCCTGATAATCTAAAGTATTTAAGCAACCCACAATCCCTGAGGGCTCTTATTGTACCCAGATCACTTAGGGAAATCATATCATGTTCTTCATGTTCTATTTATTGCCATGTAATCGTCATTTTGATCCAATGAATACCTGAAAGCCAACCATAAGCTTCATCACGATTCATTTCATGCAAAAAACTTGGGAAATTTTGGGCACACAACAAGAAACAAAAATTAGAAATGCGCCCAATGCACCCCAGGTCAAGGGACAGAGCGTTGCAGTGCATCTGGACTCCAAATTCAGTGCATTGCAATGCACATTTCGACATGCAAGGGTCCATTGCCCTCAGAACGTAATATATTTACCCTAAGGGGCTCAAAACCCTAAAAAATTACCATGAAATGCAACATAAATGATACAAAAATAAAGAGAAGGTTCATAGCTCCAACTTGGATCAAAAGGCAAGAGAAAACATCCACTGAAACTGTCGCAATCAACTGCTGAAGTTCGAGGTAAAAGCTGGTTCAGAGCTCCTATTTTTCAAATAGTAACTATGGAATAGTAAAAATGAAATGGTAAAAACTATTTTTATTAGTCATTTTTCTTATTTTAAATCATGTTTAATGTTGTGACTATAGTTTTTATTCATTTTTACTATGAAACATGTATTTTTAATCTGTTTGATGGTTCTCTGAATAGGTTTTATAGCTGATACAGTAAGTTTAATGTGCACACCTATTAAAGAATGATTTGACCACAAAGCATACTTTTATCCTCTTTTCTCAATCTTTGATAAAAATGAAAAAACAATTAAAGCGCACTTTTATCTCTTTTTCGAGCTTTGATAAATGCGAAAAAAGGAACCCCCTTGGAGTCTTATTTTAGCTTTTTTCAAACTCTGATAATGTGAAAAGATTGTCGAGCTTGTCTTTTCGAGCTCCTAAAAATAAATGAAACGAAATCTACTCAGAATAATTTTAATCATTTTAGTCGAACATGGCTAAGAGTTTTTCTCAGGTATTATTTTACACTTTTTTGGACCTGAGCGAAAAATTTATGAAAAAAGGACTCATGGAGTTTTAATTTTGTCCCTTTTTTAAAACTCTCTAAAACATGAAAAAGGATCGGGTTTTCACTGTCGTTACACTCATTAAAACATAAAATAGCGATGGAGTTGTTGATCATGGCAAGATTGAGTTTCATTATTGATAGACTCGTTAAATCATTAAATAGCAATGGATTCACCCAAAGGGTCGAATTATAGATCAAGCATATGTTACCCTCCTCAATATTGTTAAAAAATAAAGAGGCATTGGTCAGCAATGACTGGGGAAAATTTGGGAAAAAGAACAGAACACTTTATGGCAGTAGGTCGATCTTGAACATGACACTTTCAATCCATCTCCGTGACTTTTGGGTTGGGTAATATTCTTAACGGTTCATCATACCATCACTTCGGTTTTTGGGTCAATGCTGCCAACTCATTTCAGTGTCGTCGATATGTTCACGAGAAGTCATCTAGTAATTCCTCATTTTCTGCAATACTCATAAACGTTCATTTTCATGATATTTATCCCTGAAAATTTCTATATCAAGTCATATTTTGTCTCTAAAATCATTACTCATATTTCACGATAAATTTGCTTCATGTCGACATCAACTCATCATCCAAGAAATTAACTTAGAAACATCTTTCCAGTACCTTGGGCCTTGCTACATCATCGGCAGGTTTCTCACTTCCAGACCTTCGACCGAGAGATTTTGTTTCGCGTTCGACATAAAATCATCTATTCACACCTTGCAAATTGTGTTGTAGTACCTTGAGAGCCATTAACATCAATGGTGGTTTTCTCGCGTCTGTTAACAACTCACATCATTCGCTGGTAATCAGACGAAGTCTCCCCATGTTCGACTTCGGATCACATATTCGCATGGTTAGACTGGTACTTGAATGATCGAGTGAACAATATAAGAAGACCCCGAATCTAGTTTCATCCATCCGGGCTACGTTTTCAAGAATTGTACACATCATCTGTATGATGTCTTTACATACAGATCATCATCCGAACATGGGCCTATATCTGTAGGCATGTCTATATCGAGCAACATTACAATGTAGATGACTTTCTGAATTATGTACATGTTATGATATTTTATGTGCTGAGGATGGGTATGCCTTCCTCATCAATTCATGTCCAAGATGTAAGATATCATGATGTAATGTATTGCAAATTGATGCAGGTCACCAGCTGCTTCAGATCCTACTCATCACATCATAAAGCATCTCATCCAAATATTATTATTATTTTGACTTCATACTTTAGGGGGAAGTTGTTACAGGTCAATTTGGGCATCATCCCCCAAGACCAATGAATAGGGTCTATCATCCCCTTAAGTTAGATTCTATATGCCCTAAGTGAAGACATTCCATTGATGGCTTCAATTGTGAGATTTCCAAGGTTTGAAGTATATATTGTATGACACATTGACTGATCAACGCTCCTCTGCATGGGCCTAACTGCGTTGCAGTGCACTTACCTCCATGAAAAGGTGCATTGTAGTGTACTTCCCGACACTCAAGGGTGCGTTGGTCTCCTGGGAGCGAAATCATCATTGTTCCGGGAATCTTCACATGTCCAGTGCTTTCTAGAAGATCTCATAGGCATCATACTTCGAATACAAGTGTTCATCTATCACCTTTGAACTTGGAAACATGTATCATCTATTATTTGAAAGCCATTAAATTCCATTTATTGAGAAACTACCTTCAATTTCCCTATAAATTGAGCACTCATCTAAGTGCTAGGGAGGAATAAATTTGTGTAATGTTATGTTGTTGGATTCTCAATTAATGAGAGCTGGAAGTAATGTTATGCTACTGAGATGATGCTTGGTGTGATGAGGACGGAATGAAGTTGGAGCAGGTTGACGATGAATCGATCTATTGGTTGTAATCTTCTCCTACTACTTTCTTATTAAAGATATCTGTTCATTTTCTCATATGTATGCTTATATCTTGTGAATTGCATTCTCAATTGTGTATGTATTCCCAGATCTAATCGGTTCGATTTGGTTAAGATAAGTAGATATTTTTATATTTATATGTTGTTTGATGTTCTCTGTCTTTGATTACAGGAATCGATCTAGCGGCATTAGTTGGATTAAGAGCGAAGGAAACAACGGCAGAAGGAGAAGGAGAGCGAAAGGATCACAAGTAGGCTTCTTTCCTTTCTGTCTATTTATCTGTCTTAGAGAAAATAATAGTTGTCTTTCTTCTGTTGTTTTGAGTGAAGGAACACCACACTCAGGGAATGTATTTTATCCGTAGATTTGAATTCTGTATAACAGACTTATTTTTTATAATAAAATAAATTGCATAGGGGAGTTAACCTTTGAATTGTCCGATAGATGCCCCAATTTCCCTATCTGATGCATATGTATGGATATGGAAGGGTAGGGTCCAATTCGGGCCTATGAGGATAGGTTTTGTCATTATTTTTTCTTTAATTCCCTCAATTTATTCTTGACATAAATTTTTCCAACAAAACTCAACATATTTTATCAGTAATGAAAATAGAGGAGAAGCAATTTTACTAAAATATTTGATGGATCTTCAATAGTATCTAACAAGGCCTAGAAATATTCTAACATCTTTTTTGTTTTTTATAAAAGGGAACATTTTTTATGATGCCTATTTTGTTAGGTTCCTCTTGGATTCCTTTTGAAGACAGGAAATACCCTAAGTTAATCCCTTCATTCATCATAAATAGGCACTTCTCATGGCACAATGAGAGGTTCATCTCTTCACACCTTTGCAAAACTTTGCTTAGGTTTGAGAGAGCCTCTTGGAAATCATCCCTATAGGGTGTGAAATTATCCATGTATATCTCCATTGAATCATGCTCAAGATCAGAGAATATACTAAGTACATCCCTTTGGAAGTGTTAAATTTTCAGATTGTTCTATGTTGTATCAATTACTTTAGCACAAATTACTTCTTCATAAACAATGCATCTAATTATTAGCTGTGTAATAAATCATAAACTGTAACTGAATATAGAACAATATATGCAGTGATAAAGAAGACAACAGCACAACCATAAGAGATAGAAAATTGGTCCAAGACCAGGGAAAAACCCCACATGTGGGAAACCCTTTCAAATATTCTTCTTCAATAGATCGTCATAAAAAAATTTCAGCATAGAGTACAATGAGCCCAATAATTATGCAATGGAAATATGCAGAACAGATCTACAGATCTATAGATTTACAACATCAAGAAACATGGATCCAATAGATTACTAAAGCTAGCTGATATCAACTATCAAATCCTAGATCTAAATCTAGGATGTTATCAAGGATTGATTGCGATCATTTGTGACTAAGCGGATGATGTCTGGAAGCACTACACGAGCAACTTGAGTTGATCTAACTTAGATATGCTCAGAAAAACCCTTAGCCGCACCCACAAGACATTGTGCCCACGGCTATAGCTCCCTGGTCGTAGGCAGGACACTCTGTGTCTGCGGCTCTGGCCCAGATCAACCTGATCTGGCCATAAAACCCTAGCCGCTACCTTGCCACATTGTGCCTACAACTATGGCACTCTGGCCTATACCTTTCCACGTTGTGCCTGCGATTATGGCACCCTAGCCGCTACCTTGCCATGTTGTGCTTGCAGCTATGGCACCCTGGTCGCTACCTTACCACGTTGTGCCTGCGTCTAGAGCATGATTTCACTAGTTATATGCCTGCAACTATGGCCCAAAAGCCCTAGATCAGAGCGAGCCTCTCGCCTATCATTTCGGACCCTGCGCGAACTTATTGTGTTGAACCTGTGTGAGCCAAAACAAAATAGACGAACCAAGACACTGAGTGAAAGAAGAAAAACACTTAAGAAAAAATGTGTGTGAATGAGCTTGAGGTCACTTCTATTTATAGCTTTCGTGAGGGTCTGCTTTGGGGTTGAGGCTGACTTGAATAAATACACATGTGCTTAAGCCGACCCATTCCATTCCATTTTAATAAATAAAATAATTCAAAATCTAACTTCCACTTAACCGATTGGGGCGATCTATAGGTCGATTTTGGTCCTCTCGAAAAGAGGGATATAATGCAATTATAATCTTGATTATCTGAGTTGTACAAAGTGGAATTGGACCCTAGTTGCAAAAATTAACATGAAGGTGGTAGGGGCATTGCACAGGCCAAATGGGAGAAATTTATAAGAAAATTTTCCCCATGGACATGTGAAGGTAGTCTTATCCTAATCCTCAAGGCTGATTTCGATTTGGTTTTACCCACTGAACCCATCCAAAAAGGAGAAGATTTTTTCCCCTAGAAGGAAATCAAGGACTTGGTCAATAAAAGGTGAGCAAAAACGATCCTTTCTAGTGGCATTTTTGAGTTCTTTGTAGTCAATATAGATTCTCCATTTTCCATTCCTCCTAGGGAAAATGACTAGGGGAGAAACCCATTCACTATCTGAGATCAGATAGATGAATCCTGCATCCAACGATTTATGCAATTCATCTTTCACAATGTTTTTTAGCATAGGGTTCATTCGTCTTTGTGGTTGTCAAGCAAGTTTGTGATGCTCCTTGATATATATATGGTGAGTGCACACAAAAGTATGGAATTCTTTCATCCATTTCTTTAAGATAGTGATCAATTGGTTTTATTGATCAACTGAGAGAAAGGGGTTGGTTTTCAAGGTTTTAGAGGGGTTTATTTCTATGGTTTTCACATTATTTTTCTTACAACCAATAAGTAGTAAATCTGACCATCAAATGTCTTAGGAACAACTAGGTTTCCCTATATATGAGTCTTTTTTAAGCCATCAATACTCATGGCAAGAGGGTATTGGTTTTGCAAAAATTTATCAATCAAATTGTCTTCATCAATTTTCTTACTGCTAATGTTGGATTTTAATGTACATACAAGTTAGGATGATAAGAGGCAATATCCTCTTCTTCTTCTTCCTCTACCCGTGTAAAAAAGGCACCCTCAATGATAGGTTGATCTATTGGATATAATGCACATTGTTTTCTTGATTTCACATTGGTGATGGTCATGTTCCCAACCCTACAACTAATGTATGCATCAACAATGTCTGACTAGGGTCTTCCTAAGATGAGTGGGTAGCCATTAAACTTGGACTTGGGTTGAAGGGAAAGGAAATCGGTAAGATACTCTGAAGAATCAATAGATGCCATTACATCTTCTATGATTCCTTCAGGCATTATTGTGGACCTATCAGCAAGTTGTAGCACAATAGAGGTCTTCCTTAGAGATCCTTGGAAGTTATTTTGAAGAATGGTTTCCTTGGTATTGATGTTGATTATAGTTCCCAGATCAATGGGAGTGTTTGGAATTGCAATTTCATTGATGTGAACATATACTACTAGGCACCCATGATCTAAGTAATTGGGGATGATTATTCTCCCAATCATAAGATCAACTAATTGCCCTATGACAATAATAGTAGGTTCTTTCTCCCAATCCTTCTAAGAAATTCACATTTAACGAACTTCTTGTAGATTGAAAAATATTTGATGGCTTGGAGGAGAGGGATTTTGACACACGAATTTTTTAGTTCTCCCAAAAGTTCAACTTTTTCTGGGGTGTCTGCTTTGTGGGTTGTCAACCTTTCAAGATAGGGAGGTTTTGGTTGGGTGACTTGAGGTATAGTTTCATCCTTCTCTTCCTCAATATTCTCTGCTAGAGAAGGTGGATGAACATATGTATGGACCTTCTAAAACCTAAGTTTTATTTCTTTTATTTCTACAGTATAGGCTTGGTAAGTATTTTCTCCATTGTAGACTGGTTTAGCCTACTTATTGTTGGGATTTGGATTTGTTTGGGTAGGCATTTGTGTTTGCTTCGGAAGAATTCTTTGGGGTGCTTGATATTGTTGAGGAGGAGGCATTAGGGAATGTGGTTGGGCCACCTGAGGCCTCCATCTATATGATGGATTACCCCATTGAGGAGGTTACGTAAAATATGGTTGAAAGTGAGGACTAAAATTTTGAGGAGGATATGGCCAAGGAGTGGGCATGGGATAGAGTGAAGGGTTAGGAGGATACCAAGGTTCATAATGAGCATTTTAATTATCGTTTAAATTAGAGGGGAAGTTCATACCTTGTTGAAATTGTTGAGGATCTTATGGCCTCTTTTGGTTAACAAAGCATAGTTGATCCATGCTCCCTTCTGCTCCCTAGTATACAACATTTAGTCCTCGAAAATATGGATACTCATTAGTGGATGATTTTCTTCACATACAAAACATATTTCTATGACATTAAAATACATTCATTCCGAGTATTTCTTTTAGTGCATTGAGGGTAGAATATGGCTAATGCCTTTTATGATTCCTCTTTTTTTCTCTTGATATGTAGGGTGTCCATATGCATGAAAAAGGTATGTAATATTTCAGTCTTCATGTCCTCTACCATACCTCCTATCTCATTTTTAGTAATTAAGGAGGAGAAAGATGGACTACCAAGCTTTTGTTTACTCTACCTCTCTTTATAGTATCCCTTGAATGATTTTTAAATATCATTTTGATATCATTATAATTAAGCTAATATATGTCTCCATTGGCTAGTAGGTTGAGTGTTTCCATCAATTCTTCCTTGACTCCTCATATTAGGAATAGTTTCAAGGAATTTGGGTCCAAGGTGCAATATGTGCCCTTCTGTAACTCAACTGAAATCCTTCCTCAAAATCCTCCAGAGACTCATTTTCTCCTTGGATCATTCTAGAGATCTCATCTCTTGTATCCATTGATCTACAATAATCTCGATACTTTTTGAAATATTGTTATATTTTCTCCCATGTGGTGATGTTGTCCCCTTCTAGGCTCACGAACCATCGAAGGGTTACATCTTTGAGAGTGGAAGGGAACAATTTGAACTTCTGCTCATCGGTGGGAAAAAACTTTAGCATAGTACATGAATTCGAAAATGTTGCTATAGAAATTAAGGAAGTCGTAGCATAATCACACCAAATAGAAATCCATCAATTACGTTACAAATATATCACCAAAAAAAAAAAAAAAAAACTTTATATAAGCATATAAACTTACAAATGATTTACAGATGATATATGACCGTTAAACCAATTATAAATGTTTTTTGCAAGTGTTTTTGCATTGTTTTTTAGTGTTGCTTTGTAACTAATTCCCTTGTTATTATAAAAATATTTTTAGATTGATCTTGTTTAGCTAAATAAAGCTGAGAGAAATCGAGAACCCGTGTATTAATAAACCATTTTATCATACCTAACCACAAAATTAAGTAGTCTTTAATATATATATATATATATATATATTTCAATCAAAACCAAAATGCACAAAATGCACATATAAACATAACATGACACTAAAACAAAAAAAAAAAATTAAGAATGAGGACAAAACCTTGAAAAAATACCGTGAGACCAATTCATTACTCCACAAATAAATTAGATAAATTGCTTTCAAAATTTTTTCTTAATAAATTATTGATTCGAAGACTTGCATAAATATAAAAGAAATTTTTTTTAGTAGACACTAGAACTTTAAATAAACTACCTAAGAAAATCTTCAATAATCATATGTTTAACGTTTTAGGTAGAGCCATGTGATTTCCATAGCATAAGGTCCAATTTAAAAAATTATTAAATCCTATTCAAGAAAATAAATATACAAGAAGTTTGATAAACTTTTTATCCCAAGCTTCAACATTTTCATCACTTAAGACGAACAACATTTTACATCATCAAAGTTGTTTGTTGTTTTTTTTTTCCATTTTCAGAAGATAAAGGAAAAATACAGTCTAGAAAATTGTTTGAATGGAACAAGCTTATAATATAAATCGAAAAAAAGTTTATAATACAAGTGTTATTTAATTTTAATGTGTAACTTAATTCAACCATAATTTTATATATAAAAAAATTATTCATTTAATATTAAACTAGTAGTAAAATGCAACACACAAAACATGGCATTTCAATAACACGATGAACACAAATACGCTCAGCTTTATTTTATTAATTGAATGGGGTTTACATGCAGATATATTGATATAGCTGAGACATAAACACTGGCCTCCAAACAATTTGCTCCAATGTTGCACTGACCCTCCAATACTAAACTGAATTTAATTGATGAGTGCACCTGTGAATTCTAGATGAATTCACCGAGGGAAGAGGGGTCCTCGCCCACTCTCACTAAATCACTTGAGGGTTCCATTCTGGGGCTACAATTGAAGTTGGGAATTCCTTGTTTTCCAAACCTCTCCACAAGAAAAATACTCAACTACAAGATGTCCCAAAATCATCTCCTCTTCCTCTTTTTATAGAACTGATGGACCCCTCTAGAGGCCTTTATTTTATTATTATTTTAGTCACTTGGTTTTTTTTCTCCATGTAGCACTTTTCCCTCCTTTTGTTTAATTAAACCACCTTTTTAATCAGGGAAAATGGTAAATTGGTCATCATCCCTCATTAGGCCACTAAAAGCCTCTTCTCACCATCTGATCTTGTATATATTCTCATTTTGGTTCCAACGATCCATTACACTAATGTGTTTTATCAACTGTTCCTCCCAAAATGCCACCTTAATCGTAATTAATTAAGTTAGGCTCAATAATAACCCTGTTTTACAAGAATGATCAGAATGCAACAGAACCAAAAGCACACTGTGTGGAATTGACCTCGATGAAGGAATATGGAAATCAAACTCCGCTAAACCCCAAAAAGCCCCTCCAGAAGCCTCTAGGTACGCTGGTGGAGTAAGCTTGCTCATGTGACCTGGTTGCCACCAACCCTGGAATTCCATCCTGACCACACCATAAGGGTATCTAGGAAAAGGAACATTACAAATACTCCTGCCCTAAGATTGCTTGCCCTCAAGCAATCCACATATGCCTACTAGTATGAAGAACCCATGCAACTGAGGATCAATACCCAGATCCCAAGATCCCATACAAACCATTGTACAATATTATGCCTATGTGTTACCCAACCATGAAAGGATTCCTCAATGCTCGAATCCCAAACCAACCTCTAACTCATCTTGCCATCAACAAATCCTCCTGGATCCCAATGCCACCATGGAAAATCATCAGTAGTGTACCCCATGGCTCTAGCTATAATCTATCTCTAGCCATAAATGTGACTCCAATAATCGAATACCAATTCATCACTTCACTCCAATCCACCCCAACCCTTGGCACCATCCAAGATACATCCCACTATGTTGATGCAAGGCTAATGCAACTTGAATGTTGATGAGCCATCGACCTACTTCCCATTTCCAATTGGTGCTTGTAGCATCCCTCATGTCTAAAATCCCCCATTGTACTATGCCCCTGGCTGAGAATATTTCCCCATTAATAGTATACCAACTCATGATCTCTCTCGAATCCATCATGTGGGAAGGATATGTTGCATGGGCTCCTGTATATGGAACAAGCCCACTATGTTAAATTGTGCCCAACTCATGCAACTCAGTATGTTCATCCAACAAGATCCATCTAGGAAACTTTGCCCCTCTCTCACTAATGGACCAGAGCGGGAAAATAGTCTTGCAAGCCCTATCTATGTATGCCTGGAGAGGGTTGCTTTTTGAACATGTGGAAACTCTGTTGGTTGCATGTGCATCTGTTTGCTCCTTAGAAATGGTTAAATTCATCTTCGCCATGTCTCCAACTTGAGCCTCCAACTGGCTCTCCAAAGATGTCTCGCCATGCCTACTATCCATATCAATCCCCTCATTTGATTCATGCTCCACTATATGTTTTTCATGTTGAAGCATCATTAGTGACTCATCATACTTAGTTATCAAACATGGATGCATATTTGGGTTGTTGTCAACAACTCCACTTGATTGCTCATGCTCCTCAAAGGTAATTTTGTGGATGTCAATGGATTCAACTACAATATTAGAACCCTCATATGAATGATAAGAGATAATCTCCTCCTGTTCTACCTCTATCATCCCTTCTGTGTCACTCAAGCATGAGCGGTCAGGCCCCCAATGTTCCCTGTAGATGAAGCAAAGCCCCTGTCTCATTAACTCATTCTTGTTGCATCATCCACAAATCCTCAGTAGCTCCCCCTTGGTCAACTACCTTTTGAACGAGTTTTTTTTCTTCTCAACCAACCTTTCAACTAGTTCATAAGAAGAAGGTGATACCAATTGTTCCTTCCTCCAAATGGCCAACAACTCTTACTATATCTTCTTGCAAATGGCATCCCAACCACTCATAATTGAAGACAAAATGGATTGCATGTTTGTTTTGACTATGTCAAGATGATGTTCCTTAATGTTGAACAAGCATTGGAAAATATGAAGAATCAATTCATTACACTCTATATTAAACATGATATCATATGATTTGACCATGGCCACGATTTCTAAAATCTGGAGCTTTTTTCCCAAAGGTAGGACCCACGGTGCTATCCAAGTCCCGAAAGGTCTCTACTATCAGTCTGAAAAATCCACTCATAATATCATCGTTTTAAGGGGGTATACGTGTGGTCAGCCTCATGTTGTTACTAAGACATGATGTCACTGGAAGTTTGACCCTTTCACAAGGGTACTCCAAGAACTTGTGTTGTATTAGGGCAAGCATGGCTAGTTTTAGAGCCCAACTTAGCTTCTTCCCCTTTGAATGGTTGACCTTCGAAAGGAGTGAGTCTAGTTCTTCCAGTTTGAGAATGGATTTCATTATAACCCTCATGTATTTCATATTTGTCCCAAGTGTAAAGATTTTGTGTTTGATTTCTGGCCCCTTCTACAAATCCCTTGGCTACTCTTGTTGAAGAATGACATGGACCCATCTTGAGAAATGTTTTTTGTTCTTCTTGGTCTTTTGGTCCAATGATGCATGGTAGTTCAAGGAACTAACTTTTGTATTTTTCAATCTTTTCAATTCATTCAGGAGATTTGTGAGTTTCTCCATAGTTTAGCCCAATGATGATAAGTACATCAAACTGACTCATACAAGACTTTGACTAACAATACAACAGAAGTACACAATAATATCATAGTAATGTGACCAACTGACTCAATACATAGACCTCTTACATTTTACTAATAGCATACATGGAATAACAACCCAACAATCAAGCACTCAGCTTTTTGTGACAAGATACATGCAACCTCTCAGTAATTCAACTATGTCACAACAGTTTTTCTCAGCAATAATATTATTAAACCCATACAGTCACTGACTCAGACCAATATTTCTGCATACAAACCCTTCTTGATAGCAACATATTAATTTCTACAATAGTATATATAAAACCTAACCTCATACATTAATGCCACAATATATAAATTACAAGTAATATCTCATCAATACATAGCAGTGACAATGCAATCCACAATAACCCTTAGCACCAATAAACCTCGATCATTGGAGGCTTGGGAAAACTAGGTTGTTTCATCTCGTTTGACTGGAAACAATAATGTGAACTCATCATGGGATTTGGTTAAAGATAGCAATACCCACATTGGATAAAAGTAATCTTGTTTTCAAATAATCGAATTCAAAGAAGTCAGGATCCACATATGTAGCAAGATACATCCATATCTGTAATAGTGGGCTTGTAGATGACCATATATATAATGTATATGCCCAGAGACTTGACTGACAAAGATAAGTTTGGACTGATACATAATGGGTATCTTCAACTCCTCCTTCGGACTTCAACCAACACGCACATACCTATAAGTAACTCGAAAGGGTGCCAATGACTAAGTTTCTAAGAGATTCTCATTGAAATTTTTCGTAGATAACTTGTTAACACACTGTTCTAGGTGTTCTTCTTGTATTTAACCCAATGTATTGCACACAATACCATAAAAATGCTCAAATGCTTAGGACATTATTGAAATCAACAATGCTTCCTTTAACTAATAACTAGAGAGCACAAGGATCAATGATGAAAGAAATTAATATGTATATATTTTAGACATATAAACTGAAACCCGACATTGTGCATGCAAATGAAACAGAGAACCTGTGTAATCTCCAGTGTGTTGACAATGAGAGCCTCTTTGAAAGCAGTGGTAATAATTTCAGTCTCATACCCAGAACCCTCTTTACAATGAGAAGCGTGTTCCTTATCATAGGTGAGTGTAGTAGCTCGCTAAACCTTCAAGAAGCCAACTCGACCATTAAATATCAGCTACTTTGGCTTTCAAGGAATGATTTGTTTGGTTCTTAGCAAAATGCCTACGACCCTCTTCCTCCAGTTGTAACTTGCACCATTCTTCAGCAAAAGTCGCCAACAGGTTGTCTAAACTCGTCCTCTATTCTAGTTTGCTTTGTCCAATAATGAAGATGTGCACTGGTCACACGGGAAATTAGCTACCAAGAGGATGCTTCCGAGTGCACTCCACAATACCGCGGCCACACACAACAACATAATTAAATTTGTGCTCAGAGAGCCAACACCCACTTTGACTTCACAATGTTGCTTCCAAATCGAATCATGCATCGCACGCAAATCTAGACCATGCTACACAACAAAAATTCTCATCGGGCTGGTGTCAATCAAACCAATGCAACGATCTAATTTGCTGGACGAAGTTTTGGAACGTGGCTCGGTCCGATAATCTCAATCTGATATGACGTGGTCAATTAGAATATGGTCTTGGCAGCTCGTTTACAAAAAGTTGACAACACTTTGACTGATGGCTCAATCCACCAAATCGATGATCGATCCACATTATCAATCCACCCAATCTTCAGAATAAATGTAGGAAAGCATAGCTATGGGATTAGAAAACTAAGAATTATTTTTTTGGATTATTGATCATTCTGGTTGTTTTTTATTTAGGCAGTATGTGAGAAATGGAGATAGACGATGATCGATCCACATTATCAATTCGCCCAATCTTCAGAATAGATGTAAAAAAGCATAGCTATGGGATTAGAAAACCAAGAATTATTTTTTTTGGATTATTAATCATTCTGATTGTTTTTTATTTAAGCAGTATGTGAGAAATGGAGATAGATAGAAAGAATTTAAAAACATTTAATTAGTAATTTTAAAGTCGAATCAACTATGCTACATGAAATCTTTTTAGTCAGTTTGTTTTCGATAGAAATTTTAGCAATCATTAAAGTATTTAAAAAGTGGATGGCATGGATGAACCCTATTTGTTATTTAAAAAAGGAAAGGTGGATGGTATGGATGAACACTATTTGTTAACGTATTTAAAAAAGGTGGATGGTATGGATGAACATTGGTTGCTCAAGTTGATTGTCGTTGAGGAGTTAAATTGTAGGAAGAAAATTTGGAGGAAGCATAATGACAAGTGGATGGGAAAATGGGGAATCAATTGGCAGGACTGTCCTAATTCTCAAGTGGAAATAAAAAATTGGGTACTTGAAAATTTTCAGGATTGTCATGTGGGAAAAACAGGTTAGCAGTAAAAAAGTGATCTATGTCAATAATTTCAATTCAACGTGGTCGCATAATGAAAATACATACCTATTTGAGTGTCCCAATCAAGAGAAAGACTAAGATTTTAATAGCATAGCTAAGGACCAGATCCCATCATCTTAGATGCAAAACAATTAGATGAGTAGTTCCCAAAGAAGAGTGGGAAGAAAGAACTTGTGTCTTTTATGAAGAAAGAGCGGTTGAAACAGAATAACACTTCATCATGAAGTCTCCTGCCAATAAGGACATTCTTAATCAATTCTAAAGCGACCTAAAAATTCACAGTTTATGTAAGCTACTTGTAGAGAAAAAGGTGTCACAAGATAACAAACTTTCTATCATGATTCAGGCCCAAAAAAAGCTGTTAGAGAAATAAACTTGATTGTATGATGTTTTGTTAGTTGAATATCTGAGTACCTTAAACAACTCTTCATCTCGTGGATGTTATTAAAATTCTTCAATTCAATTCAACATATTTCACAACGTACCATCACACAACAATCAGTCTATGTCACGACCTTTGTGTGTTCTCAGTGGCTTGTCCGGTCTGCAATCGACTAATACTTCCTTGATCTGTCCCCTAGGATACGATCAACTCCTTTCAGTCTGAATACGACTTGTTTGGTTGCTCAAGGTACCTCTAGTCGGCTATAACAACGTTGGTTACTTGACTCAACCCCGCCTGTCACTTGTATAGACTCCCCACAGCTTCGTGCGGCTTCAGGTTGGTATGCAGATCAAGGTATCCGGGCACTTGCAAACTTGGTCAACAAAATCGCCCTCTGTTTGTTCAATCTCTCGCTTAGTTAGACGTGGCAGAGAGATCGTAAAATTGGTTGCGTCTGTTGGCCTCTGGGAAATCAACTCACGATCTGGCAGTTCGATTCAGAAAATCACGCCCCAGCCCCGGCAATACTTGAATCAGCCTCGACAATCAGGGACTCAGCTTCAGGTAACGATTTGACGTTTGGTATGGATCCCGTAGTAGCGCTGGCTCTACGCTTTACTTATATAACTTATCGTCATTGTGGTAATACGACCCAATGAGCTAAAGGAAAAATCGTTGCCCTATGAAATAAATTCGATTTTAGTTCAGCTTCTGAGCGATATTTGTATTTGGCCCAATAGTGAGCACACAATAAGATGATTACCTAATGACCAACACATTGGCCTTGAGTACAACAATTCAGCCTCTTCAATAAGCTCGTTCTGTCACGCTACATTGCCCCTGCAATTTTCAACCGAAGTTGATTTGACGAAAGAATAAATCTCGTCCAACAAATTAACCCAACATAAAAATCCAGCTACCACAAAGACCAATGATATTATCCTTTAAATCCTTAGGATGGCAAAAAGCCAGCTCTGATACCATTGTAGTATTCCGAAATGAAATATTTAGGTAATTTTCGTAACTTAATTCAACTATAATTCTTCATATACAATTTTCATTCACTTAACAGCAGTAAAATGCAACATGTAGAACATGACATTTCAATAACACAATCAACGAGGTTTACATGCATATATATTGATATGCCTAAGACAAAAACACTAGCCTCCAAACAATCTGCGCTAATGCTACACGGACTCTTCAAAAATGAATCGATGAGTGCACTTGTGAATTCTGGATGAATTCACCCAAGGAAGGTGAATTCTAGATGAATTTATTCAAGAAAAAGATGGGTACTTGCCCACTCTCATTAAATCATCTATGGTTTGGGTCCTCTCGATACAACTGAAGTTGGGAACTCCAACTTCTCCACAAGAAAAATACTTAACTCCAAGATGTCTCCAAATTATTTCCTCCTCTTTTTATAGAGTTATGGACCCCTCTAGAGGCATTTATCTTATTATTATTTTAGTCCGCCTTTTTCTCCATTTAGCACTTTTCCCTCCTTTTATTTAATTAAACCACCTTTTTAATCTAGGAAAATGGTAAATCGGCCATTGTCCCACCTTAGGCCGCTGGAAGTTGCTTCTCACCATCCCATCATGTATATTTTCTCATTATGGTTCCAACGAGCTATTACACTAATGTGTTCTATCAACTATTCCTCTTGGAATGCCACATTAAGCACAATTAATTAAGTTAGGCTCAATAATAACCTCGTTATATGGGAATTATTAGAATACAATAGAACTAAAAGCAAGTTGTGTGAAACTGACCCCGTTGATGGAATATGGCATGCAAACTCCGCTATACCCCATAAAGCCCCACCAAAATCCTCTGGGTTTGCTAATGGAGTAAACCTACTTCTGTGATTTCGCTGCCACCAACCCTGGAAGTCCAATCCTAACCACACCATAAGGGAATCCGGGAGAAGGAACATTACATAATATAAGTGATTGGAAAGGTCACATAATTGTTAATATTATTGTTTGGTTTTTCGGTTTGGATATCTCTATAAAGGTATGGAATCAAAAGAATGTGTTTTCAAATTGTGAAAGGAAACAATTTCTAACTTTTAACTTATATAATTTTTTTTTGCAACACTTCCTTTGAAATATAAACCATTTCCAACATCTAGTAGTAATCTTCTCCTATAAGCCTACAACTACAATCACATTCACAAATAAAAAATTTCTAGGAAGCATCTTCTCCTATAAGCCTACAACTACAATCACATTCACAAATAAAAAATTTCTAGGAAGCATGGAATACAGAGGCTTGTTGAAAGTTAGAGGGTCATTATCTTCATGGTATATGGTGTGGCATCTTCCTCTTTCACAAAAAAAAAATTGTGTCCCATTTTAAAAAGGATCAACAAATGTTGGCTCAAAGACTAGATTGTGTAATTATTTGAGCCAAATTTTATGTTTGCAATAAATTCTACTTTTAGGATTTCATCTCCATATATGATAAATTTATCCATTGGAATCACTAGAGGGGGGGGAAGTACGACCAATAAAGTCTAACTACCCCAAACTCGACATAGAATATCTTGCAAAACAATTACATATGATATTTGCAAGGGACGTCTTTTGCCTCAATGGCCTTGTGAAATTTCATTGTGTTTTCGACACAAATTGTCACCTTATGGTTTTCTATAAATGATCTACATGGAAAGTGGTTTACATACACAAAATTACTTGTAGGAAAATCTCCATAATAAAAGCATAATTCCTTTCATTTTGTTATCACTTGTTTGTTAGCAGGTGTAATGTGACCTAGAGTTAAACATAGAGATTCATTTCACCCCTAAAGTGATAAATTAAAATCATCATAAGTGTATAGTAATAATTATGTTGTATATTTGATGGAGGTCAACATTGTAGTGGATAAGGATTTGAAGGGAAAAACTTATCTATATATTAGGCATGCCTTTGCTATAATGGACTTGATAGCTTCTCACCTTGTCAGTGGTGTACAAACCTTGCAAAAATGACCACAACAACTAGGATTTCATGGAGGAGTATAAGAACTCTCAAAGAAGCTTTTAGGAAGGAGATAGTGGTCGCATAATGTTTCTAATGATACAAATATCTCCAAATTTTGCTATAAAATGCCATATTTATGCAAGTTCTACAAAGTATACTTGGGAATTACAAAATATTGAAATTATTGATGATTTGAGAAATAACTTATACAATTATTTATTATGCTTCATCTATGATATGTTTGATGTCAATTTTGGAAGGTAGCAAATACCACTGACTATTTTTGTGGTGTACTGTGAGAGGGAAATAGTGGATTGGAAACAAATCTTGCTATGTCATAGTTTTCTTTGAATGTTCTCTTGAATCATATTATATACTTAATTTACAAAGCTATTGTACATGTGAATCTCAAGTCATTTTAACAAAGAGAGTTAAAATAATACATGGCATTATTCTTAATTTTTTCATTTATAGCAAAAGAAACTAATGTTGCTTTTTTAGTTCCTCAAGTTACATTCTTATTTATTGATGGTGACACCATGTTCAATACGTCCACATGAAAATTTTCATTTAGGATTTCTCATTTCTGACTCTTAAGTTTATGAATGTAAGGCTTGTCTTTCAACTTCTATTGATTACAATGCACCAAAAGAAATGAAAGCATGCAGTTTTGGTATTTCAACCAATGAACAAACATCCATAGTAGAAGGCCATGATTATAAGAAGCTAAGAGCCCATTTTGGAATTGAAGGAATTTGTAGAAAGTTATATACCTTAATCACTTGTGGAATTATGGTTGATAAATAGAGCTTGAAGCATAGTTAAAAGGTCTATGATTTTAAAATATTTGTGATGAAGCCATCTCAAGGATTTTATTATTGGGAGTAATAGATGTGTATGTATTTTAAATTTAAAAATTCAATATAGATAATGAAGTCACATTACTATTTTATGGCCGAGTTGTTTTATAGACTAAGAGAGATGCACATTGTTGTAGTCAAAATACTAAAATAGTGGGCAATAGGTGCAACATGTGGTAATGGCATGAGAAGATAACATGTAAAGTTTGTGTCAAAGTTTGCATGCAAAAATTGCAATTAATACATTTTTTTTTACTAGTAAACTCCAACAATTTATGGGCATCGATCACATGATGTCTTACAATCCCATAATAGTGCAATTTGTGGGATTTACATTGAACTCAACTTCTCTCCTACTTTCCTTTGTGACATCTAGATTGAATGTGGTTAACATAGTGCTTAATTGCTTCTTGCTAGATAAAATTGCGAGGAGAAGAGTAACCATCTACAAATATAGTGGGAATATTTGTCTCTCTTGCATTTGTTTGGTACTTTATTTTTTTATACTTCACCTCATTCACCATTAGTAAGCAAAATACAAACATTGCAATTTCTTGGAAACAACATGTGCCTAACTTATAGTTCAACCACTACAACTTGGGTCTATATGAAATATCTTGTTCATTTTGAATGTGGGATTTGTTCCTCTAAAGAAAAACATGCATCTTTAACTTTATCAAATCCAAAGCATATGAATAATTTGATTATGATAGTGAATTTGAGAATTTAAGTATTACTTGACATTGTTTTTTATCTTTCACTAAGACCCTGCTCGATTTCAAATTCAAAAACTTGGGATTTATGTCATGCCAAATTTCATCAATAATTTTTTAGAAGTTATCCATCCTAATATAGGCAACTAACTCTTTCTACCATGGTGCTTTACATAATCTTCTATACCATAGGAATGGGGACAATTCCATGGATATTCAACTAAGAGGTATATCCACCTTCTATTTACATCTCAGTATAAAAAGGAATTCTTTGTGTTGTAAACAAGATAGTGAATCTGATTGTCACTGAGAAATTTCTCACCATGACAAAAACAATTGGAACATCCATGACATTTTTTGCTTTCATTAATGAGGTGGGTCTCATGTTTTATTGATAATGCTACCCAAATTGAAAAATAAGGACATCACATTTAGAAAAATATCAACAAATACTAGCACAAAGACTAGACTATATAATTTATTAAGCCAAAAATTGTGTCCATAATAAACGATGCTTTTAGAATTTCTATCTCCATAGGTGATAACTTTATCCACTAGGAGGATTAAAGGGGAGGGAGTAAGGTCAACAAAGTCTAGGTGTTGCAAGCTGTTGGAAATGTAACTAGGTTCAATCTTCATAATTGTCATTTTACTTGTATCAAAATGTATTTTGTAAAATCAAGAAGAAAAGAAAACTAAATTTTGTTATTTTTGTTTTGTTAGTCCTAACATATGTAAGAGAAATCCATCTAATCTTCAAGCATATTGATTTCTCAACATGGTATTAGAGCTAAGGTGAGAATAAGGAAGCTTGAATATCACTCTTTGTTGATGCAATTCTACATTTTCATCAACTATATTGGAGGGCACATTTTGCAAGCCAAAGGAAGAGACCCAAGGATCATCATATTTCTGGAAATCATCATTATTCAAGGGGACATCATAAGAAGATTTTACAACAATTTTAAAATCATTAATGTAGTCATATTTGAAGACAATCATATTGTAGATATCACTCAAGTTCTTTGGAAGCATTCTTGAAGCACCTCTCTCCCTTTTGACTAGTAAGTACTCTCTCATTTTTTATGGAAAATAATCTAAATCAATTGTCGTCAGTTTGCAAGGAAAGAAAAAAGTTGAATGGAGCATACAAATTCAAAGCTTGGAAGAAGAGAATTGACCTAGTTCTCAAGGAGAATGATGTCATGCAATTTGTTGATGGAACTATCACACAACCTGATAAGAATAATGTTGAAGAGGTGGCCAAGTACAACAAGGGAGAAATAAGAGTCCAAATGATTCCCTTTGAATCCATCAAAGACCACCTCATCTCTTTTGTTTCAGATGTAAACTCATCTGAGGAAGTCTATGACAAATTGATCAAGTTATACTTTGTCAACACTACAAGTCAAAAGATATCCCTTAGGAAACAACTCTATGGAGCAAGGAGATATAAAGATGAAGATATGGATTCATACCTTGTGAATATTTCAAATAAAAAAGATCAAATACAAGGACTTGGTGAATTTGTATATGATTCAGAACTAATCACTGCTATACTTAATTCTCTACCACCAGATTGGAGTGGTTTTGCAAGAAGTGCTAGAAAAGACACACCAACATTTGATGAGTTATGGTCTCTACATGTCCTTGAAGAAACTAGGTTAAAAAGCAAAGTATGAAACCGAACCACATGTTGAATATTCTTAAACCTTCGCAACAAAGTTAATGAAGAAGTCTAGAAAGTTTGAAATATTTGGACTTAGAGGAAATAATAACAATAACAATAAGCCACGTGGAAACCAAAATGTGCGAGATATGTCAAATGTACAATGTTATGGGTGCAATGAATATCGACATTACAAGAGGGATTGTCCCAAGAATCCTTGTAATAAAAATAACAACAAGAGAAAGGAAAGAAGTGAAGCACATGTAGCTAAAGATGAAGAACCTGAAAAGAAAGCAAAGACTGGAGATCCTAAGGATCTCTATTATTGAAGAATGTACCAGGTTTGGAAGTAGTTTTATTTTCTTTTGGAAATTAGAATAACAATTGTAGCTATCCTTGAAGTGTAGAATAATTTTTGTTGGATTCGTGAAGTAGAAAAGTTATGATGATCTAGAAGAAGCATTTAATTTTGGGAAAGTCTACATAGAAGGAACATACATTTGCATCTCATCACAAGGATAAGGAAATAATCATCATTAGCAAGCAAAAACTTCTAGTAGGATTACATGGCATGAGTTAGGACATTTTGAAGCATTAGAAGAGGTCCCTTAAGCATGATATGTTTCACTAATACTTTGAATTTGAATAGAAGAATCAAAGGATTGTAGTAGAAGGAACATAAAAGTAGTATGAGAACAATTTAGATGCATGGAAGCTTTGAAGTGATTCTAAAAGCATGAGAGTATGAAGGTAATATTGAAGCAACATGGAAGTATCCCTCAACAAAAATAATATACCTCATTCATGGATATCATAGAATCAATTCATTCAAAGAAGTTATTTGAATAACAACATAAGGGGATGGAAGTATATCTTCTTCATATTTCTAGGGAAGGACTCGTATATTCAAAAGGAGCTTAAGGAAAAACATATAGATCAAAGTTACTTGGGGAGAAAGTCATGAGACATAACATGATATGTCTTGGTTTAGATATTTTGGAAATAAAGGCAAGTTGGTCAACAATTTTATAGTTCTATGATATATATGAATGGTCTTGGTCTATCAACAAAGAAAATCATTGACAAATCTTATGATGGATCTTTATTTCTTGATGAAATGTGAAGATAGACCATGAAGAAGAATGATGACCTTAGAGGGAGAAAATAGGAAGCATAATTTGACATGAAGAATCCCACATCTTGACTAGAGGCTAATGTGATTTGGAAACTCTAATATTGATGATTTGTTTGGGATATGGTTTGGCTCCCTAGATAGATGTGTAGAGGCCGAAAAGATAGAAGTTGTGATGATGTATTAGATGATATTAATTTTACTTGCAACTGTTTATTTGACTCGATTTAGAACACATGGTTTGTGTGGACAACACTAATGATGGTCAGGAAAAGCATGAGGGAAAATTTGATATTTGGAAAGTTGGTATGAATCATTGAAGAATATGAGGCATAACTATGTTATGAAGGATAGAAGGCATGTGCAAGCAACTGCGAGGAAGTTTGGCTCCTTGGGATGAAATATGAACTATTTGATGACAAAGTTATATGAAAACTATCAATATCCAGGAAGGTCAAGTTCATTATGATGTGATGCAATTAGGAGCTGAGAAGCCACCACAAGATCTTTATGTAGCTTATTAAGACAAGCTTTGGATTGTAACTCCCTGTTTGAAATGGAGTGAGGGTGGACACCATATTCTCCATGTGTCAGGAATTGTGAACAAGAATAATATTCGTAAGCCAAGTGAAGGCACTAGGTAGGGAGAATGGTGGATTGGATAAGTATCAGGGACCAATATTCTTTGAGGATGGGTGGTATCCGAAATAATGATGGAGCCAAGGAATGATATTCTTTGAGGATGGGTAGTGTCCAAGATAATAATAGTTCTAAGGACATAACTTGTGAACATTCAAATGGGGTATGTTCCTAGAGAGAGGCGGTGGTTGTGTCCATTATTGTGCCTCCCAACATTGTGCCATGATCTAGTGGAGAGATAGAGTGTGTTAATCAGAGCCTTGTTATTTATTGAAAATGTTGTATGTGATGATGCTTATCAATATGAGATTCCTTCTTATGAGAATATTCCAATTTGAGAGTTTCCATGGTATCCTTTTATGTAATTATGAATGTCTCCCTAATTAAAAGGGAGTGTTGGAAATGTAGTTAGGTTTGGTCTTCATAATTGTCATTGTACTTGTATTAAAATGTATTTTATAAAAGCAAGAAGAAAAGAAAAAGAATTATTATTATTATTATTTTACTATTCATATCATGGTCTTCATGATTCTAGGGTTTATTGAGTCAAAAATATTGTATTTGAGTCAAAGTCCCATTTGGACTTCATGGAATACAAGTTTTTTTTTTTTTTGGTATTGCATCAAAATAAGTCAAAAAGTCAAATTTTCCCTCCACAAGACCAGGTCGGCCTTGAAGAGGCACTTATTCGACCTCCTGGGAGGCATCTAAGTACGAGGACAGTTCAACCTCATTAGGCATCCATCACATATTCGGCATTATGCAAGAAGAGAGAGAAAATCAATGAAAAAGTTAAGAAGATAAATAAAATTCAAAGGAGTGTTGAAAAATGCAGCAATAAATTCTCAATTTGATTTTGCCTTGATTAAATTAAGAAAATTTGAAATTTCCACATCAACAGACAACTTGGATGTAGTTAAGTTATGTGACATGGCTTGTGTCATCCAATTTACTCAGTAAATTCGAGTTGGAGGAGTTAAAGTTCAGTCAAGCATGTGTGATTGGTAATTTATAGCAATCAAGGTTAGCTATTTCAAGTTTCTTTTAGCTAAACTAGTTCTAACTATTATAGGAACTAGTGATACTTTAGTTAAACTCAGCGATCATCTAGTTAATTGATCAATCATCCCAAAATAGCTAGTACATGCAGAGAATTCGAGTTCCCTAAGCTTAATGGATATTCCAAGGCAGTGTAACATTAGTTTTAGACTAGTCTTGAGTGTACAGGTGTTGCATGTAGTCAGATGATCAGTCTAAGGAATTGCACAATCCATTTTGGAGAAATTCCTAAATAATAGGGGTCTAATTTCTCAAGGAACAATGCAAGGAAATACAATCTCAAGCAGAGCAAACATTGACTAATTATGGGTTAGAGCTTCTCAATGAGCAAAGAGATAAGTTATTCACTTGCAGGTTGTGCTCAGTTGAGCAAAGAAATTGTAATACATCTATATTCATCAGAATAATGCAAGCAAACATTTGGTATTTTAGCAAATTTCTTTCCCCAAGAAAAATATTATTTGTATGTGTGTGATTTCTTATTGCATGTCTAAGATTTTTGCTCTAAATTGTGAATTGATGTCCGCAGAGCCGTAGAGTAGGTTTGTGTCTTGTGATTTTGATTAAAACTTCATAAGAAGTTGAAAATATACATCATAATTTCTACATGGTATCATAGCAGGATTCACATTAGAGCAGGAAATTCGAAGTTGTTTCTCAAGAGGTTCGAATTTGAAATTCAATGCAATAATATCTCTCTAGAACTGAGAATATGACCTTCAATGGATTAAAGCTAGAGTATACCTTGGAAGGAAACTTTAATTTTATTGCATGGAAGGATCACATGGAGCATGAAAGAATAATTTTTGAAGGACTATGGATGAATTTTTTTTTTCCAGTGGATCAAGGTTTATTTGACAGAATGAAAATGGAAATGAAATGAATCGACTTTGTAGAGGAGCTGAATGGTTTTATTGCTAGGTTTGTGAAAGCATGGAAGGAAAATATAACGACTAGGGAAAATAAAACGAGCAGTGAGGGAAAATGAGATGAGGATTTTATTGAATGACTAAGTAGAAATTCAATGGAGAATGTAAAGGGAAATGAGGTGAATGTTTTATTGACTTAGGAAGCATGGATGCAATGGAGATACTGACATCTGAAAGGCTTTCAAGTGTTGGATCTGATTTGCATTAGCATGTGCTTATGCATTGATGTTTCTTTCTTTGTTGTTGATCATCTTCTTGTAAAAGAAATGTAGTCTCTGAGAGAGCCACTATTCGCTTGTAGTCATTTGTCCTTCTTCCAGGAACCTGCAAAATAAAACTAGTACTTCTTCTACAATGGAATGTAAGATTATCAAAAGAGAGAGGTGATCAATCTCTCTGGTTATGATATTTACACACAAAAAAAACTGAGAATTGGTACTAATAAAACAAGTTCATGAAGGAAAACAAAAGAATTTATACCTATTTTGAAATTAGTGCCTCAAGTTTCCTGTTGTGTCTTTTCAACAATTTCTGTAGTCTTTATTGTTTCAAACTTTGATGATAGTTTTCTCATTATGTAGATCTCATCGAAATCTTTCCAACGACGCTTGAATCGTCAAAATCCAATGTTGGATGAGAAAGTTAAGCTAGTTTAAAATTTAGGTGAAACAATGAAGTTTTTTAGCTGCAGAATGTGCACCATTCCATAGCTAAAATCCTGAAAAAGAAAATTAAGTAGCCATGCCTATGCAAATAATCAGTCTTGACATTTATATTAATCAGTACCTCCTCAAATAAAATGAACAATACACTACTTATTTTATTGATGCAATTTTTTTTTTTTAAATAACAAAATTGAAAAAGAGAAATGCAATTTTATTTTTTTAATAACAAAATTGAAAAAGAGAAATGCAATTTTTATTTTTTTTAATAACAAAATTGAAAAAGAGAAATGCAATTCTTCTTCTTCTTCTTTTTCTTAATATTATATATGTTACATTTAAAAATATATATATATACATATATAATTTTATTAAACAAAACAATTTATTAAATAAGGAAAGGAAAAAAAAAAAAAAACATTGAATGCCATTTTTCTGACCACTTATTTCCACGTTGCTCATCCTCATGTGGCAATCTTTGCGAGAAACTCTCCATTGGAATATAGCAGGCTGTATTAAGATCACCTTCTCTTCATACAAAGGAAGCTCATTTTTCCTTCCTTGCAATTCGAGAAGAATTAATCACAACAAAATCCAACATTCAGAAAGCGAAAGAAGTCGAATTGGACTCTTCGATTTATCAAAATCATGTGGAATGTGGATTGAATGCCACGACAGTGTTTGATTTCGATTAAAATTCTTCTTCTTGAGATCTAGAAAATCGGATCATGGGTGAAATCAACGCAGAGTGTTGTTCTCAAACTTTCCACTGTACAAAAACCGTTTTTCCTCACGCACACAGCGAAATAGGGCTCTAAAGAACCACAAAATTCTCTCAATCGGTTAAGAAATTCATAAAATCATATTGGGTTATTAAATTGCCCCCGTTCCCGGAAAAACCCATGTCGTGGATTTTTCAAATTCATCTTGAGTCAATCAGAAAACGTATTTCAAAATCACGTGTCAAAAACAGTTGCGTTTTCCGGAAAATTTATTTGTTGCTGCAATAAAATTATTTGCTCGTAAAACAGGTTTGATTATTATAATTTTTCAAATCAAATTCATATGTGTCATTTTGATAAATGCCACCGAGACATCTAATCCAAATCGAATTCATTTACCTCCCTTGAAAAATGGATCTACCCACTGTTTTACTCTGTGGAATATCTTTGCAGCATTTGATCGTTTATTGATAAGTTCTCTAACTCAGGTGTATACATCACAAATCACCAAGATGTTCTTTTCCCTGCGGAATGGATCCCTGAACACTGCGTGAGGGTGATTGCTTACTGGATTCATCATAATTTCACTTGGACAAATCTTTGGGATTGGTAACTTCGTGAGATAAAGTTTTTCCCTTACTACGGATGTCCATGACTGAGCCTTCAATCCATATATACTCAGCAATGATTTTCTCAGTGACATCAGAGAGATCCAAGTTGATCAAATCCATTAACAGAGACAGACACCAGCACAAATATAACTC
The DNA here is from genome assembly GCA_034641835.2 of Pinus albicaulis. Taxonomy (NCBI): domain Eukaryota; kingdom Viridiplantae; phylum Streptophyta; class Pinopsida; order Pinales; family Pinaceae; genus Pinus; species Pinus albicaulis. The sequence goes on along the minus strand of CM076580.1, from coordinate 569,243,787 downwards.
TTCAAGCAGGGAAAGCCTCTGATCTGCAACAATCTTCAATTAAAAGTCACTCAAACAAGAATCTGTGGAAGCTGATGAAAAAAACAACTTTCACCAGAAATGGGATTTATAGAAACTGATTAGATTTGAATATTCAAATCAAAATTGACAGTATGATTTTTTTTCCGAAGGAGATAGCTGGGTTTGTGGCTATGTGGCTTAATGGCTCGGAGGCCTACGCATAGGCGTGAAGCCAGCCTTTGGCTGGCCTCACGCATATGCGTGGGCCTCTTTGGCTATTGTTTTATTGTTCAAAGTTTTTCAAAGGCCATGGCCATTGCGTTGGTTTTTGTTTATTGATTTGTTTTATTGTTTTTTTTTTATGTTTCTTTTTTTATTTGTTTTTGTTAATAAAATTACATATGTTATATTTTCAAAAATTAAAAATATACATATGTATTTTACTAAACAAAATAATTTATTCATTTTTTTTTTAATTTTCTTTATTAAAATTTATTAATAGAGAAAAATAAGACAAGTTTTTATTTTTGTTCTCTTCTTTTTTTTTTAAATGATTTGTTATTAAAATTATATATATTTTCAAAAAATTTAAAATATACATATATATTTCATTAAACAAAACAATTTATTGAAAAAAAATTCTTTTCTTTTTTTTTTCTAAGTTTTTTTTTTTTTTTTTTTTTAAATCAAATGAAATGATGAAAACAATTTTATTTTATTTTATTTTTTTTAAACAAAAAATTCTTTTTCTGATCCTCCAGATCACACAAAGTGTAGGAGGAGAGCATACTCGAGAAATTATTATTATTATTATTATTATTTCGATGTAAGAAATAAGGCTACCTAGTTACACTTCCCCGGCAATGGCGCCAAAATGTCTAGTCAATTTAGTGTCCTAAATTGCTAACATAAATTATCAACCAGGGCTAGTAAACTGATGAAGTGTGATGCACTCTATGTGCCTACGTATCCCTTTTTCTTACTTCGTTGTTTTTAGTGTTTTATTGATGTTTTAGGATTTTTATGTTTGATTCTTAGTATGCTACTCTATGCTAAAAAGATGAAGTTAGATTTATGTCAACAAGGGAGAAAATGAAATGTTAATAAATGAATTAAAACAGAATTTATTTGCAAGTTATGTTCCTAATTAGAAAATGATGAAAACAAAGAGTTCTAATCCATGGATATTACAACTTCTAAATAAACATTCATGAAATGAAAAGTAACTCAAAACACTACAACTTAATTTGATTCATTTAGTTAGAGATTTGTTGGAAGAGTTTGTGAAAAAGATTAATTTTAATGCAATGAGGATCTCCTAAAACATAAAAGGAAATGCTAAACAACTTATAACATTACAACTAAATCTCATTCATGAGTTTGAGGTTTATTGGAAGAGTTTTTTGAGAGATTAATCATAATGTGATAAGGATCTTCTATGAAGCAAAACAATCAATAGCTCAAAATATTACAACTTAGTCTCATTCGTGAATTAGAGGTTTATTGGAAAAGCTTTTGAAAGAGACTAACTGCAGTATAATGAGAATATTCTTTTTAACTAAATAACAGAAAATGAAATGCTAATAACTCAGAATATCACAATTGAATCCCATTAATTTAATAGAGATGTATTGGAAAAGCTTGAGAAATAGACTAACTGCAATATCATGAGGATCCTTTATCTCAGCAAATGACATGAAAAATAATGCTAAAAGCTATGATTTTAGAAAGCAATCTAAGTAAGGAAATATGAAAAAACATAATTGAAAATGACTTATCTAAAAAACATGCAAAACCTCCTCGAATAGCAGGGGCCCTCTGCTACCAATTTGGTGTAATCCTTAGCTCCTTGAAGATGTGATCAAAACAGCATCAAAGAACTAAATTTCTTTATTGATAAACTCACAAATCTACATCCCATTCCATCTTAAACTTTGTTACAAAACACTCTCTATTCCTTTCTCTCCTCCTATTTTTCACTATTTTTTCACTACTCGTGATAGGAGAAAGCTTCTCCTATTTATACAAAATATGAGAAGTTATCTCATTAATGGGAGTCCATGAATCTCTCCCTCCATCTCTAGAGTTACAATCAAAATAGGAAATGATAAGACACATGTCTTTCTAGAGTTTCAATACAACTAAGAAATGAGACACATATCCTCTTAGAGTTTCAATACAAAAAAGAAATGATAAGACACATGTCTTTTTAGAGTTTCAATACAAAAAGGAAATGAGACACATATCCTCATGATCCCATGATCTTCTCCACTCAAATTCGAATTTGGTTTTGAGAGGCCACATAAAGGTATTTTAGAAGCTTCCTTTTGACCTACACATGTCACAAAACTCATAACACATATATAGATATATGAAACTATGTTAATTTTCTAGTTTCTAATCATAAATTCACTTTAAATACATAAAATAAATAACTTTGGAAGACGAGGATCCTAACCCATATATTTATGAAAATGGTTACTTGATGTAGGGTTTTAGGTCAGATGGCTATGAAATAAGAGCTGAATGGTTATGACATAATGGAAATATGTATGAATATGGAAAACACTTTTGAGACTCAACACTAATGACTAAGCTTGTAGAGACTGAGGCATCCTATTTTGAGGAATCAATAGAGAAAGATGTATGGGTTGATGCAATGGTGGAGGAACACAAATCCATTGTAAATAATAGTATTTGGGAAGTGGTCCCAAGACTAGCAGATAAATCAGTTCGAGATGGATCTTCAAGGTAAAGCAGGCAACAAATAGAAACATAGTGAAGTATAAGGCCGTATTTTTGGCCAAGGAGTACTCTCAAGTTTAAGGAATTGACTATGAGGAGAGCTTTGCTCCTGTAGCAAGGTACTAATCCATTAGATCAATCCTTGCTCTGGCTACGTAGATGGGGTGGAAGATCCACCAGATGGATGTAAAGACAAAATTCCTTAATGGAGTTATTGAGGAGAAGGTGTACATTGAGCAACCAAAAGGCTTTGAGACTTTTGATCAGGAGTTTCATGTGCAGACCCAAGCGAGCATTGTACGGTCTCAAATAAGCACTTTGTGCTTGGTACACCAGGATCGATATTTATCTCATCGGTTTAGGTTTCACCAAAAGTGAGGCAAATGCAAAACTTTATCATATCTTGGTTAGAAGGTAAATTTCTAATTATTGTCTTATATGTGGATGATTTAATTTTAACTCGTGATGAACAACTGATCAAATCTTGCAAGGAGGACCTTGCAAGAGAATTTTAAATGAAGGACATGGGTCTCATGCACTACTTCCTCGACTTGGAATTATGGAAAGGCAATGGGGAATTGTTTGTCTCTCATGGAAAATATGTAAATGAGATAATACAAATATTCTGCATGGAGAGTTGCAAACCCATGGAAACACCTCTTGTGAAAAACTGGAGGAAGGAGGATGCCACTTTATTTGAAGAAGTGGATGCTACCATTTATCAAGAGCTAGTGGGTTCACTGATGTACCTTGTGAACACATGACCAAATATGTGCTATGTAGTCAACCATCTAAGCCAAGCTATGGTTAGACCAACCAAATTATTTTGGAAGGTAGCTAAGCATGTTTTACGGTACCTCAAAGGCACTACCCAATTTGGACTATGGCACAAACAAACAGAGGGAGTGAATTTGTGCGGCTTTACAGATGCATATTGGGCAAGGAGTCCATCGAAACGAAAGAGTACATCAAGTGGAATTTTCAATGTTGGGTACACAACAGTTTCCTTGTACAACATGAAGTAAAGATCTATGGTGCTCAGCTCGACAAAAGCAGAATACATGATTGTATGAGAAATATGCTTATTGGATTGTTTGGTTAGATGATGGATTCAACTGTTGTTACCAGGATTAATCCCTCTTGCGGACAAGAGCCATATCCCTAGAATTCTAATGGAAAAATAGAAATAAACAAACAAAACAATTGTGATTTTCTTAGCCTATAACTGAAACATGAAACATGTGGTATGCGAAAGATCACTTGCCTATTAACGTAGTTCTTATAGAAGTCCTTTCAGCGCTTTCCACAACTAGCTTTTCCTCAATGCTTTACAGTCTCTCCAAATGATTTCCACAACTTCTCCATGACACGTCAAAAGAGATTTGCATAGACAAAAACATTCAAAGGGATCAAAGCATCTCGCATATAAAAGAAAAAGTAAATGAAATCCCTTAGTCTAGCATACAACATATAAATGAATCAATAATCAGTTATAAACCATGTGAGTGTTCAAGGAATCCCACAAATAACATCGAAATAGACGCAATTAGGAAGGAATAATTACTTTGTATTAAAATAAAAAGGGAAAAGAATCTTACGACCTAGTGCCTTGATGTCACAAGCCTCTTCCAATGGTCTCCTTTCCTTCCCTTGATGACAAGCTCTTCCGACCCAAAACCAATAGCATGATTTTACCAATCCAAGTCTCTATAGCCTCCCATTCTTATGCTGAATTTATAGGAAGGATGAGGAGGTTTCTAGTTCCACCTCTCAAGGATATGATCCTTAAGAAAAGGATTTTAGCTCCATATACCAAGGGATGAGGTGAAGGTATGTAGCGGTTCGAGGTTTCTAATTTGGATAATATTCCTCAACCAAAGATTCTAGAACTTATTTTTTTATTTTTACATGCGTGAACAGACCTGCGCACTTTTTATTCAAGAAAACTACGCAGATCTGCATATTTTTTGTTTAGAAAAAACCGCGCATGCACGAATTTTGTTAAGGAAATCGCGCAGGTGCTCAAAATTGGTTTTTAAGCAGTGAAAACCAAAATTCCTTTTGTCCCTAGTATTATTTTACTTCAATATTTATAGGGGATTCACTTGAGACACACCATCGGATGGCGAGATATCTGAATTGACAGTCATGGTAACAAATTTTAGTGTAATAGATTTCCCCCTAAAGTGAAAAGCCAAAAAATATGTTTGATGACTGAAGCACTTTATCATGTCAAAGGTTTGGATTAGAGACAAATTGGTTGAAGACCTGAAACAAACAATCAAGGATTACCATATCATGCTTTCATATAAACATCACTGAGGTAGGAATTCCCATACTCATAGTAAACATAACTCAATGAACTAGTAGATAAATACACAAAGATCCATGTCAATGGTAGACATAGTATGGACGCAGCCATCAATGGATCTCTATTTACAATCATGAATATTCAATAACTCCACGCAGCCTGGATGGATGAAACTAGATCCAGGGTGTTGATCTCCATCTCTCGATCCATGTGTGAATTTGACCATGCGAGTGAATGTCTTGAAGTTGAACATGGTAGAAACCACTTGATTACCAGTCAATGATGTGAACCATTAACGAGTGTGAGATAAACCACCAATAATTTCAATGGTCCTTGAGGTACTCCCAGTACAGTCTATGGAATGTGATTAAATGTCTTGAAGTCGAACACTCATAGAATCATTCGATCGAAGGTCAATGATGAGAACCTATTATCGAAACCGAGAAACCTGCCATTGAGGCATGCAGGCTCCAAGGTACCAAAAGGTTTCTAGATCAACTTCCTAGATAGTGAGCTGAAGTCAATAGGAAGTGATCCGTCGCAGGAGGGCCTACGACACAAAACTCATGTCAAGTTTTGAAGAACAAAATGAAGTAATTCAGGATTGACTTAGGGATGACCGACGTGATTGAAGATTATGAATAGCAAGGTAATTTTTACTGAGGTTGGACTTCTCTTGAACATGTTGGCGACATGAAACTTAGACTTGGCAGCATTTGACTCAACGATAATACCCAAAACCAGCTGAAGACTTTCAATGAGGTTTGATTAACTATGAGTCAAATGGATTTCCCAACCCGGACACAAATGTGATGGAGTGTCATGTTCAAGAGTGACATACTGCCTTGAATAATACAAAAATGAATGTTCTTTCCCAAATTCCCCCCACCATTACTCGCAAGTACCTCTTTATTTTTGGTCAAGCTTGAGAAGGATAACATTTGCTTGTTTTGTAAGCTCATACTTCAGATGAGTCCATCTTAGTATTAAAAATGAACCCTAAGAAGGAGTGGTTCGGTCCTGTTTTGATCGACAAGTCCTGTACTATTTAATTTTAATGAGTCCAATATAGGATTAACTCGACGTTTTTCAGTTTTAGGGAGTCAGCAGAAAAACATAAGTAAACTTCATGGTTCTTCTTTTTCGTAAATTTAGTCTCTCAAGCCCGAAAATGGATAAAATAATGCAAAAGAGAACTCTATTGACCATGATTAGTCAACATATACCTTTTTCGTAACTAGTCCAGTTCAGTCCGGAAAAGGGGTAAACTTATACTGAATGCACGACTGTTCACTTACTTTTACGAGTTCGAATAGTCAAGTGCTCGGCAATATTTTCATGTTTAAAGAGTCTAAAAAGGGCTTAAAAGAGAACTCCATGGTTTCGATTTTTCGTAAGTTTTAACGACTTCGAAAAAGTGATAAAAAGTATACTCATATGGCCGAATTTCAATTTAATTAACGAGCAGGAATAGACAAAAAGAACTCGAAATTTTCATGTACATTTTACGAGCTTGAAAAGAATAGCAAAAGAAGCTCGAGATTTTCATGAGCTTAACGGGTCTTGAAAATAATAACCGAAATTGACTCGAGATAAGTTTCATTTTGATACAACCTTGAAACAAAGGAAAACTATGGTTGAAAGTGGTTTCATTTTTACACAAGCTTGAAACAAAGAAAATTGTGCTTGAGAATGGTTTCATTTTTTCACAAGCTTGAAACAAAGGAAAACTATGCTTGAGATGTATTTGTTTCATTTTTTCACAAGCTTGAAACAAAGAAAAAAATTTCTTGAGATAAGTTTGAATGCCCCCAAGCATAACCTGCAAGAGCACATGCCCCCCAAGCTTCATTGCATTTACAAGATCATATGAAAGACTCGAATTAATATTTACGAGATCTATTCAAAGACTCAACTCAATTAGGAGAGGATTTGTTTCATTTTTTAACGAGTTTGACACATGAAAAGAACTATGCTCATAGAACTTAATTTCATTTTTTAACAAGCTTGACAAAAGAAAAGGAACTATTCTCATGGGAACCTAATTAATTTTTTAATGAGGTTGACATGGGAAAAGAACCATACTCATGGAAACCTGTTTCATTTTTTAACAAGGTTGACACAGTAATAAGAACTCTCCTAAAAAAGACATGTTTCATTTTTTAACGAGGTTGACACAGTAAAAGGAACTATCCTCAAAAAGACATGTTTCATTTTTTTAACGAGGTTAACACAGTAAAAAGAACTATTCTCAAAAGACATGTTTCATTTTTTAACGAGGTTGACACAGTAAAAGGAACTATCCTCAAAAGGATTTGTTTCATTTTTTAATGAGGTGGACACAGTAAAAGAACTATCCTCATGACCTGATTCATTTTTGTAACAAGGTTGACACAGTAAAAGGAACTATCCTCAGAAGGACCTTGATCATGGCTTCCAACTGGAAGGAACACATGTCAAGGGACACACCTCGATCATGGCCTCCAAGAGGTCTTCATCAGAAGGAAGAACAATTCTCTGGAAGGAACACATGCCAAGGGACTCAATAGGGATAAGAACATCGTGTTCAAATACCCCCATAGGGTTCACCACGTCAATTACCGGATCTAAGTCAAAGGAAGTCGAGCAAATAGTGAGAGGCTCGTGTGCATCGGTAACTGAAAACATGGGACTGGTTGCCACATAATTAACCCGTGGTGGGGTAGATACCACTTCCATATAGGGAAAATTTAGGGGTGTCAGATGATTGGTAGTCGAATCAAGACTAATGAATGAAAGCTGGTAAAAAGTCACAATGTTTCCATTGTGAGGGAAAGACATCACGCGAAAGAGTGTCAATACGATAGCTTTCATTGCATAGACATAGTCTTGCCCAAGGAGAAATTGAAATCCAAGGGCCCTCTGACTACCATAAGATCAATACAGACAGTTTTACCTTCCAATGTAATAGGAAACTTAGGATGGATCCCTAAAGGTTCATTAATGGTTCTGTTAAAAGCTGAGAGATTTTGTGTAACATGCACAAGCTAAGGGGAACCCAAAGCTTTCCAAGCAGTTGAGGATAAAATACTAACATAATCACCTTCATCTACATTCGTGTGATGCACATTCTTACCATAAACCTTCATAGTGATTTGGAAAGGGATGGAAGAAGGAAGACGAGGTTCTGTCAGACTATTCTAATCAAAGGAAAATACCTCAGTACTTGGAGGGGGTTCTGTAGAAATAAGTGAAATGCCCCCTGGCATTGAATAATCTGATGTAACAAGAAGAATTTGAGTGGTATGAAGTTCACTCTCTATAGGGAGAGTGGGATCAAACGAATGTGAAATCGAGTCGATCACTTAATCGATTAATGGATCATCAACCTGAGTGATATGAGTTTCACTCTCCAATGGAAGAGTGGGATTGACTGTACTTGGAATTAGATCAATCACTTCATCAATGAAGGGTAGGTTGGGAGAAAGTTTACGGTAACTAGTTATAATTTTTTGTTGTGGAACAGTAAGGTTTTCCAACAATTTTGAGGCTTCATTCATGTGAGGGAAAATGTGAATTTGATTACTCCCTTTGCATAACCTATAAGGAAACCTAACTTTACCCTTTTTCCCAAGAACCTGACAATCACTGGTTGATGGATCAACAGTAAGTTGATAGGATTTTTCTGACCATACTTCCAAGACCTTAGGAATACCAGGACAATTGATAAGGAGATGGTCAACCTTACAAAGCTTGCAAGGGTATTTGGGTTTACGATACATGTTGGAAGTTTCCTCAACACTACCAACACTCACAACCATGGTTGGTTGGTTGACTTCTTTCTTATCTTGATTCTTCTTCTTCTTCCCTTTCTTCTTCTTCTTAGCCACCTAGTTACTAGCATCGAGGCTTTTACCAAGAAAAGAAGAAGAAAGGGAGGAAGACATGTTGGGTGAAGAAGGTAAAGGGTCGACATGAAGTTGGTGATGTTGAGCTGGTGAACTCTGTTGAGGTGCAACATCCGGTTGAGGTGTAACAACTTGAGTATTTGAGGCCAACGAAGTTGAAAATAACCATATTGGTAAACCTATGGTAAATCCAGGTAATGACAATATAGACATATGAGGAGGACTAACATTTCCAAAGAAAGGAAAAGTACTAGGATTCTCGTTAAGAGGGGTTCCTTGGTTGGTAAATTCTGGAATAGTTTCCATTAGATTCAACTTCAGTGAATTTGATTAATAATTTAAAAATATTAACAATTCAAATTCACAATCCACACCTAAGATCTCTAAAAAGTAAAAAGAAACAAATGAACACGCGTTATCAAATCTAGGAGCCAAACCACACACAAACAATATGATTCCATAATAACAACACTAGGTGGTGATGAAATCCAACATCGCAAAAATTAATGTGGAAAACTGGCAGTTGGAATAGCTACCCTGACAACCCGCTTAATGAAACAGTTTGGTGCAAGTAACTTCACTATGCCATCTTGAAGTGAAGAGTACCCTTCGGAAAGACCAAGTGAGTCTAGTCAACGTCTACTCCAGATACAGTGGGACCTGCCCTCCACCGTCACCTTGGGAAAAATCCTAAATATTATGGCCACTAAGGTCACCAACTGAGACAATAGCACCTGGGGAAAGAGTCTATGGTCCGATATACACGCAAGGGCATAGTATCAAAGCTCAATCCCCTTGAAAGCTCCTCGACATGGTAAATCTGAGGTTTGCTAACAAGTGACCCCAGGCTTCTTGACAATGGTTAATCTGAGGCTTACCATTTGTATTATGTGCATGTCTTCTATCTTTGCCAATGAAGTAGGTACGATTACCTCACTAGGTCCGACATGACCTCGTGCTTGACTCTTTTAAGAAGAGCTTGCTGGAATACAAATGCAACAATTGGATTTCCCTACCGCAAGATGCTACTTGTTTGTTTTAATTGCTTTGAACGTTAAATACAAACTATTACTAAGCTAAATTGGTGGAAAGAGCCCTAGAAAATGTGAAAAATTCTAGATGAATTTCATTTAGCGCTGTTTTATTTTGGCTGTTTTTTACTCAAAGGGTAAATGGATATGAAACCAATGGTGTTATGACCTTACCCAAAATTGAATGCAATCGAATATGATAGTGTAATCTTTTCAATTCGATGAATCCTAACTAAAGTCAGGAGAGAGGTTCCATTCACTTCCAACAACGCAAAAATTGATAAATAAGAGAAAATATAACAAATTCTCTAATGCACTAATTTCAGCGAGAAAAACTAATGCTAATCAATTCAAAACATTTTTTTAATGTTTTAAAACAAGCATAAAAATGTGTAAATTCAAATCAGGGCTATCTTTCAATGAGAGGCAATATATTTTCAATCAATGAAATCATTCTTTACAATAGGCATAAATGAATATATGGTGAGATTCACTAAAAGAAAAGGGATTCACACAACCAATTCCAGAAGTGAAAGACTCTTTTGATAGATTAGCAAACCAACACAAACTCAAAACCCAAAAACTGTAAAGACAAGTGATTTTCCTCAAAAAGATAATCAAAGAAACTTATCTAAATCTACAGTTGACTTTTCGAGAATGTAAACTATGCAAATGTAATCTATGCACAATTTTCGTTCATATTCTGAAAATGAGAATTTTAACTATACAAATGTAATATATGCAAGAGAATTCTCAAACACAAGATGATTCCAAATTAGCGAAAGAACAACAAGATTATTTTCCTTCACTAATGTAATCTAAAGAACCAATCAAGTGTAAGTAAAGAAAATTGGGTGAGAATTCCAAAGGTCAAAAGTAAAAACACTCAAAGGCGATTAACACTCAGACAAACCTCGAAGTAATGACCAAAGGAAATAAAATTAAGAATTTTTCAAAAAAGAAAATTCAAAATACCCAATTAACTTAATAAATACTTAATGAGACTATAAACAAGCTAACAGGATCATAAAAACCAAAAATCTGGACTTAAATCAGAGAAACCTTAACTTTTACAAAAAAATTACAGGGTTGCGCAAGTATACAACAGAGTTCAATGCACATGCACATTGTTTCTAAAGAAAAATTGCGCATATCCACACTCTATTTCTGAACAGAAATCACGAAGAGCGAGAAAATTAAGAAAAAAGAAAACAAAGGTTTCAAACCAGAAATTTCAATTCTTAAAAGGATCTAAAGGCATCAAAGGTTACAAAAGGACACAAAGGAGAATTCATTCCCCAGTATGGTCGCCAATTTGTTACCCGGATTAATCCATCTTGCGGACAAGAGAGATCTCCCTAGAATCCTAATGGAAAACTAGAAACAAACAAACAAAACAATGGCGCTTTCCTTAGCCTATAACTGCAACATGAAACATGTAGTATGCGAAAGATCACTTACCTATTAACGAAGTGCTTGTAGAAGTCCTTTTAGCACTTTCCACAACCAACGTTTCCTCAATGCTTTACAATCTCTCTAAATGATTTCCACAACTTCTCCATGACGCGCCAAAAGAGATCTGCATAGATAAAAACATTCAAAGGGATCAAAGAATCCCGCATATAAAATAGAAAGTAAATGAAATCCTTAGTCTAGCATACAACATGTAAATGAATCAATAATCAGTTATAAGCCATGTGAGTGATCAAGGAATCCCACAAATAACATCGAAATAGACACAATTAGGAAAGAACAATTACTTTGTATTAAAATAAAAAGGGAAAAGAAGCTTACAACCTGGTGCCTTGATGTCACAAGCCTCTTCCAATGGTCTCCTTTCCTTCCCTTGATGACAAGCTCTTCAGACAACCAACAGCATGAGTTTACCAATCCAAGTCTCTATAGCCTCCCATTCCTATGCTGAATTTATAGGAAGGATGAGGAGGTTTCTAGTTCCACTTCTCAAGGGATATGATCCTTAAGAAAAGGATTTTAGTTCCATATACAAAGGGATGAGGCATAGGTATGTAGCGGTTCGAGTTTCTAATTTGGATAAGATTTCTCAACCAAAGCTTCTAGAACTTACTTTTTTATTTTTACATGCATGAACTAACCTGCAAACTTTTTGTTCAGGAAAACTGTGCAGATCTACGGAGTTTTTGTTTAGAAAAACTGCGCATGCGCGAGTTTTGTTCAAGAAAACCACGCAGGTGCTCAAAATTGGTTTTTAAGCAGTGAAAACCAAAATCCCTTTTGTCCCTGGTATTATTTTACTTCAAGCTTTATAAGGGATCCACTTGAGACACACCATCAGATGGCGAGATATCTGAATTGACAGTCATGGTGACAAATTTTAGTGTAACAACTGTGATCTATTGTGATAATCAGAGTTGCATCAAGGTCTCTGAGAATCCTATTTTTCACAATCAATCCAACATATAGATATTCACCATTTACGACACTATGTGTAGAGGCAGATGATGTTGTTGCAGTACATTCTGACAGAGGAACAAGATGTTAGACATTTTGACAAAGGCCTTGTCAAGAGGGAAGTTTTAGTTCCATAGGTGCAGGATAGGGATGGTTTATAATCCCTTTCTTGCTGAGAGGGAGTGTTGAAAGGTGCAGCAAAAAATTCTCAATTTGATCTTGCCTTGATTAAATTGAGAAAATTCAAATTTCCACATCAACAAACAACTTGGATGCAGTTAACTTGTGTGACATGGCTTGTTTCACCCAATTTACTTAGTAAATTCGACTTGGAGGAGTTAGAGTTTAGTCAAGCATGTTGATTGCTAATTTTTAGAAATCAAGGTCAGTTATTTCAAGTTGTTTTCAGTTAAACTAGTTCTAATTGCTGGAGGAACTAGTGGAGGGTCAATTGTGCAATGAGACTTTAGTCAAACTTAGTGATCATCTAGTTAACTGATCAATCAACCCAAAATAGCTAGTGCGTAGAGAATTCGAGTTCCCAGGCTTGGTGGAGATTCCAAGGTAGTGTAACATCAATTGTAGACTAATATTGAGTGTACAAGTGTTGCATGCAGTCATATGATCAGCCTAAGGAATTGCACAATCCATTTTGGAGAAATTCCTAAATAATAGGGGCCTAATTTCTCAAGGAACATCGCAAGGAAATAGGAGCTCAAGCAGAGGCAGAAATTGACTAAGTCTGGGTCAGAGCTTCTCAGTGAGTAGAGAGATAGGTTATTCACTTGTAGGTTGTACTCAATTGAGCAAAGCAATTGTAATACATCTTTATTCATCATATTAATGCAAGCAAGAATTGGGGTTTTTAGCATATTCCTTTCTGCAAGAAAAATACCATCTGCATGTGTGTGATTTCTTATCGCATGTATGAGATTTTTGTTCTATATTGTGGATTGATGTTCACAGAGTAGTAGAGTAGGTTTGTGTCTTGCGATTTTGATTAAAACTTCATAAGTAGTTGCAAATCTACATCATAATTTCTACAAGGATAGAGAGCAAAGGTCAAAAGAGAGAGAAAAGTTCATTTTTTTGCCTTAGTTTCCTCACACGTGCGAGTTTCTAGAACTGTTGTAGGGGCCAAAATTTTCAGAAGTCACTACATATATGAAATTTCAGGTTTGACCAGTGTTGGACAGAGTTAACCATCGGTGACTTGAGTTGACTTTGACTTGTTGGAGAAGGTTTTAAAGGATGGCTGACTTAGGGGAATTGTGGAGGTTTTTGGTCTTGTCTTAAGTCTCGGATAACTCACTTTGATATGATTCTATAAGAAGAGGGATTTTTTGGGGTTTTTCCCCTTTTGGGGTTTTGATGCTGGCCTTGAGAGCCTATATCTTATGTTCTTTGTCTCTTGTGATCTTCATATGATTTGGTAATTATTTGATGAGGAAGAACATAACATAATAATAATAATCCAAGGACATTTCACTAGCAATTATCAAGTAAGAGAAATCCATCTAATCTTCAAGCATATTGATTTCTCAACACAAGATTTACACAAAATTTCTTGCAAAACAATTGGATATGACATGTGTAAGGGATGAATTTTGCCTCAAAGGCCCTACAAAATTTCTTTGTGTTTTTTAAAAACAAATTCTCGCCCATGGTTTACAAGTGACCTATGTGGCACATAGTTTACATGCACAAAATTATTTGCATGACAATCTTCATGGTGAAAGAGCAAGTCCTTTCTTTTTGTCACTGTATATTTGTTAGCAAGAGTAATGTAATCATAGAGTCAAATAAATAGGTTTGTTTCACCAACAATGCAATAAATTAGAATGATCATAACTATGTGGTAATGATTAAGTTTGATACTCCAAGGAGGAGTGTGTTGTGACGTGTAAATATTTGAACACAAAAATTCTCTATATATTAGGTATACATGTGCTACAATGCACTTGTTAGCTTCTTGTTGTATATATGATATTAGTCAATGTCATATAAAGCTTGAAAAATCACTAGAATAACTATGATTTTGTGGGAGATTGCTAGAGCTCTTGAAGAAGTTTTTAGGAAGAAGATATGACGCCCCACCATTTATAATAACACATTTATCTCCAAATTTTGCTATAAAATGCCATATGTAGAAAATCTCTAACACATCTTTGATACCATGTAGAAATTACACCAATGGATTCAACCTGATCATGCAATGTACTAAAGTAAGATACTGAATCCTTCTACAATATATGCAGAATATAAACCACGACCGCTCAATCACATGCAAGTAAGAGAAAGAAGTAAATCAATCGCACAACACAAGATTTTCCTAGGGAAAGAAACTGCTCAAAACCCCTCCATCTTTATTGTATAATCAACCAAGGAATCATGAAACAATACAATGCATGTGTGCTCACCACAACCTCATACACTCTACCAATTGCTTCACACTGATCTAGGCAACATTGGACAAACACATAGGCAATTTCCTACCTACCCTCAACTTGCCTTGCTCACGCAATCCCTAGGGAAATAAACCGCTATTAAATAGGAAATTCATCCTTCCTTGTGATCTAGATTTATGCAGGAACGCAAAAGAATAAACATATAACCATAAATACAAAGATGCAGTGGAAAAATCACTTCATTTCATTAATATCAAAGAACTGAAATTTGCTTATAGACAGAATGGAAATAAAACTAGCTAGGGCACTGGTAGCTATCTCTGAGAAGAGATGTGGCGGCTACAGGCCTCTGAACTGAGTTACAATGAGGCTCGAGGGCCTATTTATTATTTAGAAACAATGGGAAATCCTAAACAGCCAAAACCCTAACCCTAGGAGATGAAGCGCCAAAACTATGGGCCCTATTTGGGTAAATTGGTGTTTCAACTTCCCAGGGGCGTAACTTTGGCATACGATCTCCGTTTGACGCGTACCATACCTCGTTAGAAAGATCTATCCGAGGACTACAAATTTGGAACGGGCAACATGGTCCATGGACCCATGTTGCCCTCCGTTTTCCCAAAAAATGTCGTTTAGGGCCTCAAAACGGCTCCGGAAGTTTAGGACCCGAAAAACTGCTAAAAATAGTAAACTGTGCCGAAACTGAAAAACTGAAATAGACAATGGTGGAGCCCCAAGTGGAATAGGCGGATGACCACCAATATCCACCTGGATCATTCCTCCCCCCTTAGGAAGCAATGGTCCCCATTGCGTTAAGTTCCTCCATGAGATGAGGAAATTTCTGCTGAACTTGGTCCCTGGTGAGCCACTTTCCTTGGTGCAGGAGTTGGCCAGCTTTGACAACCCGATACAGTTGGATCTGCTGTTGACGAGTGTTCTTGATTTGCATGTCCATGATACAATCTGTGGTGGCCTGTTCCATGCAGTCTGGGTTTAACTCTGTTGGTGTGAGTTGTTCTGCAATGTCCGAGGTGTCCAATAGAGGTGGGAAGTAAGGACGAAGGCGATCCACATTGAAGACTGGGTGCAAACCAAGGAATGGTGGAATACTGAGCTCGAAGGCATTGTTCCCTACAACCTTGGTGATGGTGTACGGCCCGTATCGGAGTGGGCGAAGCTTGCGGTGGGGTCCAGTGAAGCACTCCTTCTGCAAATGTAGCCACACTTTGTCGCCCACCTGGAAGTTGTGTGGCACCTGATGTTGATCATGGCGTTGCTTGTACTTAGCCTTAGCTCTATCCAATATGTCATGAACTTGTTGGCGGATGTGTTGAATGTGCTTGATGAAGCTATTTGCTTTGTCAACTTCCAACTGGACAAGAGCCGAATCGGCCTGAGTAGCCGCAAATGGCATGGCTACGTCAACGGGACATAGTGGCTGGAATCCCAAGCCCACCTGAAAGGGGCTATGGCCGATTGAGTTGTGGAGAGCCCGGTTATAACTGTGTTGTACATAGGGAAGGAAATCGTCCCATGTGCGTGGATGCTTGGAATTATACATGTGCAGAATGTGTACAATCATTCTGTTGACGACCTCTGTCTGGCCATCTGTTTGGGGATGGAAAGTTGTGGACTTGGTGAGCTTGGTGTCCAGCATTGACCAGAGGCTGGACCAAAATGTGCTGAGAAACCTGCTATCCCGATCTGATATGATAGATTGTGGGATCCCAAAGTGCACCCAAACTCGTTCAAAGAAGAGTTTAGCAGTGGCTTCTGCTGTGATATTCTTCTTGCAGGCCGCCATAATGGCCATCTTCGAGAATCTGTCAACGACCACGAAAACACAATCATTTCCATGTTTAGTAGAAGGCAGGCCCGACATGTAATCCATGGAGATGGATTCCCAAGGTCGACTAGGGGTAGGTAGCAGAGTATATAGGCCATGCTTCTTGATGGTCGGTTTGGCAATGGCACAAGCAGTGCAGGATCTGATGTGCTTCCTGACATCCTTTCGAGGGTCGGCCAATAGAAATAATTTTGTAGTACTGCTATTGTTTTCTCAACCCCGAAATGCCCAACGACTCAACTATAGTGTGCTTCCCATATCATCTTGGCGCGCTCGCTTGAAGGAACACAAAAGTGTCCCAGGTGACATAAAAGTGCATCTTAGAGGTGAAAATTTGGAACTTGCGTACCCCCCAATAGTGCCTTGTATGTGTGGTCAAATTTTGGGTCGCTCTCGTAGAGAAGCGGCCAATCAGAAGTCTCGTGCCCACAAGAGTTGATAACGGTGGTGAGCGCCACGATCGGTGGTCGGCTGAGACAGTCTACAACATTATTGGTGCTACCCTTCTTGTACTTGATGTTCAAATGAAATTGTTGTAGATATGTGGACCACTTCCGATGGCGATCATTCTGCAACTTCCCTTGTGTTTGTATGAATTGCAGGGGCCGGTGGTCTGTGTGGATGATTCTTTCCTTCCCCAAAATGTAATGCTTCTATTGTCGACAAGCTTGCATAATGGAATACATTTCTTTGTCATAAGTGGGATACTTGCGAACTGTGTCAGACAAAGTCTCACTGTGATATGCCACTGGATGTCCCTATTGAGTAAGAACCGCCCCAATAGCATAGTCAGAGGCATCTGTCTCGATCTCAAATGGTTGTTGCAAGTCTGGTAATGTGAGGACTGAGGCAGAACAGAGGCGATTTTTCAATTCCGACCAAAAGAATTTTTCTCTCACTCCTCCCTTGGTGACTTGATTCAAGGGCCAAGTGATATGAGAGAATCCCAACATGAACCTACGGTAGAAATCAACAAGACCCAGAAAGCTGCGAAGCTCTGTTATAGTGGTTGGGGCTGACCAATCCCAAATGACTTGGATCTTGGTTGGATCCACATGCACCCCCCTTTCATCAATAATGTATCCCAGATATTGAACCTGGGTCATGCCGAAAGTGCACTTCTCCAAATTGGCACACAACTCGTGTTTCCGCAATGTTTGGAGGACTTGTAGGATGTGCTGGAGGTGCTCTTCCCAAGTCTGAATGAAGAGAGAATGTCATCCAAGTACACCACTACAAATGAGTTGGTGAATGGCCGCAAGATGTCGTCCATCAACCTCATGAAGGTTGTGGGAGAATTTTTCAACCCGAAAGGCATGACCAGCGATTCGAAAAGGCCTTCCTTGGCTTTGAAGGCAGTCTTCCACACATCGGAGGGTTCAATTGGTACCTGGTGATACCCATACTTCAAGTCGATCTTGCTTAAATATTTCGCCCCTTTAAGTTGGTCCAGAAGGTCATCAATCCATGGGATCGGGTACCTATTTCGGACAGTGATATTGTTCAGCGCTCGATAGTCAAAACAGAGTCTCCACGTCCCATCCTTCTTCTGTACCAACACGATCGGGCTCCCACTGGGCGATGAACTTGGTCTGATGTGACCTTTCTGTAGTAGCTCCTAAATCTACCTCTTGATTTCATCGTTCTCCAGAACAGAGCGTCGATAGATCTGTCCATTGGGTAGCGGCGCACCTGGGGTTAGATCAATCGGGTGCTTGACCTGACAGTGCAGAGGAACCACTATGGGTGAGGTGAAGATATCCTCGTACTCCTCCACAACCTTGTCCATTTGTTGTTGTCATGCAGAGGAGCCCTGTCTGGAAGTCATGGCCACAATATTCTTCTTGCCCTGGGGGTGGATCATCAGGAAAACGAATTTCTTGGTTTGGGAAATGAGCTTATTGCATTGTTTTGCAGTAACCAAAGAGATAGTGGCAGGAGGTGGTACCTCTGGTATCCTGTACAACTTATTTCCCAAAGTAACAATAACAGCACGAGGCCGAGACTCATACACAACATGACGCTTCCACAAGTATGGTTGTGCTAATAATACATCAGAAACATCAATAGGAGCAACGTCACATAATACCTCATCTGTGAAGGGCTTGATGCTATAGGAAAGGTGACACTGCTGGCTGACGCGGAGATCTCGTCCTTGGTGAAGCCACCTGACGGTGTATGGATGTGGGTGAGCTGTGGTCTACAAGCCCAACCGCTTCACGACGTCTGCTGAAATGAGGTTCTTTTGGCTCCCATTGTCGACAATGAACTGTACCGGGGAGCCCTTTACCCACATATGGGAGTGGAAGAGACGTTCCTCCTCCTCTGGATCTTCCGGTTCCTCCTTCTAGATAGTGGCAACAGTGGCGTTGGGCTCCGCATCAATAATCTGTTTCCCTTTTTCATTCCCCTTGTCAGGTTCTGATTTAGAGTCGGAGCATGCATCTGACTCATAAGCCCTCATCTCGGCCACTAGCGATTGCTTGGCCCGACACTCACTTGTGTTGTGAGTGGAGCTCTTATGGAACTCACACCACTTTCTCGTGTCCTTCTTTGGCTTTGCGGTGTTGTTCTTTGCTTGTGGCTTCGACAGGTTGTCTTGAGCCGCCATGCCTTGGTTATGTCCTTTGTTCGGCGGTTTGGGAGCACCTTTCCCTTGCTTTTGATTCGCAGATCCAAAGTCTCGCTTCTTCTGTTTTAATTTCTGCTCAATCTTGGCAGCATACCGATATGTCGGACCAAGCAAGGAGATGTCGAGGAACTTCATTTCCTCCTGAATGTATATGTGCAGACAACTGCGATACTTTAGCACCAGATGTTTCTCTGAATATTTGATACCCAACTTTGTGCGCAGGGTATGGAACAGATTCGTCAGCTCATGCACATCTTGATCCCTTTGTTGTCGCAGCGTGGTCCATTGTATGTACTTGTCCTCATAGCTCCCCACGGGATAGTACTTTTCCTTGATGGCGTCTTGGAAAGAATTCCAAGTTGGTACGACTAAGAACAAAGAGGGTTCTGTCTGGTCCTTGTTCTCACAGTAGGTTTCCCACCAGTCCTTGACATGGGGGGTAACTTTGAGGAGTGCAAAAATAATCTTCTCCCGGTCGGAAAAGTCATGAACCGAGAAATATCCTTCTAATAGATTCAACCATCTATCTACGACATCTGCATCTATTTGACCCTCAAATATGGGAATGTCAAAATTTACTTGTACCTTAAAAGGAGTCGCACCTCCAAAGTGGCTGTTGGATGCAGATGTGCCGCCAGTGGGCAGTCGTTGAAGGATATAGGCAAAGTTATCCATCATCACGTTCCTTTGTTTTTCGAGGGCCTCCTTGAGCAATATTTTGATAAGATCTCCTGCTCCCTCATATTTCTTTTCGCCCCCCATGGGCATCTGTCGGGGTTTGCGAGGCTGATCTTGCAAAGGTTCCACCAGATCAAGCCCTAACTCCTTATACCCCGACCTCGTTGGGGACATGCAAAGAAGGATCGACAAAAAGTAGCCCGCTTTGATACCACTGATCCGGATTTATGCAGGAATGCAACAAAATAAACATATAACCATAAATACAAAGATGCAGCGGAAAAATCACTTCATTTCATTAATATCAAAGAACTGAAATTTTCTTACAGACATAATGGAAATAAACTAGCTAGGGCGTTGGTAGCTATCTCTTAGAAGAGATGTGGCAGCTACAGGCCTCTGAACTGAGTTACAATGAGGCTCGAGGGCCTATTTATTATTTAGAAACAATGGAAAACCCTAAACATCCAAAACCCTAACCCTAGGTGGTGAAGCGCCAAAACTATGGGCCCCGTTTGGGTAAATTGGTGTTTCAACTTCCGGGGGACGTAACTTTGGCATATGGTCTCCATTTGACGCGAACCATAACTTGTTAGAAATACCTATTCGAGGACTACAAAATTTGAGTGAGCAACATCGGTCCATGGATTGGACCGATGTTGCTCTCAGTTTTCCCAAAAAACGTCGTATAGGGCCTCAAAACGGCTCCAGAAGTTTAGGACCCGAAAAATTGCTAAAAATAGTAAGTTGTGCCGAAACTGAAAAACTAAAAGAGACAATGGTGGGGCCCCAAGTGGAATAGGCGGGTGACCACCAATATCCACCTGGATCACCTTGATTGCACAATCCATCATGGGCTTCCTGTGGCTTTATAACTGCACCTAGGCAGTTTGTTAAAAATACAACTAATAGTTTACTTGCCTTAAACCCTTGTCTCAACTGGGTATCCATCAGAATTGACATGCATGCAACTATTGATAGTGAATAATTAGTTACTCGGTAGATCATTACTTGTGAATTAAATCTATTTTAATTCACTTGATCCTCCACTAGCTCATCAATCAGTTAGAACTAGTTAAATTGGTTTTAACTCAATTAATGTGAGTTAACTGATTGCACTCACACCACACTAGTGCTACAATAGTGACTGGACCCTGTAAATAATAGAATCACTCTACATGCCTATCCTTTGACCCTCAAATCGAAATTCTCAAGTCAACTCAGTCTATTACACTTAGTTCACTTAGTTAACTATTACAAGTTGTTATGAGATAATATTACAATTTATTTAAAAATTGGTTGCCCACATTCTCACTAATGTGTCACTAGAATCCCTCACTCATGTGTGACCCGGGATCCCACACTAGTATGTGGTGCATTTTCTTGTTGAATTTCAACACCATATTTGCACAAGTTCTACAAAAAGCACTAGAGAATTACAAAATACGGAAATTATTGATGAATTGAGAAATAACATTCCTAATTATGTTATACTTTCATCTCTCATATAATTGATGTCAATTTTCAAAGGTACTACATACCATTGACTATTTTTTTGGTGTATCTTGATAGGAAAATGATGGATTGGACATATATCATGCTACGTGATACTTGTCTTTGCCTTTTGTCTCAAATTGTAATTTACATTTAATATGTGTTGTCTAGAATCATAATATATACTTAATGTGCAAAGCTACTATGCTTATGAATCTCAAATCATTTTAACAAAGTTAATTAAAATAATACCCAACTAATAGAAGAAACTAAACGTAGATTTTTTAGTTCCTACATTTCAGTTTATTGACGGTGAGGCCATGTTTAGTATGTCCACACGACAAGTTTTTTCATTTGGAGTTAGCTTGTTTCTAACTCTTAAGCTCATGCATGTACAACTCATCTTTTAACTTGTATTGATTACAAAGTACTAGAGGAAGTCAAAGTATGTAGTTTTGGTATTTAAGGTGATGAACTAATGTCCATAGTAGAAGGCCATGATGATAAGAAGCTAAGAGCTCACTATGGATTGAAGTAATCTCTAAAATGCTCTCTACATCAAGCACTTATAAAATTATAGTCAATGAAGAGAGCTTCAAGTGCACACAAAAGGTTTATGGTTTTAATAGATTTGTGGAGAAGCAATCTTGGGGATTTTAACATCAAGCATAATCAATGAATATGTATTTTAGCTTTCAAACTTCATTATAGATAACGAAGTCACATAACTCTTTTGATGGCCAAGTTGAATTATATATTAAGAGAGCGCACATTGTTGTAGCCAAAAGACTAAAACAACTCGTAGTAGGTACGACACATGGTCAGAGCATGAGAAGATAACACACAAAGGTTGAGTGGAAGTTTGCATGCAAGGATTGCATTTAAATAATTATTATTTTTGTTTATAAACTACAATAATTTATGGGCATTAGCTACGTGAAGTTTTATAGTCCCACAATAGTGCAACTGGTGGGATTTGCATCAAACTCAACTTCTCTTGTAACATGTGGATTGAATATGGTGGGCACAATGATCATCTTCTTCCCACTAGATAAAATTAGGAGGAGAAAACTAACAATCTACAATTTAGTGGGAATAATGTTCTCTCTTGCATTATTGGGTAGTTTATTTCATTAGGCTTCAACTCAAGCACCATTGGTAAGTAGAGTAATAACACTATAATTTCCTAGAAAACAACATGTGGCTAACTTACAATTCAAACACTACAACTTGGGACTACACAAAAGATTGTAGTGTTAATCTTGAATGTGGGTTTTGTTCCTCTAGAAAAAACATGTATCTTTAAGATTACCAAATCCAAAGCATTCAAATAGTTTAATTATGACAATGAATTCAAGAATTGAACTATTGCTTGGCATTGTTTATTCAACTTTTACGAATACCTTGTTTAATTTCAAATTCAAAAGCTCAAGATTTGTTCATGTAGAGTCTAGTCAATTGTTTTTGAGAGGATGCTCATTTGAAAATGGGTAGTTAGCTCTTCTTGGCATGATGCTTTACACAATATTGTATGTCCTAGGAATGGGGATGATTCCGTGGACATTCAAGTGAGAGATATATCCACCTAATTAAGTCCTTGTATGTGGAGGAATTGTTGGTATCATAAAGTAGATAACAAATTTGATCATACATTTCTCATTATAACAAAAGCAATTGGCATGTCCATAATGATAGTGGATCTTATTTTTGTTTGATAATACTACCCAAAATGAAAAAAATCATAATATACAAACACTAGAGAAATTACTAAATTAACATGAAAATCTAATTTTACTTAAACTATAAAAAAGATAATCCTCTTTTATAAAAACCTAAGAAAATTCATGTATAAGAGCCATTATATTGCACAACCATTTTACTCTTCCTATCAGCGTATGACAATTACTAGTAATAATAACCATATATTTTTAATTTTAAAACTTTTTTTAATTTCTATATAATATAATATGATGTTATGCAAAATTACATACAACTATTTAATTTAATAAATCAATTAATTAAACAGTTTTATTTAAAAAAATATCTCCTACATTTTAAAAATTTAATTTTAACTTTTGATTTTAATAGTAACCATTTAGACAGAGCCGTGTTGCGAACACCCTAATGTTGAATAGAAACCTAATTGAACTTAAAACCACTGCATGCATTCCAAATAAGATAGTTGTTCACGGTCACTTTGTTCGATTACAGATATTTGGATATCTCCGGAATCCTCTTGCATGTTGCCAAATTGGTCGGTGACGTGGCAAGTCACCTTGTTTAAGGGCGTTTCTTATCTTTTAATTGCAAGTAGTTTCAACTGTAGAATTACCGTTTCTGCCAAGGTGGGTGTGCACTGCTCAGTAGGGTGTCACTAGGGGATTTTTCCTGACACATGGTTTTTATCCATTCAGCAGCACATTATACGGCGAGGGGAAGAGACGAAGGGAATTGGCCTGGAGATTGGTTTCTTTATTCCATTTGGCGTCCATAGTTCCATGGGGGTTTATTCAGTTGCAGCAGAAATGGCCTCTGCTGCTACTTATTCAGCTGGCTATTGCTATTGCTGCTGTTCCATTCCTCCTAATTCCAATTCAATTTCCATGACGAGGTTCCCAGTGCAGTTGAATAGAGGAACCGTGGCTAAGTTAAGCAAACACCAACACCATCTTAGCAAGGGATTTGCCAAGGGATTCAGAGGTCTCCACATCAATACCACAAGACTTCACCTTCCCAAGAGCACTTTAATGGCGACCGACGTGCCGGTAAGTTCTTTTCCTATATTCTTGAGGCTGGCTGAGTTCATGAGAATTGAAGCTATGGCCACCCACGGAAACATGTCCCCCTTCTTGTAAGGCCTTATTTCAAAAGCGGTCCATGTGCATTAAAATTTGGATACCCAGTGTGAGGTGGTAAAATAACTCAACACAGAACCATTCAGTGGACAACAATTTAACACCATTCGCATGCCGGATGTGACAGGAGGTAAAAATAATCTTTGATAGAATTTGATGTGCAAAACTTGTTTTGACTGTCATAATGTAAACCCAATCTTTGATAAAATTTGATGTGCAAAACCTGTTTTGACTGTCATAATGTAAACCCGCTTGGCAGAGAGAATACACTTCTTTCTCTAGCTGGTCTCTTTCAATTGTGGAATTGGTGCAAGTCCACACTAACTGAATACACAACAGTGATTGGCAAGTACTGTGTTTGCAGCTAATTGTTTTTTAATTCTTTCCACCTTAATTTTGACAATTTTTATTGCGTTGAGGTTCTTATAAACTTTAAACAGAATGTTTGTTACTGTTTGCTATGGTCGTTCCGTCGTTCTTTGTTATTGTTGGAGCTAGAAGCTTTGAAGTGTCGAGCATGATGTTTTAGGCATGCAAATGCCTCATTTTCATAAATTTCCAAGGTGTGCACCATGGCCATGCTTCTCGGGAGTTGGAAGAAATCCAAACATCTTGCATTACAAGTAAAAAACTATACCATTGAAATGCATGTATTTTAGTCATCAAATTTGGTGGTCGAATGCAAAGCTATTTACAATAAAAAGAATGCTCACTTAAGGGAACCTTATATCCTTTAGTGCATTCATACACCACACTAGGTTGATCAATATTGAAAATAGTAGCGGGAAAGGTCTTCTTTGACTTGTGCCTTAGTCAAAGAGAACAAGAAGCAATTTTCCTTAGCATGCATGATTTCCTAAAAGTTAGGATGAGGTTCTAAAATTTAAGATGAATTCCT
This sequence comes from Pinus albicaulis, assembly GCA_034641835.2. Taxonomy (NCBI): domain Eukaryota; kingdom Viridiplantae; phylum Streptophyta; class Pinopsida; order Pinales; family Pinaceae; genus Pinus; species Pinus albicaulis. The sequence continues at coordinate 569,218,572 of CM076580.1, read as the reverse complement.
AAAAATTAGGGCGAGTTCCTAGAAGTTAGGATAGTTCATGAAGCAGTTTGACTGATATGCAGGAGTGGAATGCTCAATTGTTGTCTTCTAGTGCGAGTTATTTTTGGGAAAAGACAAACGGGTGAGCCTTAAGTTCTAAATTGAGGCAGGGCGAATTGCATGAGTTAGTTAACTCATCAATCACTAGTTTGAGTTCCAAAAATAAAATTTGCCAGATTTAGCCTATTCGAAAAGCGTATAAGGAGGATGAAGGCACAAAATTATTCATTGTCTTGTGAGCACGAGTTGGTGAGACAAGGTAGTAGAGAACACATATTTGTGTTTGTGTGTGTGAGCTTGTGAGAGGAAGAGTGTGCAAGAGAAGCTCATGCAGAGATTGGTAGAGGCTATTTAGGAAGCATGGATCAGAGTCTTGCAGGTGTTTCAGCTTAGTACAAGCTAAGATAACCAGATTGGCTTCTATTGAAACAAGATTGTTTTTGTAAGAGATCTATTGCTCATTCTTTTATCAATAAAAATCTCAATCAAGCAGAGGGTTTTCCCAGTTGGCTTCCCTAAAATAAAAATTGTGTTGTTGAATTGTGTATTTATTTCTGTTCCTATTCCGCTGCAAAATAAGTAGAGAAATTCTGTCTATATGAAAAGAAATTAGTTTCAGATTGTTCATATTAGCACTTGCAGAATTTCGAGGAAATTCTACGTGGTGGCAGAGCTGGGAATAGAATCAAGACCAACACGAATTTGAGTAATCCATCCTAGTGCTTTTTGTCCAAGAGGAGAAGGAAGTCTGAGGTGCCACAGGTCAAGGAGCCAAGGTGGAAAGTGAGGGAGGACGTTAATGGTTCTTCCTCCAAGTCTGATCTGGTCGAGTTGAACCAGATGCTGGCTAAGTTTCCTTGCAGAGTTCTGGGCATGTGCTTTGAAGGTGGTTGATCTCTGTGAATAGGGTGTGAAATTTCTGAGCAGAAAAGGAGGTCTGAAACCCTGATTTCCAGTGCACAGAAGGGTCGTGAGGGATGTGACTGTGTCTGGAATGTAGGCCGCAATTCCTCAAGAAGTATGCACAAAAGTTAGAGTCCTAAAGGAGAGGTTAATGTTGTTTTTGGAGAGCAGTTTGGAGGCCGAAGTTAGGGCTGTCTTGTAGCTGTTACAAGAGCCCTAAAGAAGGCCGAAAAAGCTCAGTTAGATGGTGCTCAAAATAGCAAAGTTTTAGGGTTGCTGTAGGCATCTTGAAGAAGGATGTTGACTTGTCTTCTAAGGAGTCAAAATCTAGGAGATGGAGGAGCTGTTCCTAAAGGGTTTAGGACAACAGGTCCTTGGTGCCCTAGTGAGGTTTTTTTCTCAATGTATGTACAATCACCATATATCAACCCTTAAGTCTGTCCAAGCAGTGCGTGCAAGGGGATAGAAGTAGGATGTGATGTGTATGGATGTAGGGCTGTCGTAAGGTGAGGAGAAGTGGGCAGAATCAAGGAAACGTTGAAGGTTTATGCAGGTCTGTTCATGGAGGTTTGAACAACAGTGACCAGAGCACTAGTTCAATGTATAAGTAGTAGATTTATCACTGATAAGAGGGTTTTGCATGTCTACCCTAAGTTCTGAGCATTAAGGAGCCAGATAGTGGGCAGAATATTGTGCCCTAGAAAAATCAAGGAATTGACTGTGGGTGCAGTTTTGGAGGCCCTGAGGAGAGTGACAATAGGGCCGATGTGTCACAGTGACAGAGCAGATTTGTGTGCCCTAGGAGCAATGTTCTGGAGCAGCCAAAATCTTGACAAGTGGGCAGTCTTTGAAGTCATGTACAGTGCTCATAGGAGGAGATAATGAGCTGTTAGGAGACAGATTCATGTGCCATAGTTCATTGGGTTGCAGGAGGGCAAACCAGTGATAAGAGGGCAGTTTGTCAAGCCCTTGGTTTGGTCATCTTTGGAGAAACAGAGATACCGGAAGTGGGCAGATCTGAAGTCCCTAAGAGCAGTGATGATGGAGGATCCATATTATTTCTAGTGGGCAGATTGTTGAAGACCCTAAGAGTTGACGATCTTGGAGGAGCAGGAGAGCAACTAGTGGGTAGATTTGTTTGGGTCAAAGTTCAATCACTCTTGTAGCAACAGGAGATTGATAGTGGCAGATTTTACGGCTGGAGATGCAAGCATTCTAAAGTGGCAGAAGTTGTAGTGATTAACAGAAAACGAGGCAAAGTACTTGCCATATGTGTTCAAGGAGCATCCTTCCACACGACTGGGAACAAGAAGAGTTTCAACCACCTGAAGGAGAAGGACATGCAGTTTCAAATTGAGATAGGAGATAATGGTCAGTATGCAGCTAGAGGAGTTGGTATTGTCAGTTTTCAGAGGGAGTCAGGTAATCCTCTTCATCTTAGAGATGTTCTCTATGTCCCAGGATTGAGGCAGAATCTTGTTTCGGTAGCTACCCTTGAGGACAAGGGATATGATATCATCTTCAACAGAGGTAAGTCGTACCTCCAATACTTAGTTTCTAGATGTAAGAAGTAGATAGGTGTGAGGGTGAAGAAACTCTACAAGTTGTAGGTAGAGACAGATGCAACCTTGAGTAGCAAGGCAAGGATAGCTCAGAGTAGAGAAGTGGTGGTTGAGAGAGAGCAAGATAAAGCTCTCAAGATGGAGCCTCAGCTAGTATCTCAGTTTCAGTCTAAGCTAGTTGGCAGTTGGGCTGACCAACATGATGATGATGAGTATAGCCAAAGGCGAGTGGAGGCTACCACTTAGTCATTTACTCCCAGTTTAGGGATAGTTCAAGCCAAGTGTGCAGAGGATTTGGTTAAGGGAGATCATAAGAGAGTTGAATCTTCCAGCATCACTTCCAACCAGAGGAAGTGATGGACTCACAAAATATGGTTGGAAAGAACAGGTCTTTAGATCAGGTTTCGCAGAAGAAAGAAGTGAAGTCTTCTAGTTCAGAGGGAGCATTTGTAGCAGCAGAGAACATGGTAGTATTGGAGACAAATCTAGGTGGACGAGGTTCTTCTAGAAGCACCTTCCTCGCTAAGAGGGAGTGATGAAAATAGTAGCGACAAAGGTCCTTCTTTGACTTGTGCCTTAGTCAAAGAGACCAAGAAGCAGTTTTCCTTAGCATGCACGAGTTCCTAAAAGTTAGGACGAGTTTCTAAAAGTTAGGATGAATTCCTAAAAATTAGGGCAAGTTCCTAGAAGTTAGAACAGTTCATGAAGCAGTTTGACTGATATGCAGGAGTGGAATGCTCAATTGTTGTCTTCTAGTGCGAGTTATTTTTGGGAAAAGACAAACTAGTGAGCCTCAAGTTCTAAATTGAGGCAAGACGAGTTGCATGAGTTAGTTAACTCATCAATCACTAGTTTGAGTTCCAAAAATAAAACTTGCCAGATTTAGGCTATTTGAAAATCTTATAAGGAGGACGAAGGCACAAAATTATTCATTTTCTTATGAGCATGAGTTGGTGAGACAAGGCAATAGAGAACACATATTTATGTTTGTGTGTGTGTGAGCTTGTGAGAGGAAGAGTGTGCAAGAGAAGCTTGTGCAATAGATTGGTAGAGGCTATTTAGGAAGCAAGGATTAGATTCTTGCAGGTGTTTCAACTTAGTACAAGCTGAGCAAACCAGATTGGTTTCTATTGAAACAAGATTGCTTCTGTAAGAGATATATTGCTCATTCTTCTATCAATAAAATTCTCAATCAAGCAGAGGGTTTTCCCAGTTGGGTTCCCTAGAAAAATTAATTGTGTTGTTGAATTGTGTGATTGTGTATTTATTTCTATTTCTATCCTGCTACAAAATAAGTAGAGGAATTTGTGTGTCTATATGAAAGGAAATTAGTTTCAGATCGTTCATATTAGCAGTTGTAGAATTTCGAGGAAATTCTACATTCAAAAGCAAGAAACAAAGCTGCCTATCAACACTAATTACCCTGTGTCACTGTTAAGGTCTATAGCCTCCACAATGTAAAAGTTACCATGTAAGATTAAAAAATTATGGTTGGCTGCCCCAATTTAAAATATTTTGTGCAAGGAGGTGTAATATAGAGTCTAGGCACAAGCTAGAAGGTAAAAGAAATGACTTATGGCATGGAGATCTGCAGTCCATTGGTAGGCTAATCTTGATCATTGCCATCATAATTGCCTTAGCCATATTTCACAAGTAGCTTAAGCAAGGATGTATCTCAATCATGGATTTCATTTTTCTTGTTTTGTCACCCTTTTTTTAGATGGCAAGATGGTGGATGATTTGTTTGATATTCTTGGTAGTTGTGCAGTTTCCACCATGCTTTAGTATACTTGACTTGAACTTGGGAAGAAATTGGGGCCATATCATGAGCCTCCTAACAACCTCCATCATGTCACCCATGCTCGAATTCACTTCTAGGTTGGCCTCTTTTGTAAGAGTTACCTTCTTCATGTAGTACTCAATTTGTTGTACATGGCAGATTGATTCAGAAGCTATTTAGAATCTATAAAGGATTGAGCTCCGTGCCCACTTTTTTTAGAATAATTTTGGATTTACAATGCACAATTTGAAATAATGGAGAAACAAGTAGTATAACAGATGAATTCCCAAATTGAGATAGTGGCATGTTCGTCTTGATTAGGCTCTTTCCAAATAAATAAAATGTTTCTAGGCCCAATCCTAATAAAGAGTTTGAAGTAATTCTACACCTTATCTTTCCACTTGTTGAGAGATTTGCAATTTGATATTGAGAGAGTTTGGTTCTTTTATTTTGTCAGAAGACCACCATGATTGGGTCTAATCTTTCCACTTGTTGAGAGATTTGCAATTTGATATTGAGAGAGTTTGGTAGGGTGTCTTATTTTGTCAAAAGACCGCCATGATTGGGTTGGTAAGATTAGATCTTGTTTGGTTTCCTCCCAATGTAGTTAGTCTAATTTTGTGGTGTCATCAAGATGTTTATTACTTTGTACTTTGGAAAAATCTCAAGGCGTCAAATCAATGAATATTGCACAAAGGATTACCTTTTGAGCTAACACTAGGATATGGAAAAAATAATGCTCATTGAAAGATAGGTCTTGTTTGAGTTGGTTACAAATCTATTTTACAAATGGTTTGCACTTTCCCATGCATTTAGAATTCTCCAAAGCACAAAAGCTCCTTTGAAATTTCATTGGAATTGGTATAATTAAGAGGGTAGGTAACTTAAGACCCTACCAAGTTGGATTTCTAGTGGTAAATATTCAAGGACATTGTTCTTGATAGGTACCTCCCATCCTTTGATAGCATCATTGGTTTTGATAATCCAGTTGGCATATTGCATTGCTCTTTGCAACTTGACGCTTGTGATACCATTTCTCCCCTAGCCCATTAGATGTGCAACATATGTGCCAATTGACTTGGTGGAAACCTTGTTTTCCTTTGCTATAAGCCCATAAAATGATCTGATTGATTGAGTCAACTTTTTATGGGCACTATTCAAATGACGTTCAACATCAGGAATACTAAACATGTATCAATATTAACATCTTAGTACAAATTTGAAGTTAATAGCGAAGAACATTGGCTTCGTAATTTGATACCCCATCTTCCATTCTATTTTGTTGATGATACATTGATTATTAGTTAATAGTGCTATGAATTGGAATGGAATGTTATGGAATATAAAATTTTCCTCAGTCGAATTCGAGCCCACTCTAAGGCTACTAGTTAGTGAAGATGTATTAGTTGAATTTTTTAAAGAATTGATTTTTCTTCCGATTTATGTTTCTAGTTTACTTGTGAAAAATTTTAATGCAATTCTTGGCTTCTTTAAGCAAGTCTTCCTCTACCAATGCCATAAAAGAGTCGACAAAGTGCTTATTCTCTAATTGGTAGTTGTCTTTGTTGGTAGGAGGATGTCATTAAACTTGTAATTCATCACCTTTTCACAATTAGGGAGCCTAGAATATTCAGGAGATTGTGTAGAGAGTTGCGGCCAAAGGGCAACCTTGTTGAGGAAATAAATAGACCAAAATCTCTTAATCATCTTCCATTAATGGTGATTCAAGTTGTCTTGTAAGAAAAGGACAAGTTAAAGCATTGATAAATTCATCACTGTTACCCACCAAAATGGGTAACCTTGTAGGGGATAACTTTTCTCCTACATTTGACAGCTAGTCGCACAACGAACCAACCATCAGCCCTTGACAGCCACTATTTGACGATGATATGCCATGTGCCTCCACCATTTGCACCAAGTTCCAAACATATGCCTCTCCCTCCCCATCTGGCATTTTCACTTGGATGATGGTGGGTTACTATTCAAAAGTTACTTTGATCATTTTGCAATCGGGTGCCTATACTTGTTTTTTTCGAGCATTTAGTATGGATAAAGGGTGATCTGGAAGATTGACCGATCTTGATTATAAATCTATTCTCTCACCTTACTAGAGGGAGGGGGGGGGTTAATCTTAAGCCCTAGTCCACTGGGAACTCCCTTAAGGCCTTAGGGTTATAGGAGGGGCACTACTTGGAAAACCCAGATTGAGATAGTGTGTTCATTATCCTCTATACCATACTTGATGCTTTCCATCACACATTACAAACACCATTTACCACATCCACTTTTTGGGTCTAACTTGTTATTGGTTCATTGGGATTTGGTACCCACATGTCTACACTCCTTGAGTAGGGCCGAAAAACTATTGCCTTGGAGGTTGATGCAACTAAAAGAATGAAAAAACATATCATGGCCACAATAAAACAAAAAGAAGAAAATTAAAATGCAAAAGATGGCCGGGACATAAGTTAACATGCGAGCAAAAGCCTAGCATGAACTCTATCCTTCTCATTTGGCCATCACCCAGTTCTTGAGCACATGATGCTCCTGTACATCAAAAGGAACCCTTGCATGTCCCAAGCCCGATGAGTGATGAACTGTTTCATCTTAAGGGGTAATATAAAATGTTACATCATAAGGAGCGAGCTCTAACCCTTGAGCTATGCACCAAAATACAAAGCATTATCAAGAAGAAGTAAAAGGCACACTAGAGGGGTGGAAAATGTAGGTTGAGTAGGGTAACTCATGTCTCTACTATTGCACCCTCCTTTACATTCATACATTCATGATGTGGACTCCCCATCAGTTGGTCCCTTTGACCATGGCACTTGGCCGTGTTACCCACCACCTGTGGGTAGTGTATGTAAAAGGATTTTTGTTCTCCTAGATGGTCCTCAGCCGACAACCATCAGCCTCTTAGAGCCACCAGATAGCTCAACGTGGCATTGTCTCCGCCACCTGAGCCAACCATGTGGTCCCTTGACCACTTGTCATGAATGTATGTTTGAAGGTGGGCCTCTTGACCCCAAAGGTATGGCTTTTCATTGGTATAGTTGAGTAATTTTCCTTGCTTGTCGTGGACACTTTTGGGCATGGATTGGTGGGGGGGATTTGGCGGAAAGAATGGGTTAGGCTTGTATTCTTGTCTCCACTGCCCGATTTCGTGGTTACCCTTGTATCCTAGTCCCATGGGATCTCCTTTACTGACCATTTGGCTTTTGGGTTGGCACTACATGCACTACATGGGAAATCCTAATTTTGGTTGTGTGGTCCCACTTCCCGATACCACCTACATCACTCCCGTTCCACTCATTTTAGCCCCATTCATCTATCTTCCTTTCTGGGCCCACATGTGTCCACTGGCTCCACATAGGGTTAGCCTCCCCCTCCCCTTGCCCACACCTTGGGTTGGGCTTGGAACGATGCCCTGGAGGTTGATGTAGCTAAAAAGAAAAGCAAAAGCATAATTTGACCACTCTCTATAGGAAATGTACCACAAAATGCAAAAGATGGTCAGGACATACAAATTTAGCATGTGGGAAAAATCCAAACACGAGCTCTACCCCTTATCCATGGCCATCACCTTGGTTCCTATGGGCCCTATATGAGCCCCCTCTATCATTAAGGAACCCATGATTGTCCAAACCCCAGGTGGGCGATGAACTACCCCACCTTAAGGGGGTATTCACCGCTACATATTGCACATCATGCTCTCATTCCCTAGAGCCTCGAGCAGTTATGAAAAAAATTCAATAAAAGGTAAAAGATATATGAAGTAGGGTGGAAAAACAAAGGCTGGGGTAACTTATGTACCACGATTTTCTCCCTCCTACACTCACATACCCAAGTGCGGGCTTTCCTTATTATAGCTACCCATGAACCATGACATGTGGTCTTAATGATTCCCTTGATCCCCACTTCGCTCCATTATTATATCATTTTCCACCTACCATTTGAGGGATGTACCATATATCACCCCCTCTAGAGTTTGAAACCTCCTAATAGGCTCCTTGGTTAACCCCCTATTGAGCTTGGAGACACTTGTACATACCAAAGCCATGAAGTGCCCCATTGATTCCATGACTTGTAAGCTCTTTACTTGATTATTCTAATGATTTGTTGTATTGGAGGGCAAGGGGACACATTGGATCTTATGCAGGTGGGTCTCCATTTGAGGCTTGGTCTCCCTATACGGGGTCCTATCCCTCTAGAGGGCCACATTGGCATTTGTAGAGTGAGTGTTGAGAGCCATATTCGATCCATTTGGAGACCCATGAGGTTGCCCTTGTGTCCCCACACCCACGTGGAAGCACCACAAGTTCTTGCTTGGAGAACAAGGGGCCAACCCCTTGTTCACCATGTTGGGAGTTCATTTCTACATCATGGCACTCCTTGGACTTCATTAGGCCTCCTCAAAGGCCCAACGACTTACTTTGTTGATCATTTGACCCTCTTGAGAGACTTATTCATGTATTATTGAACTGTTTGGTGGGCTTGTCACCAAAAGTGTTGTTATTATGCACATTATTTTATTTCAGGGGCTAAATTACGCTAATTTAGCTAAATTGATTTCATTAGAGAGTGTATAAATAGAAGTGAGATGATTCATTTTCATCATCATCACTTGGATTGGGTTATCTCCTCTTATGAGAATTTCGCTATCCTTTTTGGAGGACGAGTTTGGATGAATGGATGAATTTTGATGTTTGGATCTCTTTCATTTTTTTCTCGGAGCTTCTCTATTGGCATATCTTGGTGATTGGATATACTCTTTTCTTACATGTAAGTGCTCTTTTAATGCTATTCTTGTTATTTACTTTTGTCACATGCGCGTCGCTGGGATTTTCGCTATACTAGGCTGAAATTTACTGCTTTTCTCATGCAAAATTGTAGAAATTCGATCTTTTATAGTGTTGCATCATGTCATGGGCCATGTATGAATGGTTGAATGTTCCTATAGATAATTTATGTCAAAAACATCTCGATAAGTCATCATTTAGTGCAAACCGAAGTATAAATTCCTTGCAACAACTATTCTCATGCTCTAAATTCTATGCGAAGTTGTTGAAGGCTTCGATTGGGTGAACTCTTTCCAAACCATAAATTCTCCTTGACTCCATCTCTCCCAAAGGAAAATACACTAATCATCAATTGGTGATTGTTTTCAATGCTTATTCTTTTCACCTCCCTCTTTTTTTAGGCCTAACCTACATAGGTCACCTAGGGCATCAATGCTCTCACAATCTAGCCATTCAAACACTTCGATTTTGGTCTAGAACTGCGCTATGGTTTGCTCTAGAGGCCCTCCAAATTTGAAGCAAATCCGATAGTGGAATCTCGAGATATAGCAAGCCCTAGCTCGAGGGCCATTTCTTGCCCTAGTTTTTCCTTGGCTAGTGTCCTCATTAGGATCATTGAATTCAAACCTCAAAGAAAATTTGTCCTTTGATCCTCTTCTCCTCCCTAATTAGGTCAAGCCCCTCATTGGGTGATCAACTCCATACCCTTGACCTAATTTTGGGCCCACTTGGTCCCGTGTGGTCCCGCAACTTATTAAAGGCAAGCTCACAAAGACCACTTGGAAACCAAGTTTTCACAAGGATTTTTAGGACTAGGTATCTCCTTTACATGTCTTATCCTCAAATCCTAGCCCTTCAAATCCCCTTGGCCCTTCCTAGAGAGCCTTACACCTTGCTTCTCAAGCAAGAAAGCCATACATTTGAGCCCCTCTTGTGAATAGGCCATTGGAATCACCTTTGTTTCCTCTCATTTGACATACTCATTGTTGTGATTCCCATTATATCGGGTCTCCTCCCATCAGTGAAAGTCTGTAAAGAGTAGGGAGCCTTAGCTGAGGTGATAGTGGGCTATCGCTCCATTGTTGCCCTACCTAGTAGTTGCCCTATAGGACTCCTGCTAGTTTGAGCGTAACATTTTTGCCGCCGTTGCTAGGGACACGAGACGTGTTTTGTTCCCATACGACATATTGACATATTATAATTGGCGACTCCATTGGAAGAACGAAGCCCTAGTTCTTCATTGAACTTCAAAGTTAATGCTTGTAGGGTGAAGCAAGTATCTATTAAGGCATTCTAATTCACCCTGGCGACTCCATTTTAATCCTATTATGCAAAATCATAAAAAAATGGACTACTGTAAGGGAGAGATTAATCTTGGTCCTACATTTGCAAAACTCAATGACCAAGACCTTCAAAAATTACAAAAAGTTGGGGATCAATATACTGAGCTTTGTGAAGATTTATTGGAAAGCATGGATAAAGAATTCATGCTCAGGTTTCATAAGACAACACAAAAACAACAATACCTAGTAATGTGTGCTTATGAGAAGGATCCTAGTCGTCTCTTTGACTTTGCTAGCCAGACTTATGCTCTTAGTATTTTGACTCATCTTATCAATGAAAAATATTATAATCAGTTGCAAAGTTCCGTAGAATGTGATCAAGATGACCATGAAGATGAAGAGGTTGGGGAGGACCTTGACAATCTAAATAATGAGTAGGAATATGAGTTCTCCTTAGGTCCACATGATGAAAATGATGATTTTGAGAACACGTGTTGGGGAGGATGAGTCTATTAAAAGTGAAGTTGAGGCTAGCCTTACCTTTCTCAACGATATTATTCCTGCTGGCTCTCCTTTTGAGAACCTTGAGGAAGGTGATCCCATTATCCCCTTGGAAGATGGCGCTGGAGATTACTTCCACATTGAAAAGGGGAAATGGGAAATTGTTGGTCCTCAATTTGATTGTGCTCCCATTTACGACACCGATAAGGAGGATGAGGCTGAGATTGGTCCATTCTTTTCCTCAGACATTATTTATGATGACATATCCATTGATACCCTTGGGAAGGAGAATTATTATTTTCTCTTGCATGAAGAGGGACACTTGGAAGTAATCGATTCTCCTTTTAGGGGAGACCCAATCTTCGATACTAATAATGAGGAAATCGATAAGGCTCCCACTTATCCTCGGTATTGTTCTAGGTTCAAATCACTTGAGCCTTTAGATTATGATTTTGGGGAAGAAAAACCCGTTGAATATAGCACTTCACCCTCCCCTTCGAATTTTTCTCTTATTCATCGTTATGAGTCTTCCTCAAGTGATTCCTTCACCCCTTTTCATATGTTTTCCAGTGACCATGGGCCCTTTTACCTCCCTAGGTATGATGTTGAGGAAGAACCATTAACTAGATGCATCCCTCCTTCCTTCTCTTACCCTCAGGGTTGTGCATATAATCACCCCATTGAGCAACCAATATGTTGTCCCCTTTTGTGTTTCAAGTCTCCTTTCTCCTCCCATCATGACCTTGTGGCACCTACAAAGCATAATATTATAAACAATGATTGTGATAGGGAATTCTCGAGAGTGATCTTTCATTCCACCATTGTGTACTTAGAGGGAAAGCCCTGCACTTCTATATTGACTTATTTTCCTTCTCCTAAGGCTCCCTTTTACCTCGAATGGAGATCATATTTTCCCACCTTCCACCCCCCTCATCCTCCATCTGATTGTGTCCGCATTCGTTTTTGGATTTGCTACATGCGTAATCATACTGGTAGACATATGCATATTGATATGATGATATGTTGGTTGCACTGGCTTTATGATTACACTTAGTATTATCCTTACTATATGCATGTTAGGGTAGGGTGCATTACATGTTGATTTTCGCATTAGAACTAACATCATATGATAATTATCATGGTAGATTAGCTGCATTTAGATTAAATTTGCATATTTTTACTTTCTTGTTGATTTTTACGGCCTAATATTAAGCATGGGTGATCTTAAGACACCGCAAAAACATGCTGCCCTGTGTGCTTGGTATTTGATATATGCAGGTAACATGTCTACGGTACCAAGAGATTGCTGGTGTTCTCATGACCTCCCGTTCGAGTGGCTTCGTGCACTTTCTCTAGAGCTCATGTCCTAGTTGGAGCCAGATGTTACCCTCCACCTGTGGGTAGTGTATATAGAAGAATTTTTTTTCTCCTACTCAACCAGTAGCCAACAACCCCTTAGAGTCACCATATAGCTCAATGTGCCATTGTATCCGCCACCTGAGCCAGCCATGTGGTCGATTGACCACTTGTCATGAATGTATGTTTGAAGGTGGGCCTCCTGACCCCAAAGGTATGGATTTTCATTGGTATACTTGAGTAAATTTCCTTACTTGTCATGGGCACTTTTGGGCATGGATTAGTGGGGGGGATTTGATGGAAATAATGGGTTTGGCTTGTATGCTTGTCTCCACTGCCCGATTTCGTGGCAACCCTTGTGTCCTAGTCCCGTGGGAACTGACCATTTGGATTTTGGGTTGGTACTACATGGGAAATCCTGATTTTGGTTGCATGGTCTCGCTTCCCTATACTAGCTACATCACTCTTGTTCCACTCATCTTAACCCCATTCATCTATCTTCCCTTCCAGGTCCACATCGAGTTAGCCTCCCCCTCCCATTGTCCACACCTTGGGTCGGGCTTGGAACGATGCCCTAGAGGTTGATACAGCTAAAAATAAAAGAAAAAGCATAATTTGGCCACTCTCAACAGAAAATGTACCACGAAATGCAAAAGAAGGCCGGGACATACAAATTTAGCACGTGGGAAAAAGCCAAACATGAGCTCTACCCCTTATCCATGGCCATCACCCTGGTTCCTATGGGTCCTAGATGAGCCCCTATCATTAAGGAACCCATGATTGTCCCAACCCCTGGTGGGCAATGAATTGCCCCTGGAGCCCCGAGTAGTTATGAAGAAAAATCAATAAAAGGTAAAAGGCATACGAAGAACTGTGGAAAAGCAAAGTTTGGGGTAACTCATGTACCACGATTTGCTCTCTCCTACACTCATATACCTAGTTGTGGGCTTCCCTTATCATAACTACCCATGAACCGTGACATGTGGTCTGGATTATTCCCCTGATCCCCACTCCGCTCCATTATTATATCATTTGCCACCTACCATTTGAGGGATGTACCATAGACATGTCAACCCCTTTAGAGGTTGAAACCACCTAATAGCGTCCTTGATGAACCCCCTATTGAGCTTGGATACACTTGTACATACCAAAGCCCACTATGGAAGGGCATGCCACCATGAAGTGCCCCATTGATTCCATGACTCGTAATCTCTTTTACTTGATTATTCTAATGATTTTTTGTATTGGAGGGCAAGGGGACGCATTGGATCTTATGCAGGATTGCAAGTGGGTCTCCATTTGGGGCTTGGTCTCCCTATATGGGGTCCTAGCCCTCCATAGGGCCACTTTGGCATTTGTAGGGTGAATGTTGAGAGCCATGGGCCTCCACCATAACAGTGATTACTTCATGGATCCTCAATAGCGCTCATTGATTGCTCGTGTTCCACAATTTTGGGTAAGGATGATGCACTTGGTCCACCATGCCCAGCTGGTTCCGCAGTTGCACCAAACACTTGGCAGATGTTCTAGGGTCTAGAGGATGTCTCCCGCTGCAAAGGGAGGGCTTATGTCATCGTCCTCTCCCTTACAGATGGTCTACAAGCATATTTGATCCATTTGGAGACCCATGACGTCGCTGTTGATTTTCGGGTGGCATCGAATGTGTTCTAGCTCCGAAACTTTATGGAGGGGCTAGGACACATGAGATTTCTAAGACCGAGAAATCGTTTAGAGAAATTCCACACGGAGCCTAAGTTATTCAAATAATTAATTATTTTAATTAAAGGGAATTAATTTAAACATTGTGGGTGGGAATGTTCTAAATGACGAGGATCAAGTCTTTTCTAATCTTAGCCGTTGATTAGAGATTAGATCACGATCGTTGATTGTTCATGGAGAAAAGTATTAGAATACACACACAGAGTGGCAACACTTGAGCTAAGTCAAAATTCCGGGGCGCGTTTTGTTGAGAATTTTCGAGTGAGCTTGTAGTGCAGTGAGGGGTAGATCAATAGTGGGATTTCAGATCCGAGGACGAGAATACATTGGCAAAGAGGTAGATCTATACTAGAGCAGCGTAGAGACCCAACAGGGGTGACGCAGCCCAGGCAGGCTCACGTAGAGGCAACGTAGGCCCAACAAGGGTGACGTAGGCCCAGCCAGAGCAGCACAGAGGTTCACGTAGGGCTGGAGGGCTGACGCAGAGTTGGAAAAGGCAATGCTGGGGTTCCAGTGGGCCAGAAAGGGCTCGTTTTCAGCAGATCGAGAAGGTGTGAATCAATCACACTGAAGGGTGACACAGTGACTGCGTAGGCACCTGTGGGGTTCTTCATCCTCAGCTGAATCAACCATATTTTCTGTCTCCGAGAGATGGAGGTACATCTGCCAAGATTTTCTCTATTGGGCAAACCACTACTGGTGCCCTTGATTGTATTCAAATTCTGCATAATAATAAAAACCCTCTAAGAGCACATTTGTGCGAAAAATATTGTCCTTTGTCATGTGGGCTTTATTCTTCAATACTTGATCGGTATGTATGTGTAGGCTGTAGTAGTATTTACTTTGATGTTTTACTGAATAGTTCTGAAAAATAACTTGTTAATTAAATCAAACAAATAGGAGAAGTAAATCAGAATACTGCAGTAGAGTTTCTGTAATAAGGATTCAGAAAATTTCACATAGTATCAAAGCTATTGGAGATCTGGGGGAGCTGAAGCCATCAGCGAAGTGACAAAGATTTTTGCTACAGGAAGGTGGCTGAGACAACACAAATCCAGAAAGAGGCAGCGCAACACCAGAGGGATAGCGCAGAGCTAACAAGGGTGACGCAGAGCCTGTCTAGCTCACGCAGAGCTGACGCAGAGGCTAACGTAGGCCCTAAAGGGTGACACAGAGCCTGTCTAGCTGACACAGAGGCTGACACAGGCCCAAGAGGGTGACACAGTTTGAGAAGGGGTGACGCTGTGCCAATTGCCGTGGTTGGAGGTGCAGTTTGTTCTTCGAAGTTGCTGGTGGGGCATTGTTTCTTCTGGTGAAGAACAATGTCTAGCAGGGTTGAAAAAGTAAGGGGAAACAATTCGTCAACAGACTTTCTAGCCAAGAAGTCTGAGATCCGATCAACGGAGTGATTGGAGAGGGCTAATTCGACAGAATTCGTGGAGGATTTCTGGGAAGGAAATCACTGGTCAGAGGGAGCATATTCTCTAGAGGGTTTCTATCGCCAAGAAACCCAAATTCGGTCTCTTGCTGAGAGCAACAACAGAAGAAGGTAGAAGAGCATCCGTTTTGACATTTTTGAGCAGAGACAACCTCCCATGGATTGAGGGATCAGGACAGGTTAGATGGTGCGTCTAACTTCGTCATCTGGAAGGCCAAGATCCTATCTATCCTGGATGAGTATCGCATCAAAGATCATGCTGAGAGGGTTGTAGCCGTTCCGTTCGATGTTGATTCATTAAAGAAGTATGAGGAAAATCAAGCACGGGCTAAGCGCTTGATTATGGACAGAGTGAAGGATCATGTGCTCCCACATATTGCCGAGAAGAATGCGGCAAATGACATGTGGACAACGCTGATCGAGCTGTATCAAGGCACCTCCGTCCAGAGGAAGATGCTTCTGGAGAATCAACTGCGACTATTTCAGATGCACAAGGGAGAGGAAATTGACCCCTTCCTCATCTGATTGAAGGCAATTCGAGATCAACTGGTTGCTATGGGGGCAAGTCCTGATGATGGTCTCATGGTGAGGACTGCCCTGAATGCAGTCACCGATGATTGGGAGACCTTTGTCCAAAGTATTTTGGGCAGAGCACAACTTCCAAATTGGGAGGACATGTGGGCAACTCTTCATCAAGAGGAGATCAGGAGAATATCGAAGATGGGCAACAACAACAACAACGGAGGAGCCAAGATCAAGGAGGAGGAGGAGGAAGATGTGGCTCTCGCATCTAAGGGATAGAAGCAACAACAAGGGAAGAAGAAGAAGGACCTCTCAAAGGTTCGGTGCTTCAGATGTGGCGAATTAGGACATTTCGCCAATACTTGTCCTCAGAAGAAGGGCAAGGAAGATTCAGATTCTAAGGCTGCGGAAGCCAAGGGGGATGATGGCAGTGATGATGATGTGGCCATGAGTGCTCATGTACCTCGAGAGAAGAGGTGGGGCGACATAGATTTGTAGATTGAGCTACAAATGGTGTTGGGGTAGGATCCTTGAGGTGCCCAAACTCTTGGATCACAAACGAGCTACAAGAGCCCTTAAAGACAGTAGTAGGATTACTGGAGTCAGTTGGTGCAGAGGATTATGGAGGCACGATGGCAGTGAGGACGCTGAAGACTGGAGCAGCACAGTGCAGAGGCAGCAACAACGAAAAGGCTGATGGGATTTCAACAATACAGAGGGATAGTGCTTACGCAGTGCAGAGCAGCAACAACGCAAATCTTGAGAGGGTCAACACAGTTCAACAGCAAAGGGTGCTTCAATATCGAGATGCAGCCTGATTGATTTGTCTGTCAAGATTTTGGGTGATGTCCTTCCGCTGCTTACTTCTTAGCAACTGAGTTGTAGTGCAACAGTTAAGAGTGGCAGTGCTATGCGTAGCATGATGCAGCATTTGAGAGGGAGCTGCAATACAGACGAGGCAGTGTCAATGGCAGTGACATGGGCAACAACGCAGTGGGTGAGGGGCAACAGGCCAGGCATCAACAGCGCAGGGGACCGATGCCATGGATTAGAGTAACACTTTTGGACTGAAGTATTGCTAGAGCACAATCCTCGCTAAGAGGGAGTGTTGATTTTTGGGTAACATCGGATGTGCTCTAGCTCCGAAAATTTGTGGAGGGGCGAGGACACATGAGATCTCCAAGACCCAGAAATCGTTTGGAGAAATACCACTCGGAGCCTAAGTTATTCCAATAATTAATTATTTTAATGGAGATCCTAAGTCTAACTTAGGGAAATTAACTAATTAAAGAGAATTAATTTAAACATGTGGGTGAGAATGTTCTAAGTGACGAGGATCAAGTCTTTTCTAATCTAACCATTAATTAGAGATTAGATCACGACCATTGATTGTTCAACGAGAAAAGTATTAAAGGAAGGCTTTGGGTCAGTTGGAGAGTCCACACACAGAGTAGCAGTACTTGAGCTAAATCAAAATTCTGGGGCGCGGTTTGCGGAGAATTTTTGAATGAGCTTGTAGTGTAGTGCGGGGCAGATTAGCTGTGGGATTTCAAATTCGAGGCCGAGAATACATTGGCAGAGAGGCAAATCCGTACCAAAGCATCGCATAGACCTAGTAGGGGTGACGCAACCCAGCCAGGCTCACGTAGAGGTAGCGTAGGCCCAGCAGGGGTGATGCAGGCCCAGCCAGAGCAGTGCAGAGGCTCACGCAGGGCTGGAGGGATGACGCAGATGTGGGAAAGGCAGCACTGGGGTTCCAGTGGGCCAGAAAGGGCTTGTTTTCAGCAGATCCAAAAGGTGTGAAGCAGCCACACTGAAGGGTGACACAGTGACTGCGTAGGCACCTGTGGGGTTCTTCATCCTTAGCTAAATCAACCATATTTTCTGTCTTTGAGAGATAGAGGTACATCTGCCGAGATTTTCTTTGTTGGGCAAACCATTATTGGTGCCTTTAATTGTATTCAGAGTTCTGCAAAATAATAAAACCCTCTAAAGAGCTGCTGCACTGGTTTTCTTGCTTTGGGTTTTTCCGGAGACATTTGTCCGAAAAATATTGTGTCCTTTGTCATGTGGGCTTTATTCTTCAATACTTGATTTGTATGTATGTGTAGGTTGCAGTAGTATTTACTTTGATGTTTTACTGAATTGTTCAGAAAAATAACTTGTTAATTAAATCAAACAAGTAGGAGAAGTAAATCAGAATATTGCAATAGGGTTTATGTAATAAGGATTCATAATTTTTCACAGTTGCCCTTGTGTCCCCACACCCACTTGGGAGCACCACGGGTTCTTGCTTGGAGAACAAGGGGCCAACCCCTTGTTCACTATGTTGGGAGTTCATTTCTACATCATGGAACCCCTTGAACTTCATTAAGTCTCCTCAAAGGCCCAACGACTCACTTTGTTGATCATTCGACCCTCTTGAGAGGCTTATTCATGTATTATTGAGCTATTTGGTGGGCTTGTCACCAAAAGCATTGTTATTATGATTTTAGGGGCTCAATTAGGCCAATTTAGCTAAATCAAATTCATTAGAGAGTGCATAAATAGAAGTGACATGATTCATTTTCATCATCATCACTTGGATTGGGTTATCTCCTCTTGTGAGAATTTCGCTATCCTTTTTGGAGGACGAGTTTGGATGAATGGATGAATTTTGTTTGGATCCCTTTCATTTTTTCCTTGGAGCTTCTTTATTGGCATATCTTGGTGATTGTATATACTCTTTTCTTACATGAATGTTCTCTTTTAATGCTATTCTTGTTATCTACTTTTGTCACATGCGTGTTGCTAGGATTTTCGCTATACTAGGCTGAAATTTACTACTTTTCTCATGTGAAATTGTGGAAATTTGATCTTTTATAGCGTTGCATTAGGTCATGGGCCATGTAGGAATGGGTGAATGTTCCTAGAGATAATTTATGTCAAATACATCTTGATAAGTCATCATTTATTGCAAACCGAAGTATAAAGTCCTTGTAACAGATGTTCTCATGCTCTAAATGCTATGCAAAGTTGTTGAAGGCCTCCTTGATTGGGTGAAATCTTTTTAAACCATAAATTTTCCTTGACTCCATCTCTCCCAAAGGACAAGGCACTAATCCTCAATTGGTAATCATTTTAAACGCTTATTTTTTTCACCTCCCTCTTTTTCTAGGCCTAGCCTACACAGGTCACATAGGGCATCAATTATCTCACAATCTAGCCATCCAAACACTTCGATTTTTGGTCCACAACTGCGCTGAGGTTTGCTCTAGAGGCCCTCCAAATTTGAAGCAAATCCGACGGTGGGATCTCAAGATATAGCAAGCCCTAGCTTGGGGATCATTTCTTGCCCTAGTTTTCCCTTGGATAGTGTCCTCATTAGGATCATTGAATTCATACCTCAAAGAAAAATTGTCCTTTGATCCTTTTGTCCTCCCTAATTAGGTCAAGCCCCTCATTGGGTGATCAACTCCATACCCTTGACCTTATTTTGGGCCCACTTGGTCCCGTGTGGTTTCGCAACTTATTGAAGCCAATTTCACAAAGACCACTTGGAAACCAAGTTTTCACATGGATTTATAGGACTAGGTATCTCCTTTACACGTCTTATCCTCAAACCCTAGCCCTTAAAATCCCTTTGGCCCTTCTTAGAGAGCCTGTTAAATTTGGGCAACTAGGTCCAAACTCTGGGTTGTACTGCTCAGATGACGATCCCAATATTTTTATTGGATTCCTCTTTCGGAGAGGTGTAAGATTGATCTAAAGATCATCTCGATTGGATGAGCAGAACATGTACTTTGAATTTATTCCACTTATGTGCTATGTCGACCTAGAATATAATATAGACTTAAATGTCTTAAAGGACGTGTCACACACCCCCAAAGATGCCTATATATTGGAGAGACTTGGAGTTCATTATACACACAATGTGTGTAGGATTTTCTTCTCTCTTGATGGCGTTGGAGCTGCTTTCTTGGTGCTGCATATTTGTGGAGTATTCTTTGTCTGGGTTGTCTTGGGGTTGTGTGTGACACACTTGGCTGAATACCTATTGGAGACTTTGCTGGTTGAAGCATCCTGCTGATCGCCGTAACGCCACCATTCATTATCTATCTTCTATCTGTTTTGGCTTGTCTTCCATCGATCTATTGGTATGTTCTATCTGCTTCAGTAGTTTGTGCCCTAATTTGAAATGGCATAGAACATGTTCAAATTAACTTGGTATCAGAGCTAAGGTGAAGACAAAGCCCAATTTGTGTTGAAAAGCAATCTCCGATCTATTAATCCAACAAGTGCAACACATCATCAAGGAACATAATTCTTCTGAAATAAGTTACGAATCTGAGGCTGGGCATTCAAAGGAAAAGCGCCGAAGTTTTTCCTTGTTTGGGTACAATCTTCTGTGGATGGAAGGGTTGCAATTATCTATATTATCTAAAGTTTGCTAGGATGCTCGAAGGACTGTTTGGAGGCACCTTAAGACTTCGGATGCCCTTCTACATCAGGCCGCAATTCAGAGAAGTATTTATGTGTTTCTTATTTAAGTTTCGGCCGCAGTAAGGGTTTCTACAACATCATGTTGCAGACACTTGTGAAAGGGTTGAATGGGCCAGTTAGCATCCATCATCTCAGCCGCAGTTAGCTGCAGGTAGCCGCAGTCAATTCAATGGGTGGTCTGTCTCTAAAAGAGAATGCCGCAGGCCTTTGAAGCCTCACTGAAGCTTGCTGCAGAGAATTAAGGGAGGCTGAGGTATGAGGAAGTTGTTTTGGAGGGCTGTTAGGGAGCCGCAGCAATCTGAGGTAGGCCGCAGGCCTAGCCTCTCCAAAACAAGCCAGTGTGAAGGTTTTAAGGGCTGCCATCTCACCTTGCCTTAGCCGCAACCCTAATTAAGGTTCTGATGAAGGCAGCGGGTCTGAAGATAGGATATGCTGATATCGTGGAGAAATGGCAGCGTATGCTGCTGTAGGTGGGCCGCAATCCCCACCTCATCTTTGGAGGATGCCACAACCCTGTTAGTGTGTTCTTGCTGCAGATTGGAGCCGCTGTCTCAGAGGTAAGTTTGGGTCTGTTGTTTTAATACATGTCTGGTATTATGCTTGGACGCAGGGGCAACTGAAGTTACAGAAACAAGCATAAATGTTTGAATGGGCCGAGAAGGCTAGGTAGGTTTCTCTACTCTAGCCGCAGTCACTACCAGGAGCAACACAGACTCTACAGTGATTTAAAAGACTGGGATTTTCTCTGCATTATTTGGACAAATTGTTGAGAGAAATTGGAAACAAAATTCTTTGTTCTTGTGTGTAATTGGAAACAATATATTTGTTGACTGGCTTATGGAGACATTCTTGCAATTCCCTGTGACGAAGAAGAGAGTGAGTCTGTGTGAAATTCTGACTCGCAGGTGAGCAGTTTATGCAAAAATTTACGTTTACTACCTGATGTTGATAGCTAGAACACCCGTCGTGGGTGCACGATAAAAAACCATGCCCGATAAAATGCCGTCACAGAAAACCGTTGTCAATAATCGCTGAAACTCCTGCGATACTAGATCGTGCACCCAGGGTATCAAAGACGAACATTTTTTTGATGCCGAAATTGATCTTCGGGCTGCTTTGTTAGTATTTACCAGAGGAACTTCAGCTAAGCTAATGGCACGAAGAGCGTGCATTCATCCGTTTATGGCTTAATCAATTTCCAGGTAAAAATCACTATCACCATCGACAGAGATTCAAATCTTTTCCAACCTGGGCTGTGTATCATTTACAGTTCATCGTGGGTTCTGATGGGAGGAGTTTTATCCCTGTGGGGGACAAGTTACTACCAGAACTAAGGTGTAAAAGGCTCGAATATGTCAGTCTAGAGCCCCAGTTAGTTGGGCGTATAACAAGTGTTCATTAGCACGGGAATAATCACTGGAAATTGCACTACTGAAAATCACATTGGAGAGGATAGATAAATTTTCCAGCAAGACGATTCAAGCTTGAAGTACCAAGGTAGATGAGTTCTTCAGTGTCTAGCACCAGCTGAATTTCTCTTTCATAACCAGAGACAGGTTGTTCTAAAGACCGAATGTCACTATATTGATTTCAGTAGACCGTGTGTTATTCTGGGCATGCAAAAGAATTCTGGGCACTTCATTGTACGTGGGGAAGATTATCATGCACTAGTCCCAGGTCATTGTATACAGTAATCCCAGGTCAGATTGTTTACAAGATGGGAAAATCTGTAAGCCCTAGGGAAAGTGACATTTGTCATAGAATTAGGCCAGTTTTGGTAGCCTTAAGAGCAGTCTTCTGAAATGACCAGAAGAATGACAAATGGACAGATCTGGAAAATAAGAAGCAGTACAGGATGAAATGCCAGATGTAGTAGATGAAGACCTCAAGTGCAGGATCATGAGAGAAGGAATCATGATATATTCTCCCTGTTTGACAATGACATATGGCAGAATATGTATGACCATGATCTTCAATACGATATGGCAGTATGACAATGATGAAGAATATAGTGATGGGTATGATAAAATTATGGCAACATTGTAATCAACGATATGACAGTGATGACGGTTCTGTAGCCGCAAATTTGAGGGGCTAAATCTGTCATTCTATGTTATTGTCATCATGATAGTGACATAGAGAGTCACCCATTTTTACGAAATTCATAATAGCAGTAAGCCTGTGACAGTATCAGTCTTACATTGGAGCGTAATGATAAACTTGGAAGTGTGATTTGAGAAGTTTTTGTAGCCTTCAGTCACGTTGTTGGAGTTTTGAACCATGGTCAGCAAAGCCTGTGAAGTTTTGAACAAATGATGTATATGATAATATCACAGCAACACTGAAATCCATTATTTGACAGCATATGATGTGTCAAGATGCATGAGAGCTATATGAGAGTATATGGCTATGAGTCTTGAATGACTTTGACTGTGGGAGAATAAGACTCCTTTCCAAGTTGATGTCTGGGATGCCCTCATTTGAAATAAATGTCTTCTCTCACAAGAGAAGCGGGCATTAAGAGGGAGAATACAACTGTATATGCTCCTGAGTTAATATCATTGCTGAAAGAAGACCCTCATGGCTCAAAGATATATGGCTTTCAGGGGAAAATTCTGGTAGAAAAACAGGAAGCCATATAAATACCAGGGGTATCAAGCTGCCATGAGTACAATATGAGCCTGGATCATTTGAAGAAGCTGTAAAGCATCAATTCTGCAAGGATGCGAGGGTGATGTCTAGGATATGGTCCCTAGACCACAAAACAAAGCAGTTATCACCTCGATATAAGATTAAGCATGATGGGAAAATATGTTGCCTGAGACTTCTCTAGGAAGGCACTGATTATTATTGCACCTATAATCTATTATTACCCTTGCTGCTACGCAAGGACGAAATCTTCATCAGATGGATGTGTAGACCGCCTTTTGGCATGGTGCGATAAAGGAAGAGGTTGTAGAGCAACCTCTAGGGTTCGAAGTCCCAGGATCAGGACACCCATGTCTGCAGGTTGAAGAAAGCCCTTTATGGGTTGATACAAGCGCCCAGAGCTTGGTTCGAGAGGATAAATAGCTACCTGATGAAGCTGGGCTTCACTCATAGTAATGTTGATCTGAACGTTTACTTCAAGGTTGATAGAGAGAAGCCTCTCATTCTAGTGCTGTATATGGACAACCTCTTCCTGACAGATGCTGACCCTCTCATTCATCAGTGCAAGAGGGAGCTCGCTACTGAGTTCGAAATGAAGGACCTAGGACTGATGCACTATTTCCTAGGCCTGGAGGTCTGGCAGAGACATGGTGAGATTTTCCTTTCTCAAGGAAACACATTGCGAAGCTTCTGGAAAGATTTGGTATGGTGGACTGTAAGTCCGTGTCGACACCAATGGAGCTCAACTTTAAGAAGTTAAGTGGCAGCGCTACTGGGCCCGTGTTAGCAAATCCTACTAAGTATCGTCAACTCGTAGGGGTTCTGATGTTCTTAGTGAACACCCATCTGGACGTATGTTGTGCAGTGAACACTCTGAGTCAACACATGTTTGATCATAACATTCACTGGGTTGGTGCCATGAAACTCTTGAGATATCTCTGTGGCACGATAGACCATGGGCTGAGATACACTGCCGGGAGCATGACACTCCTTGGATATACTGATGCTGATTGGGTTGGCAGTGTGGTGGATCGTAAGAGCACATCTGGATGCTACTTCACAAGTAGATCTGCTTCGGGCAGGAAACAGAAGTCGGTAGTCTTGAGCACCGCTGAGGCCGAATATGTTGCAGCATGTATGACCCGTTATGAAGTCACTTGGTTGCGAAAGCTCTTCGGTGAGCTGTTTGAGCATGTGCTAGATGCCACTGTTATCCTTTGTGATAACCAAAGGGGGATTCGTTTGTCAAAGAATCCCGTGTTGCACGATTGATCCAAGCATGTTGATGGCTGATATCACTTTATCTGGGATATGGTACAGCGAGGCACCATAAGGCTCGATCATATAGGAATTGATGAGCAGGTCGCGGATATTCTCACAATGCCCTTGGGGAAGGTCATGTTCCTAACCTTCCGTGAGAATCTTGGAATTGTGGAACGACCCTATTTCTGAGGGTCCTGTTGGACGATGAGCTTTGGGAGCTCTGGGGGGCCTTGGGGATAGTTCCTTGGAGCTATAAGCAACCACATGGCAAGGCTTGGCGAACCTTGTTGGTGTGCTTCTGCCCCACCGTTATGATGATTGAGTTGGTTCGCCTCTCATGATCTGTGCCCCGTATGCATCCTACCCATTTGAGTTCCGGACTCATGGGAAGTACCTCTCATTTGGCCAATGAGGTGGGAAATGAGAATAGAGACCATAACAAGACCGATGGACGCATCGGAGATTGTCGTACTCTCTATGTCTAGGATGGCACATGTCCAACCACTTGATCTGGGATGAAGTTTAGCGAGGTTTCATACCTCCAATTGACTTCGGGTCAGTGAAACTAACTTCGGGTAAGTATATGACTCTTTTGAGTCCTAGTGAGGTTTCAGACCTCCAATTGACTTCGGGTCAGGTAAACCAACTTCGGGTTGGTATGAGACTCTTTGTGAGTCCTATAGAGGTTTTGGACCTCTGGGTTGAATTTGTTAGTCGGGAATGATGTCTTGGTGACTGACCCACTTTTGTTCTGAAATAAAGAGACCAGCAAAGCAAGTTATGGTGGGATGACGCACGATGTTTGGATTGCACTAGTGGATGGAGTTCTCCCTAGTTGAGAGGGAGTGTTAAATTTGGGCAACTAGGTCCAAACTCCGGGTTGTACTGCTCAGATGATGATCCCAATATTTTTATTGGATTCCTCTTTTGGAGAGGTGTAAGATTGATCTAAAGATCATCTCGATCGGATGAGCAAAACATATACTTTGAATTTATTCCACTTATGTGTTAGGTCGGCCTAGAATATAATATAGACTTAAATGTCTTAAAGGACGTGTCACACACCCTTAAAGATGCCTATATATTGGAGAGACTTGGAGTTCATTATACACACAATGTGTGGAGGATTTTCTTCTCTCTTGATGGGGTTGGAGGTGCGTTCTTGGTGCTGCATATTTGTGGAGTATTCTTTGTCTGGGTTGTCTTGGGGTTGTGTGTGACACACTTGGCTGAATGACCTATTGGAGACTTTGCTGGTTGAAGCATCCTGCTGATCGCCGTAACGCCACCATTCATTATCTTCTATCTTCTATCTGTTTTGGCTTGTCTTCCATCGATCTATTGGTATGTTCTATCTGCTTCAGTATTTCGTGCCCTAATCTAAAATGACATAGAACATGTTCAAATTAACAGAGCCTTACGCCTTGCTTCTCAAGTAAGAAAGCCATACATTTGAGCCCCCTCTTGTGAATAGGCCATTGGAATCACCTTTTTTCCCTCTCATTTGACATACTCATTATTGTGATTCCCATTATTCCAGGTCTCCTTGCATCGGTGAAAGTTCGTAAAGAGTAGGGAGCTTTAGTTGAGGTGACAGTGGGCTATCGCTCCATTGTTGCCCTTGACCTAGTAGTTTCCCTATATGAATCCCCTCCTAGGACCCCTGTTAGTTTGAGCGGTAATAGGCCGAAAACCTTTTCCCCTCCATTGTCATACATTTATACTAATACCTATTGATTGAGGGGTTGACCTTGGAAATGCTATCTCCCCTTGAGAGTTGGAAGCACTTAATAAGGTTGGCCATTAGCCACCTCTATCAAGCTAGGGAACACCTTTACGAGACTTGGTCTAGTTAGATATCAGAATGTGATCCTCGTTTGAAGTATTAATATGCCCTTAACATTCAAGTTTGGTCTGCTTAAATGCTTATATGATCTTAGTCTTTGATGGATGGTTGCTTTCACATGAGTTCGTGTTGCTTTTGTTAGGTGGTCCACAACAACCTAGGCCTTAAAGGCACCCAATCTACAGGTACCTAGGCCTCTTTAGAGAGATAGATGGCTAGGAAGATGCAATGTTTTTTTTTTGGTAAGTTGTGTTAATCTATTAATTTCGAAAACATAAAAGTACATAGTTTACAGGCAGGGTTGGTAAGTTGCGCTTAGCCAATCCTTGCCTTTGTTACATTTTTTCTGGGTTGCCACGGGGGAGGGGGCTGGCCTAGACAAAACTTGAAAACGAGCATTACATTGTGCACAGTAGCGCTGATACATCTAGGAGCAAAAGAGTAGAACATAACAGTAAAGCCCAACGGGCACATATGACAAAAAACAAAATAAGACTGAACAACTGTGCAGACATTAAGCATCCTCATCATCACTGCAGTGGAGAGTCTCCTCATAGATGGGACAGGCAGGGGCCTGTGCGACAGCTGCTTCCACAGCAGCTTCCACTTCAACAACAGTACGCTTGGGGAGATTTGCAGGAGCGCAGATGATGGGGGAGTCCGGATCTACTCCTTCGGGAACTTTCGTCCAAACGCGATCGAAATCCATAATCCAAATGTCCGTATGCTCATCCTTCTGCGCAGGACTATTCGGGAGTGCCAGAATGTGCTGCGTAGAGGGAGCTCTGGGAGAGGGGGTGGACCTCCTCGCGCCTCAACTTCCCCTTTGCGCAGGGTACCTGGAGGATTCTGCTCGCTGCTCGGGAGCAGAATGACGGTTGACTGGGGAGCTTGACGAGGAGCCTTCAATCCATTTGAGGCAGTTATCCTCGCCTTGGTGATAACGATCCGGAAGAGCCTCGCACTGGCCACCATGAATAGTGCGTTAGCACATCCTGGGTGCCATTGCGCACTTGGGAGGGGTGGCGGGGGAAACAAAAGGGCAGGAGAAGCTGCAGAGGCTGGGGGATAGGTGCGCAGGATGAAATGCAACAGGAAGAGGGTGACTGCGCAGCTCCATTCCAAGTCTGAGGCTTCGCAACTGATTGGAATCAATGAGTGTCCATATCAAAAGGAGGAGAGCTAAATGCAGTGGAGAGCAGATGAGGGAGGGAAGGAGCAGAGAATCCTATGCTAGGTGGATCTGCGTGATCTCTGTTTCTGTGAGGAGCGTGCGAGGAGTTAACGGTAATTGGATCCGCTGTAGGTGGGGATTTGCAATGGAGACACCCGTGTCAAGCGTGAGTTGGGAATTGCTGTTCACCTATGTCAAGCGTGTCACCCGCATCCAGGGAGGAAGATGCAATGTTAAATCTCTTAAGCAATGCAGTTCAACCTCCCGATGACCTAAGCAGATGTTGCATGTCTTAGAGTACCCTCAAGATCTAGGATATTGCTCTACTTTGACCTAGCATAGGATTCTTCATGATGACACCAGTGGACCCAACATGCCCCCAGGCTAGCCTTGACACAACTGGATGGGCAAGGCTTGCTCCAGAGTCCAGATGAGGATGATCTTCCATTAAGAGACTTCGGATGGCTTGTTCCACTTGGAGAATCTGTTATGAAACCAACTCACAAAATAGAAGAAAAGATAGATCAACGACTTAGAAATCAACGTCTTCGAGGGGGCAACCTCCTTTACATTACATAAATGAACAATTCTTGGATGATTCAAATGACAAAACCTGCTTTCTATATATAGGAGTCCAAGGGGCCACACTATAATCCTAGGCGACATAACAATAACAATGTAAGGGCACAACAATAACAATAGTGGGCTTCTATGGGGCACAATAATAACAATATGGGGACTACATGGGCACAACAATAACAATAAGCGGGCTACACTAACAATAACAATAAGGGGATACACTAGTATTATAGGGACCTATCAAGCCTCTCTCCTTCAAAAGTGTTGTCCTCAACGCTTGAGTAGTTCTGGATGCTTTTGTATAAAATTCTCATCCTCCCATGTCGAATCTTTAGCGGGTAAGTTCTTCCACTTGATGAGATACTCTGAAATTGATCGATTTCGTAGCTGTCGAGTTCTTGTTTTCGTGACTGCTTCAGGTTCCAATATGATTTTTCCTTCTTCGTCAAGTTCTGGCAATATTGTTTGAATTGAGAGCTTGTCACCTATAACCTTCTTTAGGCATGAAACATGGAAAACTGGGTGCACTCGGGAATATGCAGGAGCTCCAATTTGTATGCCATAGTACCAATCTTTTGCAACACTTTGTAAGGACCATAATACTTTGGTGATAATTTATTATCCTTCTTAGCTTGCTTGAGGGACATATGCTTGTATGGTTGTAGCCGTAAAAATACCCAGTTGTCTACATCAAAACTTCTTTCACTGCGATGTTGATCTCCCTGTTGTTTCATTCGATTCTGCGCCAAGGTGAGGTTATCCTTTAAGAGTTGGAGAACTTGTTGTTGATGCTCGATGTGATCTTCCACTGCTTGAACCTTAGAATTTTCTCTTAAAAATGATGTGATGGAGGGTGAATGATATCCATAAAGTGCCATAAATGGGGTCATTTTTGCTGCGGTATGGAAGGAAGTGTTATACCACCATTCAACCAGAAGTAACCATTTGTTCCATTGTGTCTGTTTATCAGATACAAAGCAACGAAGATATCGTTCCAAACATTTGTTCACTAGCTCAGTTTTCCCATCAGATTGAGGATGATATGATGAGCTATGAGCTAATTGAGTACCCAAACAAGAAAATAATTTTGTCCAAAAATTTCCATTAAAAATGGGATTTTTGTCGCTTAAAATAATCTTTGGGTTTCCTTGTAGCTTTTGAATTGTTTCCATAAATGCAGTAGCAACTGTACTAGCTTTAAATGGATGAGATAATGCACAAAAGTGTGCATACTTGGTAAGTCTATCAATTACTGCCATGATGACAGTCTTTACTTCGGACTTGGGTAAACTTGTGGTAAAATCCATTGAAACCTCCTCCCAACATTGACTTGGAATGGATAAAGGTTGTAACAGACCTGGGGTCTTAATTGTCTCAACTTTATTGTGTTGGCAAACCAAACATTCCGCTACAAACTTTTGAATATCAAATTTAAGGCCATCCCAAAAGAATTCCTTCTTGACCCTGTGGTAAGTTTTTAAAAATCTCGAGTGCCCTCCTTAGGGAGAGGTGTGCAATTCCAAAAGAATCTTTAGTTTGAGTTGGGAATTCTTACAAAGATATAAGCGATCTTTGTACCATAATGAATCATTTTTTCAGCTAAATGTTTCAAATGTACTGGGATCTTGCTGCAACTTTTGAATGAGTGTCCATACCTCTTCGTCATTCCTCCATTCATCCCTTGTTTCGGTTATACACTCAGGTTGGATAATAGAAATGGCACAAAGCTATGCTTCTACATTCTCATCCTTTCTTGAGAGTGCATCTGCAACAACATTTTGCTTCCCTTTTTTGTAGATTATTTCAAAGTCATAACCCAACATCTTTGTGACCCATTTTTGCTACTTTTTTGAAGATAATCTTTGTTTCAAAAAGTATTTAAGAATATCATGATCTATTTTTACCTTGAAGTGTCTTCCCATTAGGTAAGGTCACCATTGCTTTAGTGCATGTAGTATTGCCAACATTTCCTTCTCATAAATAGGTTTCAGTAAATACTTTTCTTTGATTGGACGACTTTCAAAAGCAATGGGTCTTCCTTCTTGCATCAAAACCGCACCAATTCCATTTCCCGAGGCATCACATTCCACAATAAGGGTTTTTGTGAAGTCTGGCATAGCTAAGACCAGTGATCGACACATTGCCTCTTTAAGATGTTCAAAGGTCTTAGTTGCTTATGGAGTCCAGTAAAATGCATATTTCTTCAGTAATGATGTTAAAGGTGCCGATATTCTCCCATAATTCTTAACAAACTTAGCGATAATACCCTGTTAACCCCAGAAATCCTCGAAGATGCTTTATGGTTGTAGGGATTTTCCATTCCTTAATGGATTTAAATTTGTTAGGGTCTACCTTAACGTCCCCATGAGATACAATATGAACCAAATATTCCACCTCCTGTACTCCAAAGAAACATTTGGATGTTTTTGCATATAATTGTTTCTCCTCCAATAGTTTGAGCACCATGTCAACATGTTGAACATGATCCTTCCAAGACTTGTTGTAGATTAGTATATCATCAAAAAATACTAACACAAATTTTCTAAGGAAGGGTTTGAAAATGGAATTCATCAAACCTTGAAATGTGGAAGGTGCATTAGTAAGGCCAAAAGGCATGACCAAAAATTCATAATGACCCTCATGAGTTCTGAATGCTGTTTATTCTAATTTGATGATATCTAGAATGAAGATCCAACTTGGTGAAGTAAATTTCTCCATGTAATTCATCCAATAATTCATCAATGACGGGGATGGGAAATTTATCTTTAAGAGTGAGCTTGTTGAGCTCCCTATAATCTGAACACATACGCCATGATCCATCCTTCTTGTGCACCAATACTATTGGAGCATAGAGAGAACTTTGACTAGGTTGAATTATACCAGCCTTTAGCATTTCTGTGACGATACGTTCAATCTCACTCTTTTGAGCATAAGGGTATTTGTAAGGGCTGATGTTTGGAGGAACACTTCCTGGAACCAAATGAATAGAATGATCATGATCACGAATAGGTGGGAGTCCATTGGGAGTCTCAAATACCTTGGAATGATTGTTCAAGACTTTTTGGAGATATGGAGAAATAGATGATTTTGATGTTTGAACCTATAGTGAGCATAATTGTGCAATTAAACCTCGTTGTTCTTTCTTTAGAAGTTTTTTCATGACATTAGAGCTGATCATCTTTCTCGACTTCCTTGCGATACCCTGTAATTCAAGTTCCTTTCTTTCTAAAAAAAATTCATGAAAAGTTCTTGAAAATTAAAAGCTACCGTCCCCAAAGATTGTAACCATTGTACTCCTAGACTCTAGTACAACATCAACACCACCCATTGGGATGGAGAGCATTGGACTATTCAATACATATTCCCCCATGGTTAGTTTGATATTATGGCACTTTCCAGAGCAATTTATAGTTCCTCCATTTGCCACCATCACTTGACACTCTGGTGCTGGGCATAGGAAGCAATTCAATTCCATGGCTACCTTACAATGAATAAAATTATGGGTACTGTTAGGGTCCTATAAATATAGGATTCATAATTTTGATTTGACTCTGTTAAAATTCTTGAAATATTGTACATACCTTTGCTTTCTGCAAATGTATTCCCAAATTAAAAAATGAAAAGAGGGTATGTCCTAAAAGAATAATCAAAGGACAAAAATAAACTTAAGATCAAAAGAATATTAAATATGAACCCCATCAAAAATAGATCATGAAAGTGTTGCAGTTTAAATGCCACTACTTTAGTTTACTTTTTGTAAATAAGATCGTGTGTGGCTTGTCCTAAATGCCACAATCCATGAGGGTCAAACAACTTAAACTTTACCTCTCATGCTTTAAATTTCATGTTGTTATATAGAGAATAAAGATCTGCCGAACAGTTTAAACTTGACAAATCAGTAGATAAAATAGAGAATAAATGAGGAGCTCAACAGTTTAATCTAAGCCCTTGGATGAAATAAGGTTAAATTTAGATAGTTTTTATGCTTTGAAAGAAAAATTGATCTAGGGTTGCAAGCTTAAATGCACCCATGAAAATGAAGTAAAAAATGTTAGAAATAATGATGGGTAGGTAGAAAGCAATTGTGCAAGCATGTAATAAAGCATCATTGGGCAAAAAATTACTTATTTTCCCTCCCCCACAATGATTCAGTATTCTAAACATTCAGTTAAAGAGGCTTAGAGCATTTCTCTGACTTTTGTTGAGACCGGACCCAAGGCTCGATAACTGATTGGTTAAAAATATTGAATTTCTACACAAAACCCATATTCATCAACATTTACCCTTCATCCATAATCATGATCCCTTTTCCTAAGTAAAAACCCATTTTTACTTTAAGTAAAAACCCTAAATAATTAATTTCATTTCCATTCAAAATCACTTAGAAACCCATAAAATGCATTTTATCCTAAGTTTAAGTGTGAAAACACAAAAGGGACAAAATATGCTTATTTGTCTATCTTTACACTTAGTGTTAAAATGATGTATTTTTCATTCATTTCCTATATTACCCCTTTATTTCATATTAATTTCTAACTATATTTATTAATTCCCTAAACTATACCCTCCCGTATATTATTAAATCCTTTAAATTTAAAATAACCCCAAAACCCACTATTTAAAGTTTAAACCTATGATAAAATATCCCACGTGAAGAAATAAAAACCCGCCTTTTATTCCCATTGGTTTAAACGTATCAATAAAACTAATCCCCGCCCTTCTATGGTATTTAAACAATTGTCAAAGGTTTATTATACCATATAATATTAAAACCCACGATAATGTATTGGTTGAAACATTTGGTAAATGTTTTAATTAAAACATATATAAACATTACCCCTCGCCTATCGTATAAACTAAGGTTTAACTTTAATAAATGTTTTATTTATAAAGTTAAAAACCCATCCCGCCGAATATCAAAACCCCGGACCCACTCCAATCCCAATGCAGCTTTGAGATCAAATCCTGACTGTTTGCATGAGCCTTCCCCGATCCAACGATGGAAAACCTATATCGCTAATAAAGTTGCGCGATATCAACTATTTCATTTCTATGCGAAATGGGCTGTTTTGCCTGTTTCTCTCTCCTCTATGTGGCATATTCTCACTGGATCGCATTCGATCCCACAAAACTACTTACCACTCTCAGACCCGCGCGATAACCATTTTCGGTTTTCTGCCCGAAGTGCCAAAACCACCCTTTGCTTTGACATGACTGCCATTCAATGCTTATTTCTAAACCTAAAACCTTATAAAAAGCTTCATATTATGTGCAGAAAAGCCCTTTTTCTTTGTTATCCGTGCGTTCATCCTCTCGATTGAAAAGAAACAAGGCTTGTACGTTGTTCTCACTCCTATAAAAGCCAGAAAAAGCGATTGCAACTGCTATCAAGACCACTGGAAACCTCAGTTTGTTTCGGAGACCTCCAAAGCCATCAGAACCTCTTCGACGCCTCATAAACCCTGATCAAACCACAGTTTCGAATAATTTAACCTGTTTTAATCAAAGTTGAAGAAATTTAGCCTTTTTCAGAGCTTTAGAAACCCTTTGAAAGATTCAAACTCTTTTACCAATGCTCAGAATCCGGAACTGTTACACTCAATTATTCAGTGCCAACAGAGTTAAGCCTCCACAACCAGATCTCATTCTAGAGGTCTTTCAAAAGTCTTCAATCTCCTCCTTGCAGACCTCTGTTTAATTAACAATTATTTTGTTTTGTAGGTTATTAGCAAAAGGAGAATTTGGATAAAACAATCTAAATACTAGTTAAAGATCTGTTTTACTCCAAGAATTCACAAGGAAATGAGTTCGAATCGTTTTTTCCTAAAGCAAAATGATTTCATACAGTAGCAGAACAAAATGATGAAATTTTCACAGTGAATGGTAAAAGTGAAATAATAATTCATAGTGACAATGAAAATAGAACATTCAAAGAGCATAAGAGGTAAAGTGTATCAGATGAAAGTCATAGTGAAAGTTAAAACAAAGTTACAAAGCAGTCAAGGTAAAGCAGTAAAAGAAAACACAAAGGCAGTAATGGTTAACAGAGATGAAAATACTTTCACTAACAACGATGAATTTTATCCAAAGTAAAAGAAAAAACAGTTAAAAGAACAGTGAGGTTAAAAGATGAAAATAGAGCAAGAAGAGACATTTTTGCAGAAATTTCCTGTTTAAGTCATTGTTTTGCAGAAACTATTGTGACCAATCCAAGATGAATTTTGCAAAACTGAAGGAGGTTTATGTTCCTAAGATGTCCAATTACAAAAACCTCTCTCACTTTTCTAACAACCATTATAGGTTTGGAAATATTAAACAATATTTGAAAGCACTTTTTATAGGAAATTTCTGTTAAGTCATCATTTTGCAGAGAAGAGTGTGGCCAATAAGAAATACATCTTACAAAACTGAAGGAGGTTTATGTTTCTAAGATGTCCAACTACAAAATCCTCTCTCACTTTTCTAACAACGATTATGGGTTTGGAAATATTAAACAATATTTGAAAGCACTGTTTACAGAAAATTCCTGTTAAGTCATCATTTTGCAGAGAAGATTGTGGCCAATCAGAAATACATCTGACAAAACTGAAGGAGGTTTTTGTTCATAACAGACCCATCTACAAAAACCTATCTCACTTTTTGCACATGTATTACAGAATGAGTGATACATGCACATATTTACAACCTATTTTTCAGACTGTGCAAAGCTCTGTTTTACACATATTTTTGCAGAGCCTATTGTGAACAGCTAGAGCATAATTTTAGGGAACTGAGAGAGGTTTATCTCAAAAACATATTTATCTACAATAACCTCTTTCACTTTTTACATATATATTTCAGATGGAGATATACAAAGGTATCATTGGACCCTAATTTTGCAGATTTTTTGGAGCAGAATGCACAAAGAAAGGAAACAGTTAGTGACTTGGATGCCTCATCATCAACTAAGAGTTGATATCAAATTCGAATTCTCTTCTTTGTCACCATCAATCCATAAGTGTAGTGCCAAATAGATGCATTAGTTTTGAGTGTCCTTTATTAAAGTTCTATTTATGTAAAACAATTTGAGATATTTGTAAACCAATCTTGATATTTTTTCAAGATATTCTAGTTTAGAATTTGTATAAATACTTCATCCTTTGAAGTATTATTGTGGAATAAATTGCTAGAGATTGCTATAGTCATTTTTTTTGTACTTGAAGGCTTTTGTGTTTCAAATTTCGAGTAGCAGACTGGATCAAACCAATTGGCATCATACTTCAAGATTCCTGTGATGAGTTATTTGGAGTGAAGTATTTCCTTAGCTTTTGTGTTTTAAATTTCGAGTAGCAGACTAGATCAAACCAATTGGCATCATACTTCAGGATTCCTGTAATGAGCTATTTGGAGTGAAGTATTTCCTTACTTGTCATTGTTATATTTCTTTGTTACATGCATCCATCTATGTTTGTTCTAAATTTGAATGAATCACTAGGAGTATTACTACAGGTTTTGTTAAGAGCACCCTGTTTTTAACTAGTTATCATTTCTATGTTTTCTTTTGATTTCCAGTTTAGGGAACCTTTAATTGCTCTCTCTCGTTTGACCTCTGCCTGCTACTTCCTTTTTCTGGATCAAAGGATTCTTAATTGTCCTTTATCCCGATCATACCACTTCACAAAAACAACTTTCCAAGATCTTCAAGGGTTATCTATCTTGCCTTGAAAACATTTGACTTTTTGGCCTTGATCCTAGTTCTGTTTGCTTGATTTTGACTCCTTAGCCCAATGGACAAATAGATCTCCCACTATCCATCCCTTTAAGTGATTTTTTCCCACCAAATCAATCAAAACAAAACCAATTGCACAATCATAACTAGCCTAATATCTTATAATCAAAACAAAGTTAAAATTTATAGAGAGAGCTCTCTCTGAACCCTAGGAAGGCTAGATCCTAGAGTTTAAAAGTTGGTTTATGTTTTCCTCGGACTATTTATTTCTTTAACCTTGAGAAATTACTGAGCGTTAACAGGTACTACCCGAATCAATCAACACTCTTACATTTTTCTTCTTGATATGTCCTTCTGTCTTGAGAGTTTGAGGAGTGGTAATTCCTGCCAATGCATTACAGGATATGGTCGGATTCATTTCTTCTTCCTCTAGGGTTGGTTCCTGTTGTAAAGTGTAACTAGGATTGGTCTTCATATTGACTATGTAATTATGTATTTATGTAAAGAAGAAGACAAAGATAATAAAATGTATTTTTGTTATATTTGCTTCATGGGTTTCATTAGCAAGATTTTATTATAGGTCAATAGACTTTTTCTTGATATCTATTAGGGTTTGTCTTATGTTTACAAGCGTAATTAAGAGTCATGTACATGAAGAGGCTAGTCAACAAAATATGCTCCAAGATCTTGTCATGATACCGTGAAGAAACGACTCCTGAATGATGCTCAAAGTTAACCTCATTAACGCTGGAAAATGTGCTCTTAAAGTCGGCCTATATACAGTAATTAAAGTCGGCCTACAAGCTAAATGAATGGTCGGCCTAAAACAGTGAAGCTACCTCTATATATACACAAGATCTACGGTTCATTTGGGATCATCAATTCAGACAACTCTGTGATCTAGTGCGGATTTCAGAACCGAATCTAGAACAGGCTTAAGGACTGGAGAAGGTGTGTATATCCTTGTGATATCATAGCATGATAGGTGTTGCGGTCTACTGAAGCAGAAGTGTGGATTGTTCAACAAAGGAAGTGCGAATTATTTTGAAATGGTTACAGCGTGACAGGGTCTGGAACCAATGCAAAGTTAAAGGGCAACGTTTAAGTGTTAAAGTGCGGATCTGTTTGAGAAGGGTTTGCGGGCTGTCCTGAAGTAAAATTGCTGATCACAAGTGAGATTGGTATACACCTTCAGTTCATGCAAAGTTGAGACAATTATCTATGCAAAACTTGTAGATAATCCGAAGAGGAGCAGTAGGAAAGTGGGAGAAAGGGAGAAAGGTAAATTTGTGATATAAATCCAGTAAATAAAGTTTCAAGTGTATACGAAGTGAAGGGAGGAAGTGTTGGTGCAGATCAGTGCAAGTTGGTGAAGAAAAGAAGGATCAACATTGAAGGACAACAAAGAAGCAATGTCAAGGTCTTGGATGCATATATAGGTCAAGGGTTTGATTCTTGGTCATGGTACTTGTCATTTGAAAATCTATAAGAAGAATTTCTCGTGGGTTTTCCTCTCCAAGCGGGAGAGGTTTTGCCTTGGCTCTAAGACCCTAATTTTTGTGTCTCTTGTATTTTGATAATTGACTTGATGAAAGACTAAATACGCTAAGAAGAGAAGACATAAGTAAATCATGTAAGCTCACGAGTAATTAGCAATAAGAGAATTTGTATTAATCACCAGCCCTCTAAATTTTGAACATGGTATCAGAGCTCTAAGGTACTGAACACAAGGGCTACTTGACAAGAAGACACTCTAGGAAGCAAAGATCAAAGTTTGGGTTGAAAAGTCAAATTAGTTTGCAAGGAAGACTCTCAAGCTATTTCAAGAAAGATCTTCAATCTCATTCAAAGGATCAACTCATCAAGAAAATATCTTTGTCATCAAAGATTTATATTCAATACATTGTTGGAAGAAACATCATCTTTTGAAGATATCCTTTATCATCAAGGATCCAAGAACACCTACATTGAAGATTTCAATCTTAGAAGAAGCTCCTGACTTCATCTTCATCATCATCAAGGAATCTGCAACTCACTCTACTCAAGTAAGTATCTATGACCTTACTTAAATCTGTCAAGATGACTTATTGTAAAGAGAGAAACAAATTGGTTGGGTCATCAAACTTTAGTGCATGGAAGAAGAGGACAGATTTGAATTTAATTGAAGACGAAGTTATGAATTACATCGAAGGATCTACAATTCAACCCTCAAAAGAAGATGCTCCAGCTCATGCCAAGTAAATGAAAGGAGAAACCAAATCCCAAAGGTTTCTCATAGAATCCATTAGGGACTCACTATGTATCAAAACTGAAGTCTGCAAAAGAAATACATGAGAAACTAGTGGAACTATTCCCTGTGAGTACTGCAGGAGAAGCAATCTCTCTGAGACAAGAACTATACAAAATGAAATTGTCAAGACAAGAAGGAATCACTTCATACTTTATGAGGATTTCTGAAATAAGAGACCAACTACAGGAACTGGGAGAAGTAATTTCTGACACTGAGATGACTACAGTGGTGCTGAATGCTCTACCAGAAGAATGGGGAAACTTCACTTCAAGTTTATACGGGAAGAAAGAAGCAACACCATTCCATGATTTATGGTCTCTATGTAAAATAGAGGAAACAAGATTGAAAGCCAAAGCTGATATAGGTTCAAGTGAAGGGAATCAAGCCTTTGCAGCCATATCTAGGAAGAAAGGAAGATTCGGAAAATTTGGTCTTTAGAATAAAAGAAGAAATACGGACAAAGTACGATGCTTTGGATGTAATGAACTTGTGCATTATAAAAGAGATTGTCCTAAATCTAGTAAGGACAAGGGGAAAGAGGAAGAAGCCCATGTCACAGATAAAAGGGTAGAACCTGATGTTAAGAAATCTAAGAAAGAAGAAGCAAAAGAACTCTATTATGACTGAGATCATCTTCTTCTTTAAGGGATTTCTGTTGTTTGTAAAATAGTATGATAGGAAGCAATGCATATTAATAGCATCATGATAAAAGCATGGTAGGAGCTCTTGGTGAAACAACTCCTGGAAAACCTCACTGATTACAATGCTGATGGAAGGTAGTCATCAAAATCAAGGGTCATCATGGAAACTGGTGCTGATATTTTTCTAATAGAGTTCTCTATGGATTCATTGATTAGAAAGAAAACAAAAAGGTTTCATCAAGAATTCTATGCTACAGAGTTTTGGGATGTGATGACATATTGATGAAGCAGGTCAAGGGAATGAAGTTTTTCATTCTAGTAAAATTGCTATAGGATGACCCAAAGGAAAAAGGTATGAGGTACTCAAAGGAAAAAGGTACGAGGTATAAATATTTATATGCTAACACTGGATGCTGTGAAGTCATGTCATATGGTTGCAGGTAATGGACTTCTATATTTAGAAGTATGATCTGTGGAGGAGGATCTCTCACGGTGCACTGACAGATGAAATCAACATAATATAACCTCATATGGAATATGAGGTGGTTGTATATGAACAAGGAACTGGAAATTGGAAGTTCCTGGGAATGAATATGTGTAGAAAGGAAGAGATCATGAAGTGCAACCATGTCAAGAGGCAATTATCATCCGGAAGCCAAGAAGATGTGACTAGAATATCTCCTGGGAGGATACTTAGACTTTGATAGAAGTCTGGTAAAGAAGAAGATCCTTGACAAAACATATCTTTAGGAGATGTGTCAATCTGAATGGAGGATGCTGATGCCTGCAGGAAGATGTCATGGTGAAAGATCATCACCGAGGTAACTTTTGATTTGAAAGTTCATATGTATATGTTTATCTAGATGAATTTATGCAGAGATGCCATCATGTGAAAGGATGTAAGATTCTTGGAGATGGTTCGAAGGAAAACAACATGGCATAAAGGTGGACCAGATGAGAAAGACTGATGAATCACTTTCTGGTGGATGACACGACTCATGGATGAAAGTGATGGATGATCTGTGCCCCATGAAGCTAAAGTTGAAGATTCCTTAATATTGAAATCCATGACATTGAGGGAAGGAATTCTTCATGAGCAACTGGATGTCTCACCATTGTTGTTGTGGGTCCCTGGTTAAGAGGGAGCATGGTGGTAAGTTTCTTACTTGGAAGAAACTTGGTAATTCCTAAGAATGAGCTTAGGTACATTCCTTGTATAGGAATGAGTGTGAAGATTCTACTGCAGTATCATGGTTTATTTCTCCTACTTGATCTAAAATATTTCAAGTTATTTCCGGAAATTAGATTCAGAAAATACCGAAATAAACATAACTACAGTGTACACATGCAGATCATTTACTGAATAATACGCTCATCCAACAAAGTGACACATGGATTTTTGGACATAAGTCCCCGGAGAAACCCAAAGCGGGAAAACCGGTGCAGCAGATCTGGGTTCCAGATTTGGAAAACTCGACGGAGAATAAAATAAATCAAATTTGCAGCTAACTTGTTGTTCTAGAACCAAATATCTGATTGATCCACACCCTCCAATGGGATTTACAATACTCAGCCCGGATCTGGCCCTAGAAACCCTAGCGCTGCCCCTGAAGTCCCAATGTCAGCCTTGCTAGCCTCAGAATGCCACTGCGCTGCCCAGAGAGGGACTGCGTAACCCCAGAGAGGGTGACGCAGGCCTTACGCTGGCCCTGGAGACCCTATGCGTAATTTCTGAAGCCATCTGGAGCCTCTGCGCTGTCTTGTGTGGCACCTGCGTAGCTGCTGCTCTGCTTCTCTGCACTGTCCTTGTTGTTGCTCCTCTGCCTCTTACTGACTCGTGGCTCTGGGATTAGATCATCCCCTTAGCCAATACTACCCCTCGCTGTAGAAAATTCCTCCAGAAATTCTTAGCAAACCCGCCCTAGAATTCTAGATCTATTTCTCATCTCTGCAAGTGTGTGTGTGTCTCCAACTGACCCTCAAGCCTTTCTCTTATACTTTTTCAATGATCTCATCAACGGCCGTGATTAAAACATTCATCAACAACTGAGATTAAAAGATTGTTTGATCCCTGCCTTTTAGAACATTTCAGCACATGTGTTAATTAATTCACTTTAATTATTTAATTTTCTTAAGTTTAGACTTAGGAAATTCATTACAATAATTAATTATTTGAATAACTTGAACACCAACTAAAATTTCTCAAAACACCTTTTGGGTTTTGGAGTTCAAGTGTGTCCTAGCTCCTCCACAAAATTTTAGGGCTAGAGCACACCCAATGCTACACCAACTTATACAAAACCTCAACACTCCCTCTTAGCACAGATTATGCTCTAGCAATGCATCCACGCCATGCACTACAAGATTCTAAAGCTGGATTCTGCGCTGCTGATGCTTGGCCTGCTGCCCTCCATCCACTGCACTGTTGCTCTCTGTACTGCTGCCCATGTCACTGCCACATCTGTGAAAAACTTGTAGATAATCCGAAGAGAAGGAGTAGTCAGAAAGTGGGAGAAAGGGAGAAAGGTAAATCTGTGATTTACCTTCCTAACTACAATTTATATTTCTCCAGTAAATAAAGTTTCAAGTGTATACAAAGTGAAGGGAGGAAGTGTTGGTGCAGATCAATGCAAGTTGGTGAAGAAAAGAAGGTTCAACATTGAAGGACAACAAAGAAGCAATGACAACGTATTGGATGCATATATAGGTCAAGGGTCTGATTCTTGGTCATGGTACTTGTCAGTTGAAAATCTATAAGAAGAATTTCTCATGGGTTTTTCTCTCCAAGCGGGAGAGGTTTTGCCCTTGCTCTAGGAGCCTAATTTTTGTGTCTCTTGTATTTTGATAATTGACTCGATGAAAGACTAAATAAGCTTAAGAAGAGAAGACATAAGTAAATCAAGTAAGCTCACAAGTAATTATTAAGAAGAGAATTTGTATTAATCACCAGCCCTCTAAATTCTCAACAGTTCTTGGTGTATATCCTCTTCTTTTGAAGTTTCTTGTTCCTTTTCTTCCTCCTCTTCACAATCTATGTAAAATAATTTCTTCTCAACACACTTATGACCTTTAATGTATTTGCTATCATAACTGTAGCAAAGCCCGTTTGCTCTTTTTTATTCCAATCGTTGTGGTGTCAAACTTGTAGGTTGTGGAAGTCTAAGAGTAGCAACACTTCCATCCTTATAGTTGTGAGTGGTAGGCTTCCTTGTCGCCATAATTTTGCTTTCAATTTTTCTTGCCAACTTGATTGCCTTCTCCAATGAATCAGGTTCCCAAAGGCGAACCTCATGTTGGATCTTATCCTTTAAAGTCCCTATGAAGACATCAATCCTATGTTCCTCTGGAATATCAGTTACCCTTGTATTCAATTTTTGGAAGTCCTCAATGTGCTCCACCATTGAACCCTTTTGTTTGAGATTTATCAATTCGCTGAAGAAGGTGTTCAATGTTGCTCTTTGTATCCTCATAATGTGCTATCATTTTCTCCGTAAATTGACTAAGTGACAATTTTTTTACGAGAGAAAAGCCATCGATACCATACAAATGTCTTTTGTTCTAAATATAAAGTTGCAATGCGTACCTTTTATGTGTGTTGCACATTATGGAGATCAAAATATTGCTCCCTATGTAGTGTCCAAGTTACCAGATCCTTGCCATCAAACTTCATCGTATCGATCTTTGGAATATGATGGGTCTTAAATCCAACATTAGAGTCTATGAAATCATGATTAACATTTCTTTTGTTCTCATCATGAGTTTCATCTACTACCGTTTCGCCATTAGGAATCATTTCTTGTAGAAGCTTTGTCAAACCTTCCTTCAAACTTTCCATGTCTGCTTTTAGACCATTCTTCATGTCTTCCATGTTGCCTTTCAGTTTTTCTTCTATACCATCGATCTTAACTTCCATGCCATTCTTCAAACCATGCATGTCTTTCTTCAAACCATCTATCTTAGCTTCCATTTCATTTTTTGTTACTCTTTGCAAGATCGAAATTTGTTGCACTTGGTCTCGTAATTTTGATATATCATGTTACAGTTCTTCCTCTTCATGAGTCACAGTGGAGCCTTCTAAGGGCTTAATGGGTGTTAAATTATTTTTGGGGGGCATTTTAGAACCCAATACTGATATCTATGCTTCAATATGCCCTTGGAATCACTTGAAACTGATTTTTCAAACAAGACTTTGCAATTTTTAAAATAAATACACACCTTTTTCTTGCTTTTGAGGAGCTCGATATTGAAGCTGATGTATCTCTGTACTTTCAGATCCCCTAGATTTTATCTTCGGTCTTGTCGTAGCCCTCTAAGTCCTCTTTCCAATGCCACAGGTCAGTCCTAATTGGGATTCTTTAAGATAAAGTTATGCCCTATCTCCCACAATGACCTAATTATGGACTAGTTCAACAGAGCGAATTTGTACAGTGTGCCACGTGTCACTGTTTTGACTTTTGGCTCTGAAATCGATACACAAGAAACTACAGCCAGTGTACTTTCGACCATTTCTTACAGAATTCCAATCCGATATCTGAAACGAAAGTTATGACGATTTTCCCTCGGTCACCTGTTTGAGATGAAATTATGGAGCCTGCAAAAACCCTAATTTCCTCTGATCATATCTCCTTAAATATAGCGAACCAAGATCTGAAATTTTTATACGAAGTTCCTCCAGATTTCAGTTCAAATGTGTTTTTTTTTTCAGCTTCTCAACCTTCGTAGAAAAAAAGTTATAGCGAAAATGCCAAGATGACCTCTTTGTAGTAGCGAAACCCTAGAATCCAAAGCTCTGATACCAAATGTTATGAAACCAACTCACAAAATAGAAGAAAAGATAGATCAACGACTTAGAAATCAACCTCTTCGAAGGGGTAACCTCCTTTACATTACATAAATGAACAATTCTTGGATGATTCAAATGACAAAACCTCCTTTCTATAGATAGGAGTCCAAGGGGTCACAATATAATCTTAGCCGACATAACAATAACAATGTAAGGGCACAAAAATAACAATATTGGGCTTCTATGGGGCACAAGAATAACAATAAGGGGGCTACAGTAACAATAACAATAAGGGGATACACTAGTATTAAAGGGACCTAGCAGAATCCCTAACTTTGGAGAGAGGAGGCCTTGTTTTGATAGTTGGAGATCCATGGAGATGACATGATGGCACCCTAGTTGGACTTGGGAC
Organism: Pinus albicaulis; assembly: GCA_034641835.2. Taxonomy (NCBI): domain Eukaryota; kingdom Viridiplantae; phylum Streptophyta; class Pinopsida; order Pinales; family Pinaceae; genus Pinus; species Pinus albicaulis. Next base: position 569,174,843 of record CM076580.1, on the reverse strand, counting down.
CCCAGAGGAGAATTTGAGGGAGTTTCGTCAAATTTTGGATGATTCTAGCATCATGGCACTTTTTCACTCCTTATCACACCATGACATGGCATTTGGAGCCCTATAAGGGCATGGTGCCAGCTTTTATAGAGGCTACGACCAACATGCGTGGCCATTTATGGCTTATTTTGTCACTTAGCTAGTGGGTTGGTTTGTAACCTGAGGTTATGTTATGTCAAAATTGTTTTAGGGGCTTCATTAGTCAAAAGTTAGTTGAGGTAGACCTCATATAAATAGACGTCACCTCATTTGTCTTTCCATCATCACTTGTGGATCAATTCAGCCTCTCTAAGAGATTTTAGCCTAGCTGAAATAGACTTGTTTCTTATGGGGATGTGATATTTGGTGGAGTATTTGCTTATGGAGACTCTCTTGTTTTGGAGACATCATTTTGGAATAATAAAGGATTGGTTCATGCATTTCTTTTAAGTATTCTATGTATTGGAATATCTTTATTGCTATTGCATGGAATGGATATTGTTAGGGTTTCTATGCTAAATTTTATAAAATATTTTTCTATAAAATGTTGGCAATGGTTTTGTATGCATTACCCTATAAGACCTGTGTGACAATCCCTTGAGGGATCCTTCATGTTAACCTCTCCTCAATGACTTTGTTCCCTCGTAAAATGATAGCCGGGGTATGAAAACTAGAGTTTTTCATCATCCCTTACTCCATTCTAGGGTTTGATTTTTCATAAGTAGATCTCCCTCTAGTCTCCATCACCCAAGATCAAGCATTTTCCCTGTCCACATAGGTGATCACATCATAATTTTTTCCCAAAACACAAATTTATCTCTCCTTCTAGTTGGAGCTCGTAAATCAGGTTGTTGGAGCGTCCTTTTAGTTGGAGTTGGTAAATTAGGGTGTTGGAGCATCCTTTCAGTTGGAGTTGTTGTTGGAGAATCACGAAAGTAGTGGATATGACTCAAATATTTCTTCTCCTAACATTAAGAAATTTACTCTTCCTCCTCGCTCTTCTAGTCCCTCCCAAGTCCTCTTTTCCTACCTCCTCTCCCTACTTTATTGATTAGGGCTAGGTCTAGTGTGCCATCCTCATCCTTTTAACTTGGTTGAGACGTGTTTTAGTTTCATCTCCTCTCTAATGAAAGAATCCCACAATTCCTTGAAGTCAACACAATTCCTCGAAGTCAAGTAACTTTTGCCAATTGTAGATAACTTGGAGAAAGTTGTGCCAAGATGGACTGAAGACATTCAGTAAATTTGAACTAATTCATTATTCTCAATTGCGTCTCCAATTGAAACAATCCAATCTCCCAATTTTGGTATCTTCTTGAGATAACTTGTCACTGTATCTATCTTGCTCATGCAAGTAGCCCTAGCCTTGTTCTTTAAGAGCATCTTCTCGGTTATGTTCACACTCTGGTACAAGGTTCCTAAGGCATCATATATCTCTCCGACAATCTTTTTCTTTATGATATGACAGATTAGGTGATCCGTCACTGATTCCAATAGGATTTGCATTGTTGCCCTTACCTTTATGTGTTTTGCTAGATCTCTATGATTTGTAGGTAGCACAATAACCTTCTTCATGACATACCATTAAGTTTCCATTTCTAGGGTGTTTTGCAATCTCAACTCCCATGATACAGTGTTGGAAATTCCCTCCAACAATTGATTTTCTTGCAAGTTGGGAATGGCCATTATTGTAACTCCATCGAACAAGCTTCAATCTCCATTCACTAGATCAACCAAGGTTTGACACCCGACAACCCTTTTGAAGTCCATGTGCTGATCACTGGCACAAATCTGCTTTAGTCATTGAAGCTTGGACAGGCTACCCACTGAAACCCTTTGATAGCTCCCAACCCTAAACAACTCTCCTCTCCATGCATAAAATTTGGAAGATTTCAAAAATTAGTCTCTGATTCAATGCTAGATTTTGTCAAACTAGGGTAAATATATTATACACTTTAAAAAAATTCCTATAGGAAAATAAATAGTGAAAAACTTAAAAAGTTACTCAAAACTACACTTTGTAATTACTATTAGAATCTATAAACACATACTATAGGAAATATATAATGGAAACATAGTAAATTGATTATCAAAACTTGTCACTACTTTTTGGTACTTTTGAAAATGAAATTTGGCTACAAGGAAACAACAAATTACTAATTGTTGAAATTAAAGTTGAATGAATAAACCTATACCTCTGCCTTCTCTTTTATAGACAGAGAAGAAGAATCAATATAATGAATTTGGACACATGCACATGCACGACATTGTCTTAACTAGAGATGGTTTGAAGCATGCAAGCATGCATTCTCTTTGAGATCTATGCTTTAATTACTAGGTTGCATGCACTTCAGTAATCTAAGCTAGGCTACATGTTCCTTATCTAATTGATGCATGCAAATTTAAATCAGAAACTTAATGCATGCAAACTTTAACTAAACCAAAGCTAGAAATAGAAATGGCTTGCTAAAGATAAAATGCATCTAAACTGGAACTAAATTGAGAATGAAGCATACATGCACCCTCTATCTCTCTCTTCTTCATAAATGCTTTTGTGTCCTCGTTACTATTGTATAAGACAACATAAATTTTATTAATGTTTGACAAATGACAACAAAAGTAGGTTAATGGGACACAATGATACATCGAATGTGAAGACATTGTAGGAGTACAAAGACAACTCCTTGGTGATGCTAAAAGTAAGATAAAGAATGCATAAGAAAAAGTGCTGCCTAGATAAGATAAGAAAAAGTGCTGAAAGGGGGCTTTATGAAACTGCTGTACTATTATATGTAACTCTCTTGGAGGAGGGTTGCCTTGTTGTGATATGGACCTACACATTTGTGACACATGCCTTCTCTATGTGCACCTAGGTCTCCTCTTCTTGTTGCTAACATTAATGGCGCTTTTCCATACACTTACAAAGGTACAAAAAATCTAACATGTTGGACTATATGTTGGGGGTGACAAAGATGTAAATGTTTGAATATGCTATGACACTTGCTTCCAATAATTTCATTCTTCATGTAGGGACATCATGAATAGCTTGGAGATTTGGTAGTCTTCTTGTACTTTGCAAGAGTGTGCAATCCCCATATGGAGTTAGTTGTTACCACCTAAATATTCATGAGAGCTTGAGCACTCGACTTAGAGGGTCATTTGGATGATGATCTTTCCTTAAGGGACTATTGCCACACAATCTAGCAGGGGTCCTAGGAGGGGTACCTAAGGGACAACTACTAGACATGTTGTCGCTCAGATTGTACAAACACCACGACAATCGGTCAGGGCGGGGGCTGTCACTCTGATCCATGCCCACTCCGTTCTAGCTGTCTCCCAACAACAGGCTATGGGGGGTAGTCCCTATGGAAATGAGGTGATGAAAAACAAATTGGGAACCAACTTGTCCAAGAGACACAACTGAGTGGCCTAGCTATTCGGTAAAATTTAGCAAGATTAAGGATTCAATTAGATTTAGATTTGAGACCAGTGGATGATGGAGTCAAATTTTCTGGCTTATTATAAATTAAGGCCAAGTAACCGGATGGACAATTGCTGCTTAGATGACTAACTAACCTATATGCAATGCAAGTCCTAAGATCTAGGTGAAATGCAAGGATTGTGGTTACTTTTAAGCTATATGCCTAGTCTAAATTGAACCTTCCCCTTAACTGTTTTGAGATTAGTCTTTGGAGTAAGTTGTGGGATGGAAGCCAACAAGAAGCAAGGAGAGGCTTGATTAACGATACCTCCCCCCGTGTTCCAACCACCCAGTGCCTTTGGTGTTGCAGAGACCGTGGCTCTGATGACTGTTTTAACCACTAGAAATGGGTGAATCCCTCAAGCTAAATAAGAAAGGGTTGTCCTAACTCCTAAGAGTCTATCAATCAAGCTTATGCTTGGAGGTACATTATTAATGCAACTAGTCTTAGGATGAAATGCAAGACGGATGAGCGAAGTTACTTGAGTTAAGATTGATTAAGTCTTCAAGTACTTAAATTGTGATTTGCCTTTAGTGACAAGAGTACTTAACAATAATTAGAAGACAATCTTAAAACAAGACAAATACTTAAGGATACAAGTGTCAATGTTCAACACCAATTGATAACAATTACAAGAACTTACTTATGAATTGGCCAATGATTACAAGATGCCAATCACAATCACTCAAGATACAAATGATGATTCCACAACAAGATTACTTATGATCTTCTTATTCAATGCCAATTATCAAAGATGCTCAATTAGATCACTTTATTCAACAACGCTTTTAACCACGATATCAACTAGATCTTTAATGCCCAAAATGACTTAAATCATCAACAAGATCAACAAATTAGAGCTTAGATGTGTGAGTGCTTTAAGTGCAAACTTAGATAATTCTTATGACCAAGATAAGATAAACAAGTGTTAGATTTCAAATAACCAAAATCAACAATAGCACTTCAGAAATTTCAGCACTTATTAGCCTTATTACAGCAGTAAGGAAATCACTTTAGATCCAAGAGATAACAAACATATAGTAACTAGAGATGATCACTAGGATGCCCAACAACTTGCGAAAGTTAAACTATGAGTTTTGGTCCACTTAAAATGCAATATTTAGAATTATATCAGATCTGATATAACTTGTTACAATAGTAAGTAAAACAGAAAATCAATGAACTATTGATGCTACAAGAAGTGCCAAATTAGGCACAAAACTTGGAAGAAAATTGCCAAACTAAAAAAAATATTTTTTGAGCCCTTTTAGGTCTGTTATGAAGAAAAATTTAGATCTGATTTAGAGATTATGCAGTGATTCCCAACAAACAAATAAGTAGATCTAGGCTAGATATGCAAAGCCCAAGTAGCCAAAATTCTACGTAAATTTTATTTTGCAATTTTGAAGTATTTTTACCAAATAGATGTATTTTTAGGGCACTTATATCACTGTTATGAAGATGTTATTACAACTGTAACAAAACAAAGATAAAATTAGGGTTTAGAGAGCAAACCCTAGGCAAGGCCTTGTAGATAAACTTGTCCAAGTTGCCCAAAATTTCTCCAATGATTTTGTACCCGAAAACACCAATTTTGAGCAACTTTCTCTTGCAAAACCCGCCAAGAAGTATTCAGTCCAAAAAATTTAGAGATGGATAGGGGGCAAACTAGGGCCAAAAGAAGGCAACTCTAGGCCCAGTAGGGTTAGAGGGGAGGAATGCCTATAAAGGCTAGCAGCTAGTGTTAGAGGCTAAAAAAGGGCTGAAAAGGGGTCAAAAAGGCCAAAGAAGGGAGAGCGAAGGGTAGAGAGGAGGACGCAGAGGAGGATGGAGGAGAAGAGGGCTAGGGAATGACTTGAAAAGCCCACAGCTAACTCTAAGGGCAACCGTTTAGGGTTTTTGAGGGAGGCTGAGGCCTTCCAAGGCCACGGCTAGGCCAAAAATGGCCCTAAACCCTCAATGTTGGGGCAAGGAGAGGAGGCCGAGGCCTCTAGGGCTTACGACCTGCCCTAAAGGGCCTAAAAAGATGATGCAGAAGGAGAAAATGATGACGTTGGGCCCTAGGAGGTTGGATCTGGGCCTGGGAGGGTTGAAACTCGAAACCCTTGCTTCATAAAAATTAATCTTCTTCAGATCTAAAATTCTGCTCAATTTCTTCAATGGATGGCCCTGCAAAAAAAATTTAGAGACTAGATCTTACCCTAAAGGGCCTAGATCGAGCTCTATTCCAGCTTTCTCATCTTGATCTCACCTGCACAAATAGATTTACAAATACCCAAAATCCCAATATATACAAAAATCCTTAAAACCCCAAAACCCCAAATCCCCAATTAGCATAAAACAATATACAAAATATTTTACAAATTTATTTACAAATACACAATGCTTGAAAGAAATTTTGAGAATTTTTTATATGGAGTTTTTCTTTGATAAATGGCTAATAATACTTTGGAAAATTAGTGCACACTATGGCCTTAGCGAAGTTAGATCAAACCATATAAATATCTGGAGTCCAAACAAGGTTAGTTCATGCCCACAGTTTGTGAACTTAGGGACCAAGGACTTAAGAACCTGCAACACTCTATATTTTTCTCAAGAAAATTTGTTAGATATATGGCGAATCAAATCATCTAAGGTAAACCCATAATCTATCAATAGAGTGATTTTATCCCCATCTAATGAAAAACAAATTTTAAAATCAATAAGCACAATATAGGAAAGCATGTACCCAACACATACCACAAATCAATGAACTCTGAACACCATGAACTGCACCCCAAAGTCTTTATTATGATTCAAATAAACGTTCCCAGCGGAATTGTAGTGTTACATCAATTCTTCTGCAACAATTTCTTAGCCAAACATCACATGGCCTTTGACACAAATGACTTTTTAATTTATAGATAAATCCTCCAAGTGGAAAAATAATCGCTGTTAGCTTGATCCTCGTCAAATTAATCTTCGCCGTCGAAAAATACTTTATCATTTTTAATCTCCATCGTTGTTTTTTTTTTTTTTTTTTAAAGTTTGGTATGGACTACATCTTCATCATGTCCAATATATCCCCCAATAGAGGCGGGGAATTGAACCGGTGACTTAACATCATGAGTGTCTTAATAGAGCACCCGATCACCGTCTATCCAAGACCCCGTGGACCTCACTGTTGAATTTTTATTTCTGAGGAATTTTCGAATTTATCATTTAATCCATTTTTTATTAGCTCAAAATAATTAATTTTGAGCTAATTTCCTCAAAAAATTGACTTTGACTTAACCACCAAGGTCCATGGGTCCAATTTTTCTTGAAATATCCAATATTCCCTTAGTGGAGGACATTCAAAAATTAATTCTTTCAAGACCCACGAATTTTTCCACTTGGAGAATTTAATTTCTAAGGCTTTTAATTTGACTCTAATTAATCAAAATTTTGGTTTAGGATTAATTTTATTTTTTCCAAAAAATTAATTAATTGACACTTGAGGGGATTTAATAATTTTTCCACCCTCTAATATTTTAATTGTGATGTCTAAGTATGAGAGACTATGCATTAAAATTTTTCTTACATAAGATTTACAATTCGACCTGTTCCACTCATATTTGTCAAAGTTCCAAGGAAGCGTAAGTACATTTTTTTTCAACAAGATCGAATCATTTATCAACAGTTTTATGTGTCATTGTAAGCCCGTTTTGCAAGTTATGTAATGTAAATGGTGCTAGTAAGACCATGAATGTATGTAACAACCTAGGTAAGCCTATTATTTTGGCAAGAGTTTCATCCTAGGAGGATTTTCATCTTACTAACTCACTTGTGTTTCTAAACACGGATGCTCGACAAAGTTTTTCCTCCAACCTCACCCCAAAGCTAGGGTGAATTCTTCGTCAAAGTCTTAGGTGAGTTCTAGTGTTCTAGTCGGGTCTTGTGTAAAAGTGATTTGGGAATAATTTAAGCTAGTTGGCTAAATTATTTTATTACAAATCACTTGGTCTACTAGATCATGTTGTGTCGCAGATTGGGTATGTATTTTGAGGGTCTAAGCCGAATGGGTATCCCCCTTTGAGATTTGAAATTGTAAATCTTATGTAAAAAATATTTTAGTGCATGGTCCCTCATACTTAAACACCATGGTTAAAATATTAGAGGGTGGAAAAAACATTAAATCCCTTCAAATGTCAATTAATTAATTTTTTTTAGCAAAAATTAAATAAATCTTAAGCCAAAAATTTAATTAATTTAGAGTCAAATTAAAGTGTCTTAAGAAAATTAATTCTCCAAGTGGAAAAATTCGTGGGTCTTTAAAGAATGAATGTTTGGAGGTCTTGCACCGAGGGAATATTGTATATTTCAAGAAAAATGAGACCTTTGGACCTTGGTGGTTAAGTCAAAGTCAATTTTTTGAGGAAATTAGCTCAAAATAATTAATTTGGAGAGAATAAAAATGAAATTAAATAATAAATGCGAAAATTTCTCAAAAAACAAAAAATTAACAACAAAGATTAAAAGATGATCAAATATTTTTCGACGATCGAGATTATTTTGACAAGGATTAAACAAACTAGCTGCTATTTTTCCACTTGGAGGATTTATCTATAAATTAGAGTCATTTGAGTCTCTAGCCATCTGATTTTTGGCTAAGAAATTGCTGCTGAAGCATATATGTAATACTATTGTCTCGCTGGAAACTTTTATTTCTATCATAATAAAGAGTTTGGGGTGCAATTCAAGGTGTTCCATGTTCATTGGTTTGTGGTATGTACTGATTACAGACTTTTCTATGTTGTGCTGATAAGTGCAAGATTTGTTTTTCATTAGATGGAGATGAAATCATTCTATTGATAGTTTTGGGCTAATTTTAGGTGATTTGTTTCGCCATATGATTAACATATTTTCGTGAGATAAATACATAGTCTTTGCAGGTACTCGAGTCCTTGGTTTCCAAGTTTACAAACTGTGGGTAAGAACCAACTTTTCTTGGATCCCAAATATTTATGTGGTGGATTTGATCTTCGCTAAAGCTATAGTGTGCATTGGGTTTCTAAAGTATTTTTAGCCATTTATCAAAGAAAATATCCATAAAAAATTTATTTCTCAAAAATTTATGTTTCAAAACCCCTGTATATTTGTAGATAGATTTGTAATTTAAACTTGTAAATTATTTTTTCTAATTGGGGGTTTGAGATTTTGAGATTTTGCATATATTTGGGGTTTTGGGTGTTTTATTTCCATTTTTGTAGGCGAAGTCAAGAGAAGGAATTGGAATATAGAGCTAGATCTAGGCCTTTGAGGGTAAGATTTAGTCTCTAAGATTTTTGCAGGACCAACCATTGGAAAATTTGCAACAAAATTCTGTTTTGGAAGAGAAATTTTTTCTGAAGCAATGGTTTTATTTTTAGGGCCTCTTAGGCCTGGATCCAGCCTCCCTAGCCCCAATGTCAGCAATTTAGGCCTTTGTGTCATCCTTTTTGCTCTTTTTAGTGCTGCTTGTAAGCCCTAGGGCTCTTGAGTCTCAGCCTCCCCTATAGGCCTTGCTGCAAGACCTAGAGGGCCTTCCCTTGTCCTCTGCCCTCTCCTCTCTCTTCCGTCCCTCTTCCCCGACCTCCTTATCTCTCCAAGGCCTCCTCCCTCTAGCGCTGACCCTCCTTAGTAATTTTTAGCCCAGTGCTGGCCGTGTTGGGCGTGGTGTTGGCCCTCCTTGGTCCAAATCTATGTTGCAGGAAACATGGGTCTAGCCCTCGTTTCAGCTTAGAAGCAAAACATAAACGCGTTTTGCTGTACCGTATGGCTTGGAAACGTGTTTCCGGCCATACTGGGCCGTTTCTCGTTGGGGAAATGTGCCCAGTACGGTCGGAAACACATTTTCAGGCCATACAGTCGCATTTTCGTCGATTTAACTTGTTTTATTATTTTTTTTTTGGTTTGCGTGTGTTTTATTATTATTTTAATATTTGAAACTTGAAAGTGTCTTTTGTGATGTAATAGTTTATGCTTTGAATGTAATAAATTATAATTTATCATGTATGTTTTATGATTTCACATAACATTTCTTAAATGTCATATATATATATATATCGCGTTTCCTCGTTTCCAAAATTTGGGGAGGTCGAGTTTCGTACCTACCCCGTTTCAGAAAACTCATTTCCGTTTCCCCGTTTCGTGCAACTTAGGCCCAAATTTGCCTTAATCTCTGATTTTTCCGGACTGAATACTTGGTGGTTTTGTAGGTTTTTGGCTTCGAAAGATCTATTTTTTAGGTGACAACTTGATCTTGAAGTTTTCGACCAAGGGATCTTCAAGGCCTTGGGCCTAGGGTTTGCTCAGTAAACCCTAGCTTTTCACTATTTTATCACTGCTGTAATTTATATTCTATAACAGTGATATATAACCCCTAAAATCACATTTAAATTGGTCAAAATAACTCAAAATTGCAAAATTTGAATTTTCCTAAATTTTGGCCACTTGGGCATCAAGGATCTAGCCTAGATCTAAATTTTTGTTTGCTGGAATTTTCTGCATAAATCACTAAATCAGTTCCGAAATTCTCTGAATAACAAACTCTAAAAGGCCTAAAAACTTGATTTTTCAGTTTTGGTAAATTTTTTCAAGTTTTGGGTCAAAATTGGCAATTGGTTAAAGCGTTAATAGCTCACTGTCCACACAGTTTCCTTACTGCTGTAATTGACATTTCAGATCTGATATAACAGTGGCAAAACACATGCTAAGATCTGATTCTTGAGTTGGCTTGGTAGTTGGGTTTCTCTTTATGACATTGGGAAAACGCATACATTTTGAATTTGATATCTAAAGCAAATTTATTTGCTGCTGTCATAAGTCTCTTACTAGTGTCATAATAGTCACTTAGTGCTCATAAAAAGATCACTGGAACATAAAGTGCATAAGTGTTTTCATAGTTCTACATTTTATGGTTACTTGTTCCTTGCATTGACATTGTGGAAGTGGCTAACATTGTGTTTTCCTTGTGAGTTTATGTGCTCATATTTCACATCTAATGCATTCACTCATTAAAACACTTAAATCAGAAATCATCTTGGTGATAAGTCTCTTGGGCATATTGGTATCTTGTGAATTTGATTGGGTTTCTCTTAACAATTGGTATTGAGTAATAAGATTCCACATAATCTTGTTTGGAATCATCTTTGTAATTGTGATTGGCATCTTGTAATTTTTGGGCTAATTGATAAGTGAATAAATTGCTCTAAGTTCTTGTCACAATTTGGTTAAGCATCTTGTGGATTAACCTATAGTTAAAGCTTGCACTTGTACCCTTAAACATTTATCTTGTTTTAAGATTGTTATCTAATCATTGTTAAGTACTCTTGATATAAGATAATTCACATTGAGTACTTAAATAACATAAACAAATCTTAACTCCGGATAATTTCACTCATTATCATTGCATAAGCATCCTAGGATCTAGCTTGCATTAAAAACTTACCTCCTAGCATAAACTAGGTTGATAGAAATCTAGGACAACCCTTCTCACCTAGTTTGAGGGGCTTAGCAACTCTTCGGTGGTTAACACGGTGACCTTGCAGTCGTCAGAGCCACAGTCTATGCAGCGCTGGAGACATCGGGTGATAGGAGCCTAATAGAAGGTATTGTTAATCAGGCCTTAGCTTGCTTCACGTTGGCCTTCTTCCCACAACCTACCTTGGAGCCTGGCTTCAAAACAGTTAAGGGAAGGTTACACTTAGATTAGGCAAATAATAAAAAAAGATAACCGACACCCTTGCATCACACTTAGTTCTTAGGAGTTGTATCTCATATAGCTTAGTCTATCATATTAAGTAACGGGTGTCCATCCGGTTACTTGGTTTTAATTCATAACAAACATGAATTGTGACTCCACAAGGCACTGGTCTCATCTCTAAATCTAATCAAATATTTAAGCCTTGCAAATTCTAACTAAGTAGCTAGGCCACTCATCTGTGTCTCCCAAGCGAGTTGGTTCTCAACTTGTTTTCCTTCACCTCATTCCACAGGGACTACCCTCCATAGCCTGCTTTTGGGAGACAAATAGAACGGAGTGGGCGGGGATCAAAGTGACAACCCCCGCCGTGAGCAGTTGTCGTGGTGCCTGTACAATCCAGACAACAACACGACCCTCAAAGGGGGAATACTCGTTCGACTTAGACCCTCAAATTATATACCCAATTTTGTGACACAATATAATCTAGTAGACCAAGTGATTTGTAATAAAATACTTTAGCCAAATAGCTTAAATTATTCCCAAATCATTTTTACATAAGACTCGACTCGAACACTAGGACTCACCTAAGACTTTGACGATGAATTCCACCCTAGCTTTTGGGTGAGGTTGGAGGGAAAAACTCTCTCGACCATCTGTGTTTAGAAACACAAATGAGTCAGTGAGACAAATAACCTCTTAGGATGAAACTTTGCCAAAATAACAGGTTTACCCAAGTTGTTACATACATTCATGGTCTTACTAGCGTCATTTACATTACAAAATTGCAGAATGGGTTTACAATGATACATAATGCTAACGGCTAATGATTTGATCCTTTGAAGAAAAAATAGGTACATCTGCTTCCTCAGAACTTTGACAAAAAATGTGCAACAAGACCAAGTGTCAACAATGGGACAAAGACCCACTGTCACCTCAATCAGTGTCCCCTGCTCTTTACGGACTTTCACCGATGGGAGGAGCCCCAGTAGGAGGGAATCACTATTTAATGATAGAACCAATGACTATGCATGATTTTATTTCCAAGGCCCATTCAAAGGAGAGGCTCAAATAAAGGCTTAATGCTTTAAGACAAGCAAAAAGGGCTCTCCAAGAAAGACTTATGAGGAGACCTAAGTAACCAGATTCGTACCCCCCTTGTGTCCCGAATTTTGCGTGTCAGACACAATTCTCGAGGGACACATGTCCGATTTGTGGGTTGAGCGTGTCCGAACATGAGGGATTCATGGACCTAGCGAATCTGATTCACCTGAGCAACGTGTCATGATTCTGGGACACGTGTCCCTCTCGAAAAGCGTGTTGCAGATCTTTAAAACCCCCATTTGGGTCACTTTCTCTTCATTGTAATGCATCTCTATTGCTATGGGTGTGTGGGAGCGAGTAGCAAAGGGTTTAGGATCGTTGTGGAAGTGATTCAAGCAATCGGTAAGTGAATTTTGCTTCCGGTTTTTTTTCTAGCTTTGCTATATCAGTTTGCTTGTCCATTTTGTTTACATGCTAGTGCATTTTTTCTTTGTTTTTTTAAAACATTCATGGCTCAATCAAGGGAAGCAGGGAAGGGGCATAAGAAGGGGAAGAATACCCCCATTGGTAATGGCTCCTCTATTCCAGTTTCATTAGGGTCTGCCAATGCTCCCTCTGTTGGAAGTGGGGCTGCAACAACAACTTCAAATGCTGAGAGAAAAATAAATTTAGAAATACAACAGGCTCAAGAAAGTAAATATCGCTTGTGGAAACATGTCACAAGAGATCAAGGGCCAAACAACAAGTTAAAGGGAGGAGGGAATGCCTTTTGGACATGCCACTATTGCAACAATCCATTCAAGGGCACCTATTTCCGTGTGAAAGCACATATGTTGGGCTTACTAGGAATTGGAGCATGTGCAAATGTGTCTGTAGCTAAGAGGAAAGAAATTGAAAGAGAGACCAATGATGGTGTGACAAGGGTGGTTGCATCATCTAAAAAAAATAAGACTGAGAATCCCCTTCCATTCTTGAGGAAAAACAACAACAAATTTCCATTTGAGAGTTATGGTGGGGGTGTATGTCAAGCAACAAAAAAGAAATTCAGTAGCACTTTGTCCAATGGACAACATATTTTAGCAAGAGAGACGAGAAGAGCTTGATATCACCATTGCCTTCTTTTTCTATCTGAACTAATGTTGCACAAATCGGGGACGTTTTTTGGAAGCGGATACGCGGAAGCGTCATTTCCCAAAAATCTAGGGAGCGAAGCGTCTCGGAACCATCTACTATATATATATATATATATTTATTTATATTTATATTTTTTGCATTTATTTAAAAAAACATCCAAAATACCAAACTAGTTGTAGAAGATATGAAAACATGCATATTTGTATACAAATCAAGATAGATATGGCATCCATTGTACATCAATGGTTAATTATTTGAGCATCAACCATCTAGAATCTAGATTCTTCTCCTCTTGTCTTGCCTTTGCCTCTACCTCGATTGTCGAGGGATATTAGTCAACATTTCCCAATTTTAATCAAACTACCTAATCCAAGCCTTAAAATATGGTGGAAAAAGCTTAGCATGCTTGATCAATGATTTTGACTTGATTGAAAGGTAATTTTTTGCTAAGGCCATGACAAAGGAGTTCAACAATTAACACCACCAATACTAAAGTACATGAGCACATAGAGGGCTTGGAGCTCTTGATTAAATGCCAGTCACATACCATCATACATGATATAATCTAATGAAAAGCCACAATCTCATTGATCATGAATTCCTTAAAACTGTTAAGTCTGTTGAATTTTGAATAGGATATGAAATTCTATTTTCTCCATATGAAGCCCGATGGGGTTGGAACCACTCTCAAACATCCTGAGTCATTTCATGGTAATGTTAAAAATTTTAGTAAAAGGATGAAAATGAAAGATAAAGGAGAATGTCTCTTTTACTTCAAAAATTTAACATTACCATGACGGGGCATCTAGGAAGCATCTAAGGAGCATCAAGGGAGCACCTTGGGAGTGTTTGGGAAGCCCCATCCCAACTTAAGTAAAAGATTTTTTTTTAAAACAATCTAGAACCCCGCGGAACTACCCATCTCCCTCTGGATCCACTGATGATCCGCGCGGATCCGTGCCCAAACCTCCATGGATCCCCAATGGATCCTTTTCTGGATTCGCGGATCGGGAATCCAAAACCGTAGATCGGGCTTGTGTGGTTCCATATTTCCAGGAGTCGCCTCAAAACGGCGGAACAACAGATCTGATTTTCGGATCTGCGGTTCTGTAGGAGGATCGCCCAAGGATTGGTACAGGACGTGGTTCCAACCTTGGATCCTTGGGGTGGGGAGGATCGTGCAACACTGATCTAAACTTCATATAATTTAATGTTGCACGATCACCTTTATTTATTGAGATGTGCCGAGCTCTGACTCAAGGGGCTCCATCGGGGTATGTGCCTCCTAGGTCAGAAAGGCTTAGAACCACATTGTTGACTAAGGCAAAGAAAGAGGTTGATAAAATGCTTGAGCCTATTCAATCACCATGGCCAACATTTGGGGTTAGTATTATTTTTGATGGATGGAAAGATGCAGCACGCCACCCACTAATCAACTTCACGGTGTCTTCCTTGAATGGACCGATTTTCTTGAAATAGTGGTTGCACTTGGAAAATACAAGGATGCACAATATATGGGTGAGTTGTTCATTAAAGTTATTGAAGATATATGTGTTGATTCTTGCGTGTAAATCATTACAGACAATGCCCCTGTTTGCAACACTGTTTGCATGATTGTGGAAGCTAAATATCCACAAATATTTTGGACACCTTGCATTGCCCATTCCTTGAATTTAGCACTTAAAATTATTGCTTCTGATGTGCCTTGGATTGGAAATCTTATTTTGGGTGTACGACATATCCGCAACTTTATACAAAATCATTCCAATGCCCTCACAATCTACAAAGAGTACAGACATCTATCATTGTTGAAGATTGCAGATACATGGCTTGCCTCTGCATTCATCATGTTGAAGAGGTCGAGGGAGGTCAAAACCTCCCTCGGGGCCATGGTTATTTCGTAATTTTGGACTTTTTGGAGAAAGACAGGTCAAGTAGCCTCACAAGAGTTAAGGACACAATGTTAAATGATGCTTGGTGGGAGAGGGTAGGTCTCACTATTACGATCATGGACCCTATCATTGCTTTGCTACGATTTGTGGATACAGACCAACCCATCCTAGGAGAGGTTTATGAGGGATGGGATTCCATGATTGAGTTCGTGAGCACCACTATTTTATAGAGTGAGTGACTTGAGTGTGAGACATCATCAGAGCCCTTCTTCACCACCATACAGGGTATTCTTGTCAACAAGTGGGACAAGAATTGCACACCTTTGCGTTGTTTGCCTCACACATTGAATCCAAATTACTACAGCCATGAGTGGTTGAATGGTGGCCCTTGTCACAGATTCCCTCTTACATGGATGTTGAAATTTCACAGGGGAGGAAGGATGCATTGAGACGGATATTTCAGGATAGAGCATCCCTTGATGAGGTGGAGGATGTCTTTGCAGAGTTTTTCACTGGCACTGGGTGATTTGCAGGCTATGAGGTGATTAGAGACAGGGGGCCTAGGAAGCCCTAATCTTGGTGGGCAACTCATGGGGCAACATGCCCTCCTCTACAATAGTTATCCACGAGGCTCCTCTCTCAGGTTACTTTATCATCTTGTTGCGAGAGGAATTTTAGCACATATGGGAATTGTATAGTTTGAAGAAGAGAAGACTTGAGCAGTCCAAGGCAGAGACAATGGTGTATGTGCACACCAAGCTTTGTCTTATTTATAGGTAGAAGGAGGAGTGGTTGAAGGGAAAGAAAAAGATGTGGGATGTGTTTCCTCATGACATGGGTTTGGACAACAATGTTGAGTTGGCATAGACCAACTTGGATCTTAATGAGCCAGTGCTAGAGGCTGTCACTTTTGATGATGGTGATACTCTTGAGGGGCCATCCTCCACACCAGCAGATGCAAATATTAGATTGGATACAGAGGAGGATGCAAAGGAGAGCAGTGGTGACTATGACAATGATGTTGATTTTGATGATGATGACTGATGAGCTACCTACTACATTGTAGTTGTTTTGTAATTACTATTTCTATTTGCCATTGGCATTCCTAGTCAAGGGTCTTCAAGACTCAATACCTATGTAACACATTTAGATTTTGATGACTTAATGAGAAAACTGTAGTTTATTGTTAATTTCTTGTCTTTCTCGTATTGGATCTCTGATGAATCTGTCACGATTGTATTTGTATGCATAATGTTACAAATTTACAACGTAGAATCTAGATGTATGTCTGAATTTGTATCATGAGAATTTATGTAATATCAAATATATATATATATATATATATATATATATATATATATATAATGTGTCCTACGTGTACTATTGCGGGGGGTCTACGTGCCCCGTTTCAGACACTCGACTTTGGGGGAGACTTAGACCTAGGGCTTATGATATCAAATGACAACAAGGAAACCTAAGGTCAATGTTCCAAAGATGATTAGGACTACTTAAGAAGCTTTGTATGATGCTTATATGCTTCTAAATAAGCTCTAGCTATCCTTGAGAAACCTAGAATGGGACCACACGAGACCTAGGGTTTATGTGTAATCGTGGGAGAAGGCTCTCCATAGTGCTCTCTAGGTCAAGGTGGGATGAAAGAAAGGGTTTGAATGATTTATTCCACAGAATACTATGTGCCAAAACCCTCAAGAAAGCCAACACACCTAAACGTTCAAGATGAGTTTCAAAGTTGGAGCTAGGGCTTGAGATTACTCGAGAGTGAATCGTGGGAATTACATGAAACCTGGAGGATCGCTAGAGGAAATACCAATGTAGTAGCCTATCGAAGCGAATTCGAAAAATAGTCCCTCTAATGAATTTCGCAGGAAGCCCTAGCAAGGTTGTCTAGGTTTGAAGGTCGAAAAGTTTGGAGGAGAAAAAGAGAATGGGAGAAGGGGTGATCACCAAATTTACTCAGATCAGTGCCTTGTCCTTGGGCTATGGAGTCTATGTGATTTTAAATTTGGCCAAAATTGTCTTCAAGGAGGCTAGAAAATGATGCCTTGGCAAACACTCTAGCATTTACCCACCTAAGATTTATGGGTCTTCATGGAAAGAAAGCAAGTTATACTCCACGAGGAACATTCATCTACTTGTTATCAATGAGTATCATGTACAAATTTGCAATCTAACAATATTTTACATTGATATTCAATAATTAGGGCACAAGAGAAAGACCTAGCTACAAAATTTCCACACATTAGACATTTTTCATGTAAAATTCTTTAACAAGATTACTTACAAGACAATAAGAGATATATCCAATCCATGATCAAGAAGATGGCTCGAAGAGAGAACGAAATTCGACTCCAAAAATATCGAAATGCATCAAGAGATCTCCAATAAACAACCAAGAAAGAAGTGCGAAATTCTCAAGAAGAGATATCCAAGTTCATGTGATGATGATCCAAATGAATGAGGATTAGCTCTATTTATATGAGCCTCCTCAAGTTCGAATTAGCCTAATAATGCCCCTAATAATATTTTAATGTGAAAAATAACATGTTTTTAGTGACAAGCCCACCAAATAGCCCGTAATGTGAATGATAAGCCATCTAAGGCTAGTCGAAATGATGAAACAATGGTGTAGGAGGGCCGTTGGACAACCCAAATGAGTCCTCAAAGTGCTATGATGAAGAAAAGGGCTCCAAGAATGATGATCAAGGGGGTGCCCCCCCCGATTTCCAAGCAAAACATCGTGTGGTGCTCCAAACGGCTTTGGGGCACAAGCAATGGGATTGTGGATCTTCTGGGGCTCATAATCAAGTCGATGCTCCAATAATGAGGCCTAGAAGATGACACATGCCCTCCCATGTCTCCCTAGGAAAGACAAAACCTCCTCTGGGCCCTGGATCTATAACCGATTGTGCAACGTGGTCCAAGTACATCATCATCTTTGTATAACTAGGTCACAAACAAGCAATTTGGTGGTGCTGAGGAAGCCCACTGTGTGCCAATCAATGTTCTGCATGATTGGAGGCCCATAGCTCTCAACGCTCACGCTACAAGTGCCAGAATGACCCTTTGGAGGGCTTGGATCCCATATAGGGAGGCCAAGTCTAGGATGAAAACCCACTTGCAATCCTGTATATGATCCAATGCGTCTCCTCACCCTCCAATACAATAATTCATTAATGCGATCGAGTAAATAAGCTTGCTAATCAAGGGTAGAAGTGGACACTTCATAGTGGCATGCCCTTCCAAATTTGGGCTCTGAGCATATACTAATGTTGCCTTCTTGGGTAGGAGTGGTTAATGAAGGACCCTATTAGGTGGTTTCAACCTCTAAGTGAGTGACAGGTCCATGGTACATCTATCAAATGGCAGGTGTCATGTGAAATAGTGATGGAACAGAGTGGGGGCGAAAGGGGAGGCTCCAAGCCACATGCCATGGTGCAAGGGTAGCTATGATGAAGGAGGACCACACCTTGGGTGCATGAATGCAGGGAGGGAATAATCGTGGTGCATGAGTTACCCTGAGCTTTGTTTTTCCACCCTGCCTTTTATTAATTTTTCTTCATTTTACTTCTCGAGCTCAAGGGGATGAGAGCAAGATGTGTAAGATCTAGCGGTGAGTACCCCCTTAAGGTGGGGTAGTTCATAGTCCACTGGGGGCTGGGACATTCATGGGCTCCTTACTGATTCAAGGGGCACTCATAGGGGCCCTAGGAACCAGGGTGATGGCCATAATGATAAAGGGAAAGAACTCATGTTTGGCTTTTGCCCACATGCTAAATTTTATTGTCTCGACCATCGTTGCATTTTGTGGTACATTTCTTGTTGTATGTGGCCATATTATGCTTTATCTTTCTTTTTAGCTGTATCAACCTCCAGGGCATCGTCCCAGGCCTAACCCAAGGTATGGAGAATGGGAGGGGGCAGCTAAAACCTTGTGGACTTGTTGGACAAATGTGGACCTAAATAGGGAAAATGTGAAAAGGGCTTGTAATGAACATAGGGGAGTGAGATATATGGCATCGGGCAGCGGGACCACGCAACCAAAATCAAGGTTTCTATTGTAGTGCCACTCCTAAAGCTAGTAACCAATAAAGGAGATCCCACAAGACTAGGATACATGATTAACCCCCTAGTTGAGGTAAGGGAACAAGAGTACAGTCAAAGCCCTTTCTTTCTGCCGAATCCCCCCACTAATCCATGCCCAAATGTGCCTAAGCAAAAAAAGCATAAACACCTAATTACATAATGAAAAATCATACCTTCGGGGTTAGATGGCCCACCTTCAAACATACAATCATAATAGATGAGCGAGGGCACACAATGGCTGCCTCAGGTGCCAGAGAATAGTAGCACATTTTGAGCTATTAGGTGGCTACAGGGGCCTGTTGGATGCCAACTGAAGACGAATTTGGGAGAAAATTTTCTCCTATAGGGGTCACACACTGGTGGTGGGTAACATTTGGCTCCAACTTGGACATGGGCTCTCAGTAGAGTGCACAAACCATGTACTCGAATGGGGAGGTCATGAGAACACCAACAATTTCTTGGGGCTACATACCTGTTACCTGTACATCATAGACAAAGCAAACGAGGTAGCATGTTTTAATGGCGTCCTTTGATCGCTTATGCTTTGGTTAGCCCACAAAATCAAATAGGAAATAAAATCTATTCTAAATGCGAATTTAATATAGATGCACCAAACCTAGCGTGAAAACACAATATGATATTAAATTCTAATGCAAAAATCAATATGCAATGCATCCTACTCTGACATGCATGGCTTCATTATGCGAGTGCTAAGTGTAATCATATAGCTAGTGCAACCAACATATCAGTAGGTCAATATAGGAATACCTGCCCTTATGATTATTCGTGTAATGAGCCTAAAAATAAAGATAGGAAGAATCATATGCATGATCATGAAGGTGGGAGGTGGGAAAATAAGAGACCCATGCATCATTGAAAGGAACCCTAGAGGAGGGGAAATACATCAATCTGCAAAATCAAATGCGTTCTAACCAAAAGATGGAGATGTCGATAATCAAGCTCATGAACCTCTGATAAAGATCTATCTCAAGCATATCATCCTTAAGGCATGGGGAAGTAAATGGGTCAGACACATCTAACATGATACTATCTTGATTATTGGAAAAACAAGGTGTGAAACCATCATCATACCTAGGGAAAAACCACGATTCCCCACCTTTAAGAGGGGAAACTAACTCTTCCTCAAAACTAGGTAAATGAACCTCATCACAAACATCCACCTTTGGGCCATGTTACCCACCACCTGTGGGTGACACCCAGAGGAGAATTTTTTCTCCTACATTGTCTTTAGCCGACAGCGAGTAGCCCCTTGCAGCTAACAGATAGCTCGATGTGCCACTATCTCTGCAACTTGAGCTAGCCATTATGCACCCTCTCCCATCCGTCATGATCGTATGTTTGACGGTGGGCCTTCCAACCCCGAAGGTATGGATTTAATTATGTAATTGGGTATTTTCGCTTACTTATCATGGACACTTCTGGCCATGGATTAGTGGGGGGATTCATCGGAGAATGGGCTTGGTTTGTACTCTTGTCCACTCGTCCAACTTGGTGGTTAATCTTGTATCCTAGTCCCGTGGGATCTCCTTTATTGAGTACTAGGTTTAGGAGTGGCAGTACATGGGAAACCATGATTTTGGTTGCATGGTCCCGCTACTTGACATTACATACATCACTCCTCTTCGCTCATTATAACTCCTTTTTACATATTTCCCATCCGGGTCCACATTTGTCCATTGGGTCCACAAGGAGTTATCCTCCCCCTCTTCTTGTCCACACTTTGGGTCGGACCTTGAACATTGCCTCAGAGGTTGATGCAACTAAAAAGAAAGTTAAAAGCATAAATTGGCCACTTACAACAAGAAATGTACCATAAAATGCAAAAGATGGTCGGGACATAAAAATTTAGCACGTGGGCAAAAGTCAAACATGAGCTCTACCCCTTCTCATGGCCATCACCTTGGTTTCTAGGGCCCTTATGTGAGCCCCCTGCATTATTAAGGAACCCATGATTGTCCCAATCCCTGGTGGGCGATGAACTACCCAACCTTAAGGGGTTATTCACTGCTATAACATTCACATTATGCTCCCTTTCCCTGGAGCCTGGAGCAGTTATGAAAAAGAAAAAATCAATAAAAGGCAAAAGGCATATGAAGAAGGGTGGAAAAACAAAGGTTGGGGTAATTCATATACCATGATTGCTCCCTCCTACATCTATACACCCAAGTGTGGGCTTCTCTCATCGTAGCTACCCTTGTACCATGGCATGTGGCTTGGAGCCTTTCCCAATGCCCCACTCCGTTCCATCATTATATCACATGACACTTGCCATATGATGCCCTTGTACCATGGACCTGTCACTCCCTTAAAGGTTGAAACCACTCTATAGGGTCCTTGATTAACCCCCTTTTTGAACTTGGAGACACTTGTACACTCTAACGCCCATTATGGAAGGGCATGCCACTATCAAGTGCCCACTTGGTTCCATGACTTGTAAGTTCATTTGCTCAATTACACTAATGATTTGTTGTACTTGAGGGTGAGGAGACGCATTGGATCTTATGCAGGATTGCAGGTGGGTCTTCATCTTGGGGTTTCGTCTCCCTATATAGGGTCCAAGCCCTCCAGAGGGTCATATTGACATTTGTAGGGTGTGCGTTGAGAGCCATGGGCCTCCACTATAGTAGAAAGCAGATAGCCATGTGATGGGATCCTTCAACACATTCATTGCTTATCATTGCTTGTCTATGTCCCACTTATTAGATGATGATGATGCACCTGGACAACCTCATCCAACCAGCTACACTCTTGCACCCCACAATTGGCAGTTGATTCAGGGCCCAGATGGGGTTGTGTCTCACCATGGGAGACAAAGGAAGGTCTTGCATCATTGTCCAACCCTTGCAGATGGGATACATGCTTGTTCGATTCAGTTGGAGACACATGAGGATGATTTTATGCCCCCACAGCCACTTAGGGGAACCATAGGCCATTTGCTTGGAGATCAAGGGGCCACCCCCTTCGTCACTGTTATTGGAGCCCTCCTACTCATTTTGGCACATGAGGGACTTCATTTGGCCTTCCAACAACCCTTTTAACTATCTTTCTATCATTTTAGCCCTCTTGAGAGGCTAATTATTCTTATTATGGAGCTATTTGGTGGGCTTGTCACCAAAAATATTGCTATGTTGCACATTATTTTATTATAGGGGCATCATTAGGCTAAATTAGTCTATTCGAACCCCTTAGAGGATTTTATAAATATAAGAGAGTTGTTCCCTTTCATTCAACATCACTTGGATTTGGGATATATCTTTCTAAAGATTTCAGACCTGCAATTTGTGGAATGATTTGGATGATTAAATGCATTTTGATGTGTGGAATATTTTCGCAATCTCTCTTGGAGCTTCTATTTTGCAAATGTGATTGATGGATATACTCTCTTGTCATGTAAGTGCTCTTTTCATGCAAATTTCTTGATAATTTATGTCTAATGTATGGTACACTATGCTTTGATTGTGCCTTAAAAATTAATGCGAATTTATGAAACACTTGTAATCTTGTTTCGTTACATGTGTTATTCATCTTGGCAAGAAGAAAGAATTTTCCTAGGGGTAGGTTGCACATCTTTTACCTTGAAACTCCATCAAATATTTCATATCGAAGTATAAAAGTCTTAAGTTGCCATGTAGCTGCATCCATTAGTAGTGAAGCTGCTTCTTTAGGCCTCCTTGAAGAGTGAAGTTCCCAAATCTTAATAATTTTGACTCCAATTTTCCCAATAGCCAGACATTGGTCCTAGATCCTTGGTGATCACATTAACTTAACGAAATATTATTCTTTCACCTCTTTGCTTCGTCCCCTAAGGATAAGGAGATTTTCTAGGGCTTGGTGCGAAATTTTAGGGAGGTGTAATTTTAGGATTCCATTTGGACAATTTTCTTCATTTATGTCTCCTCTAGGCATCTTGCAGTTTTGAACGAATTCAAATGGTGGAATTTCAAATAAATTGATGCCCTAGCTATCACACCAAGTGGGAACCCTTGAAGCTGCTTTGACTTGGGGATTTCTTGAAGGTTTGCACTTTGTAGTTCATCATTCAAAACCTTTTCTCTTAGCTATAGGTGATCATTGGATGGGCCTTTACCATAGTATATCTCTCAACCTTGTTGAAGATTGTGACTAGGTTCAGTCTTCATAAATTGTATGAGTCAATATTTAATGTATTATTCAAAAGAATAAAGAAAATAATTTATATTATTATTACATGATTTATTAAAGCATGGATTTCATGCTTGGGTCATCATGTTTTAGGTCAAAGTAGCTGTTGTGGACTTCTAGGATTTATTCCGAGTTTATAGAGTCATTGCAGATTTAAATTAACCCTTCTTGGGCTTTTGAATCATGTAAAAAGATTTAATATTGATTCAAATATGATTTATGGAGCCTCCACACCAAGTCGGCCTTAATGTGATCAAGTCAGACTCAACTCCAGGAATTCGAGCTCACCACAAGCCTATATATACAAGGAGATCGAACTCATTTGGAGCAATCAATCTCACACACAAAAATTCGATATCTACTGCTGCATTGGAAAAAGTGCGAAGTGAAGGAAGGAATCAAAGGGATTGCGAGTTTGGACAAGTTGAAGGATTAAAGGAAAATCAAAATTTTGGTGTCTCTCTCAAGGTTACTTGGGAGCGGGAGCGCCATTTTTAGAAGCTCCCGATTTGGGAGCGTTTCGGGGAGCGTTTTTTTATAATATATATTTTTATATTTTGATGCATATGTGTCAACAAAAGCATGTAGAATGATGAATTAGACATAAAAAACATAAAAACATAGATTGAACCATATAACATCAATCATCTAGAAGTTATAATCTTCTAATCTAGAAGTTATAATCTTCTAATCTAGAAGATTATGTTTCTAATCTAGAAGTTAGAAACATTCAACATATTGACTCTTGAGTCTCATGATTCATCAATCTTAAAGTTTCAAGCTTTCAAAATTTAATATATAACATTTATCATCATCGATTCATTGATCACCATAGTTGTACTTGTAAGCTAAGTGTAACATTTACAAAAAAGAATATTTAACATGAAATGAAATGTTATAAAATGAAGCGAAATGAAACAACTTTCAAATTTCATGAAGCATCATATTCATTATTCATAATGAGTTATAAAATAATAACTTGCAACTTCAAAGTTTCAAACGTCAAACTTAAATTGTCATATATTGTTTACAAAAAATATCAAATTAAATATGAAATAGTCAAGTTTCAACAGTTATAAAAAGTTAAAAACTACTAGAAACTAGAAAAGACTAGTAAATCTATTTTATCTATTGTTTGCCCTCTTGCCACGAGAAATGTCTAATTTTTGAAATTTGAGCAGATTGTGGTAATGGTAGTCTTCTAAGGCTTGGCCTTAATGCTTGTTGACATTGTCTTCCCTTAGAAAATATAATTAAAAAATGTGAATAATTTCTCTAGAAATGTTAAAGGGTATTTGTAAAGATGTAAGAATGAAGAATAATTTCTCTAGAAACGTTAAAGGTTATTTGTAAAGATGTAAGAATGAAGAGAAGATACTTTATGTCAGACAACCACTTAAAGATAATGATCCAATAAAATATTTACACAAATTCCCAAGATGTAACCTAGAAGAAAATGAAAAAGCCCTAACCTATGGTGTCTTGGATGAAATAATGTGAAAATTGTCAACCATAGAAATCTAGATGGTTGTAAAGATTTAAAAATCTTAAAAACGATGGCGTATTAATAAACATTGAACACATATTGAGAAAATCACATGATACATCTAGTTTTTGGAACACATCTAACAGAATATCATCTTAAAAGATACGGTAAGATATTGTAATGTTGGGGTCACATTAGGCAGCTTAAACTGGGGCTTTGATTTTGATATCATTGTGCAAAAAGCCACATGCTTTTTTATGTGATGGCCACTTAAGAAAAAAAATGGGATCTTGCCTAATAAAATATGATAGAGTTACAATCTTAGAGCCGTAAGTGAGTCCCCAGGGGGAGAATGGGATTTGCACTTTAGCTGAATGCTTAGGTATTCGTCATGTCCAACAAGTGGAGAACACGTAGAATGTGTTGCTAAGGAATAAATTAATTTCTTTTAAGGAAATGGGAAATTCAACCTAGAAGGCATATCATTAATTATCCAAAGTTTAAGCAATTGCATTTTCATCAACTTGTTACCCACTTTGCCATTAAGGTTGAAAAATCTCTAAGAAACAGTAGATGGGAAAATACACAAGCCCCCATCTCATGCAAGCAATATGGCCATGACCTAAAAGGGTAGAGGCATTCATGAAACATCAGCAAATATTTCGGTCATCCATCACTGTCTCCAATAAGATGGCATATCTTGATTGCAAAGGACTGTCAACTTGGTTTCAATGTAAGAAAGGAGTAGGTGTAAGGCATTAACAATAGTACAAAGAATGATTTCATAATATTTAGGGCCTTTTTACAGTGGAGAGAAATTGTTGTTGAATTAAATATTGAGTTTCAAAGGGTCATATATTCTGCTTATAGTAACTACAACACAATGAGTCTTAAAGATAAGCTTTTGTTTTTATTCCTTAATGAAAATTAGCCTTTACTCATATCTTGGCAGTTGATCCTTGCATAAAAGGAATATGATGTATGCTTTTCAACTAGTTTGAACAAAATCCATTCAACTTTATGAGAGGAAATTTTTTCTCAAGATTGTTAAAGGACGTACCTTTCCTAGGTTTACAATAAAATAATGGCCATTACCAAATGGAATTGTATCATAATATGTTAAAAAATAGTTGATACACAAATTATATTGACAGTATAGTTAGGTTGGCAAATGGATGATTTAAGCAAATGGAGAGCAAGTAATTTCATTTAGGACCAAGTCTTTAAGCAAAAAAAACGCTCTCGAAAATGCTCCCTCCCTAAAAAAACGCTCCCTTTCTAAAAAAAACACTCCCTAAAATGCTCCATCCTTAAAAAAAAAACGCTCCCTCCGTAAAACGCTCCCTAAGGCTCTCCCTAAAATGCTCCCTGAAAATAGGGAGTGATTTTTCTATTTAGGGAGCGCGCTCCCGAGCGCTCCTAAAACGCTCTCGCTGGGAGCGCGAATTGGGAGCGGGTTCGAGAGGGCGGAGAAGCTTACCCACAACCTTGGTCTCTCTCTCTCTCACATGCCCTAGATTGGAATATCGAAGTCCCTCATCGTTTTGCTGCTGCCAGTTGCTGCATGTTGCTACTGCCAAGAGAAGAATAGGTCGAAGTTGATTTTGCTTGATGCTGGTGCCTTGAGAAGTTGTATTGGGTCAAAATCAAACTCCCTAAAGCAGGATCAAAGTCTTTTCTCGAAGGTCGAAGTCTTAGAAGCAAGTTCGAAATTTCCAGGTTGAAGGAAGTGTTGCATAGTGCTGTTGCTGCTGCTGTTACTACTGCTAGATCGAAAGTAGGATCAAGAAGAAGGCTGACTTGGTGTGGAGGAAGTGTGAGTCAAGGTCTAGAGTCTCAAGAAAACTATTGAAGGAAGAATTATTGATTGGGTTTTCCCCTAGAGTGGGGTTTTTCCCTGGCTACTGGTCTATGTCTGGTGTCTTTGATCTATGTGCTTTTACTTTGATATTTGCTTGATGAACTAAGAAGAAATAAGATAATAAGAATCTAATAAGAACTAAGGAACATCACAAGTAAATTATCCAGAATAAGAAAATCTTTCTGCCTTTCTAATTTTCTAACAAACCCTTGGTCTCTTATAGTATTTCTCTTGAGGGATTTTTCGTGGAAAGTCATCCTAGCTTCTCCCAAAGCTCACACTTTAATTGAATCTCTCCATTGAATGAGACATCCTTGCCTCACTTTGAACCCTAGTATAAACACATCAATCACAAGTGAAGGATTTTGGAAGTTCTGATCTTAGGCATTCATCATTTTTTGAATATTCCTAAGCCTGAGGTCATCCTTCCCTCAAGCCTTTCTTGGAGAGCCCTTCTTTTGCTTCTAAAACAAGAGACCTATTATCTGAGCCTCTCCTTTGAATGGGCTTTGGAAATCACATTGTGCATTGTTTTTGACCTCATCATTCTAGTTATTTCCACCATACTGGGACTCCTCCTATTGGTGAAAGTCCGTAAAGAGCAGGGGACATCAACTGAGTTGATAGTGGGTCCTTGTCCCGTTGTTGCCACTTGATCTAGTATTGGTCCCTTTGGAATCCCTCCTAGGACCCTTGCTAAATTGAGCGGTAATAGGCATGACCTCATCATTCTATTTATTTCCACCATACCGGGACTCCTCCTATTGGTGAAAGTCCGTAAAGAGCACGAGACATCAACTGAGTTGACAGTGGGTCCTTGTCCCGTTGTTGCTACTTGATCTAGTATTGGTCCCTTTGGAACCCCTCCTAGGACCCTTGCTAAATTGAGTGGTAATAGGCCATCAACACAACCAGGGGAGGATTGCTTAAACATGAAGAATATCCCTTTGTAAGTGACATTGCTGGAATAAGAATCCTCCTTAATCTCTTCAATACTAGGGCTATTGGAATTATCCACAATGATGGAAAGATCCTCTTTGATAAGATTATCATCATCTTGAAACATAAAGAAGAGACCTTTCCAATCATTAGGATGGACTTCATAAGAAGCCTCATATTGACCAATATTATCTACCAAAGGGGGCATAATATTTTCTTCGTCTTCAGATTCAATCCCCCATCTTGTAGACCATAACCATCCTGTAGACCATAACTCATCCATATGTTCCTCATTACCTTGATTTCCATGATTTTCCTCAGAATCATCCCATTCTTCATTGTTAGGGAGGGAGAGCTCCTCCTCTTTCTCCTTTTCTTGAAGAATATCACCCAAAGTGTTTATTGCATAATACTGGTGATAAATTTTTAGGAGAAGGGCATTTGTAGGGTTCCTCCCGTATTCACGTCACAGATCATAAAGCTTTGCTACTTGCTCACAAAAGTGAAAGTGGAGATCTTTGCGTTTATATTTTCCTGCTAACTCCATGCAAGACTTGTTACATTCATCCATTCTTTCTTGCAACACTTGAGGCTTTCAGGATCAAGATCTCTGTCATCGTCCTCAGAGGAGATGCTTTCAAGTTCATGGTCTTCTTCTTCAGCATAATCCTCGAGGTCTTCATGAATTCTTTCAAGAAGGGGATCCCTTTCCTCCTCATGGCCTTCTTAATCTTTACCGAAGGCTTCCTTAAACGCATGGTCCAAGACTTGAATGAGTTGCGAGGGTGAATCCAAAGATTTCTTGGAGAGATAATTGCTTCACCCTACAAGCATTGACCTTAAAGTTCAATGAAGAACTAGGGCTTCGTTCTTCCATTGGGGTTGCCAAAAGATATATCAATGATGTCGTATAGGAATAAGACACATGTTTCATTTCCCCGACAATGACACCAAAAATGTTGCCACACAATCTAGTAGGGGTCCTAGGAGGGGTACCTAAGGGACAACTACTAGACGAAGTGACAGCAATGGGACAAAGACCCACTGTCACCTTAGTTAATGTCCCCTTCTCTTTATAGACTTTCACAGATGGGAGGAGCCCCGGTATGAGGGAAATCAATATTTAATGATAGAATCAATGACTAGGCATGTTTCGGTTTCCAAGGTCCATTCAAAGGAGAGGCTCAAATAAAGGCTTAATGCTTTAAGAGAAGTAAAAAGGGCTCTCAAGAAAGACCTATGAGGAGACTTGGACCTAGGGCTTATGATATCCAATGATGGCAAGGAAACCTAAGGTCAAGGTTCCAAAGATGATTAGGACTACTCTAGAAGCTTTGTATGATTCTTATATGCTTCCAAATAAGCTCCAGCTATCCTTGAGAAACCTAGAATTGGACCACATGAGACCTAGGGTTTATGTGTAATCATGGGAGAAGGATCTCCAAAGTGTGCTCTCTAGGTCAAGGTGGGATGAAGGAAAGGGTTTGAATGATTTATTCCACTGAATACTACATGCCAAAACCCTCAAGAAAGCCAACACACCTAAACATTTAAGATGAGTTTCAAAGTTGGAGCTAGGGCTTGAGATTTCTTGAGAATGAATTGTGGGAATTGCATGAAACCTGGAGGATCACTAGAGGAAACAACAACGCAATATCCTATCCAAGCGAATTCGAAAATTAGTCCCTCTAATGAATTTCGCAGGAAGCCCTTGCTAGGCCATCTAGGTTTGGAGGCCGAAAAGTTTGGAGGAGAAAAAGAGAAAGGGAGAAGGGGTGATCACCAAATTTACTCAGATAAGTTCCTTGTCCTTGGGCTATGGAGTCTATATGATTTGAAATTTGGTCGAAATTGTCTTAAAGGAGGCTAGAAAATGATGCCCTAGCAAGTACTCTCTAGCATTTACCCACCCGAGATTTATGGATCTTCATGGAAAGAAAACAAATTATACTCCACTAGGAACATTCATGTACTTGTCATCAATGAGTAACATGTACAAATTTGCAATCTAATAATATTTTACAATGATATTCAATAATTAGGGTACAAGAGAAACATCTAGTTACAAAATTTCCACACATTAGACATTTTTCATGTAAAAATATTTAACAAGATTACTTACAAGACAACAAGAGATATATCCAATCCAAGATCAAGAAGATGGCTCTAAGAGAGAATGAAATTCAGTGCCAAAAATATTGAAATGCATCAAGAGATCTCCAATAGACAACCAAGAAAGAAGTGCGAAATTCTCAAGAAGAGATATCCAAGTTCAAGTGATGATGATCCAAATGAATGAGGATTAGATCTATTTATATGAGCCTCCTCAAGTTTGAATTATCCTATTAATGCCCCTAATAATATTTTAATGTGCAAGATAACATGTCTTTGGTGACAAGCCCACCAAATAGCCCATAAAGTGATTGATAAGCCATCCAAGGCTAGCCAAAATGATGAAACAATGGTGTAGGAGGGTTCTTGGACAACCTAGATAAGTACTTAAAGTGCAATGATGAAGAAAAGGGCTCCATGAATGATGATCAAGGGAGTGGCCCCTTGATTTCTAAGAAAAACATCATGTGGTGCTCCAAATGGCTCCGGGGCACAAGCAATGGGCTCATGGTTCTCCTGGGGCTCATAATCAAGTCAATGCTCCATTAATCAGGGCTAGAAGATGACACACGCCCTCCCATGTCTCCCCGGGAAAGACAAAATCTCCTTTGGGCCCTGGATTAACTACCAAGTGTCGGGTGCAAGGTGTAGCTGGCTAGGCAACGTGGTCCAAGTGCATCATCATCTCTATATGACTGGGATACAAACAAACAATGTGGTGGTGCTAAGGAATCCCATGGTGTCGCAATCAATGTTCAACATGGCTGGAGGCCCATAGTTCTCAATGCTCACTCTACAAGTGCCAATATGACTCTCTGGAGGGCTTGGATCCCGTATAGGGAGGCCAAGTCTAGGATGAAAACCCACCTGCAATCTTGTATAAGATCCAATGCATCTCCTCACCCTATAATACAATGATTCATTAGTGCAATTGAGTAAATAAGCTTGGTAATCAAGTGTAGAAGTGGACACACTTCATAGTGGCATGCCCTTCCAAATTTGGGCTTTGAGCATGTACTAATGTTGCCTTCCTAGGGAGGAGTGGTTAATGAAGGACCCTATTAAGTGGTTTCAACCTTTAAGGGAGTGACATGTCCATGGTACATCCATCAAATGGCGGGTGTCATGTGAAATAGTGATGAAATGGAGTGGGGGCGAAAGGGGGGGCTCCAAGCCACATGCCATGGTACAAGGGTAGCTATGATGGAGGCTCGCACCTTGGGTGCATGAATGCAAGGAGGGAGCAATTGTGGTGCATGAGTTACCTCGACCTTTGTTTTTTTCACCCTTCTTTATTTTCCCTTTTCCTTTTATTGATTTTTTTTAATTTTTTTATCGGGGCTCAAGGGGATGAGAGCATGATGTGTAAGATATAATGGTTATTAACCCCTTTAGATGGGGTAGTTCATCGCCCACCAGGGGCTGGGACACTCATGGGTTCCTTAATGGTAAAGGGGAAGAGCTCTTGTTTGGCATTTGCTCACGTGCTAAATTTTATTGTCTCGACCATCATTTGCATTTTGTGGTACATTTCCTGTTGTATGTGGCCATACTATGCTTTTAACTTTCTTTTTAGTTGCATCAATCTCTAGGGTATTGTTCTAGGCCCAACCCAAGGTGTGGACAAGGGGAGGGGGAGGCTAACAGCTTGTGGACCCAGATAGGAAAAATGTGAAAAGGGCTTGTAATGAGCGGAGGGTAGTGAGATATATGGCATCGAGAAGCGGGACCATGCAACCAAAATCAAGTTTTCTCATTTAGTGCAACTTATAAAACTAGTAACCACTAAAGGAGATCCCATGAGACTAGGATATAGGATTAACCCCTCAATTGAGGTAAGGGAACAAGAGTACAATCAAAGCCCTTCTTTTCTGCCCTGATTCCCCCCACTAATTTATGACCAAATTTTTCCAAGAAAGAAATCATAAAGACCCAATTACATATTGAAAAATTATACCTTCAGGGTTGGATGGCCCACCTTCAAACATACGATCATGGCAGATGAGAAAGGGCACACAATCGCTGGCTCAGGTGGCAGAGAATAGTAGCACATCCAGTTATTAAGTGGTTGCCGGCTAAAGACGAATCTAGGAGAAAAATTTCTCCTATAGGGTTCACCCACTGGTGGTGGGTATTAAGGACTTTTCCACACATTTTGATGCAAGATTGTTGGGAGAAGGAGCAAGAAGCACCAATTTTCAAAAACTTCCAAGAGCGAGCATTCTAGAAGTGTTTTTTATGTGATATATGTTTTAATATATTTTGATTCATGAATATTGAAAAACATGTAGAATGCCAAATTTGTTGCAGAAAACATGAAACATAGATTTAACTACTAGATAATGATAATCATCAAAGCATCAACAATTTAGTAGGCATATAACATCAATCATCTAGTAGCTATAACATTATTATCAAATGATCAACCATAATAAATGGATAACGTTTGTCATCAACAACTTGTAAAAGATAACATTAAGCACAAAAAGAAATGATGCATCATATTTAGGACCAAAGAGTTGTAATATGCAATCAACGATTCCATGGTAGGTTCAAACATTAAAGTTAAGAGTTTAAACTTAAACTATCATATAATGTTTACAAAATAGGGCATCATAAATACAAGGAACTCTAAGTTCAAAAAGCTTGATTTTAAACAAAAAAAGTGTTGAAAGATGTAACTAGTTTATGTCTTCATAATTGTATCTCTATGTATTTTTATGTAAAAAGCAAAAAGAAGAAAAAGAAAAATTATTTTCAAGCATGGGTTTCATGCTCAAAAGAGTTATTATCATTATTATTTATTAGATAGGCATGTTCTTCATGCTTTTAGGTTTTATTGAGTCAAAGCGTCAAAGTCCCATTTGGACCCCTTGAAAGGAAAAATGATTTTTGATTATGTAATTTTGGGTCAAAAACCCATCTAGATGCCAAGTCGACCTACATGACTAGTCGGCCCTGCCCCAATGGACATGTCTGTTCGAACCCCTCTGGACAACATAAATAGAAGATGATATGAGCTCATTTGGACACACACTTGGATGTGTTTTTGGTCTGAAATTTCATAGAAGAAGAGAGATGAAGTGGGGGGACGAAATCTGAAATGGAAAAA
Organism: Pinus albicaulis; assembly: GCA_034641835.2. NCBI lineage: Eukaryota > Viridiplantae > Streptophyta > Pinopsida > Pinales > Pinaceae > Pinus > Pinus albicaulis. Next base: position 569,141,775 of record CM076580.1, on the reverse strand, counting down.
GAGTTTCTTCTTGAGATGGAATATGTTAAAGTTCTGCCTTGATACTTCTCTTGTTGCTGTTATCTTGATGATGAATTTGTTAAGCAAAATGAAAGGTTTTACTTGGCATCTAGAGGTGGAAGTTCTTCTGTGGTCATGGGTTTTGGATGTCTCACTTTGATCTGATTTATAAGAAGAGATTTTGACTGGGTTTTCCCCTAGGAGGGGTTTTGCCCTGGCTGAGAGCCTATATTTTGTGTTCTTTTGTTTTTGTAATCTTCATGTTTTGCATTTGTCAATTATTTGATGAAGAAGAACATAATTAATTTAAAAGATTCCAACATAATTCACAAATAATTATCAACATAAGAGAAATCTAATAATTATTGGAAGCCTCTCGATTTCTCAACAAAAAGACCAAAAAATATACTATCTACTAAGCTTTATTCTTTCTACGAGAAACTTCTAAATTCTATGAACAATCTAAATTCTATGAACAAGAGGAGTAAGAGTAGGTCAAATGGTCATGAAAAGCAACCACGAGTGTCATGGCCTCCATGCAATATGTTAGTTTTATGGGTTACTTTGAAAGTTAGATTTGTGTACATGGTGTGTGTTCATCCCCCGATGGTTCAAGACAGATTAGAGCTTGAGAGAATAATTCTTGATGGATTTTCATAGTTGATATAGCTTGCTTATTTGATGCTTGATCTCATATGGTTGTTGGCTTAATGTTCTTCCCTTAGGCATTGAAGTTCTCTTGATAGTTTGTGGATGCTCTTCATTAGGTCTCCATGAAAGATCCACTTACTTGGAGAATGCTCTACATGGGATGAGGAGCATTGAGTAGCTTAGAGGAAGGCATTAAGCCCTAGTTAGCATGTGGCAACTTGGACCGTTGTTTGGAGGATTGCAGATGGCTCAAGGTTGCTGTGGCCTTTGATAATTTTCATGGAAAGGTAGCTAACCTTGTGGAGTACATTACTTAGGAGGATAGACGGATTTTGTGGAGGCTTGGGATGGAGGGATGTGGAATTGTCTTATGTAGTGTTATCGTTTGAATTAGCAACCTTATCAAGGTCCAGTCAAGGTGCTACGCAATAAGGACATAGGAGATGTACCCACTGTCACCTAAGCACAATCCCCTCTCACTTTAGGCCAACTCCTATAATGCCACGGGGGGTATCCCCATACCTTCATTGCTTCACCAACAAGTTAGTAGACCAATGACTAGGAACTTTATGTTAGGTGAAGGTTATGAGTTAATTAAACACAAGTGCGAAACTTGAGATGTGAATAAATAACACATGAAATACAAAACCAATGCTTGAGAAAGAGAGAAACACCTCAAACAAATACTACCTTTGATGTCATGAGTTATAAGGGTGCACATACCAAGTGAATGATCTTTTTTTAAATTCTCCTTGTTTATATGACCTAAAAGAGGACAAGCTTGTTGGTGTTCCGCACTTCTAGCACCTGTAGAATGATAAAAAACGTAGACAAGATAAAAAAACATAGACAAGACAAGTTTGGAGTTCTTTTGAAGCAACCCGAGAGTGTGGAAACACACTAGGATCAATTATCCATGGGTGCTAATGTTGATTTTTAATGTACCTTGGACAAGTGGTTTCCCATGGGTTAGTCTCTACCTAGGGAAAAGTGTCCAAAATAATTCTTTTCCTAAGTGTGACTTTATAAAGTGAAAGTGACTTTATAAGTGGTAAAGTCAATGCTAAATTATAAAGTGAAAGTGACTATATAAGTGGTAAAGTCAATGTTAAATTATAAAGTGAAAACTTAAAGTGACTTTAGACATAAGTACAATCTGTGTAATTTATCTATTGAGTGAGTTAAAAAATAGAAAGTGAGAATTAAATTCACATTTATTCTCATCCCTTGATCTAAATGAATCTGAGCCATTATATCTTAGGGTCGCCCACAAGTCATTTAGGGAAACAAATGGGGGAAAAGAAAAGAGAGACTGCATTCATTCATTCTTCATGAGCAGATTGGAGAAAGGAGGTTGGAGGATGGAGAAAAGTTCTGAAGTAGAAATTTGTTGTAGCAAGTTGAAGGAGTGATTTCTTGGCAAAGTTGAGCACGAAAATCAAGGCATAGAAGACAATAGAAGGTACAGTACGAACAACATTTAATGCTGTGAGCTGCACACAGTTTGAGAAAAGCTTGAATTTAAAAAAAAAAAATCCATACAGTACAGTCCGTATCCGTACAATACATATTTTCAGCTTCAAGTGGGCATGAAAATCGAGGCAAAGTGGGCACGATTTTCAAGGAGTTTTGGGCTGAAGAGGTAAGTTGTATTTTGCTGTTTTTCTTTGTCTGCAAATGTATTTTTCATGAACTCGAAAGATAAATAAATTTGAAGACCTCTCTAACAAGTTTTCCCCAGAGAAGATTGAAGGGGTTTTGCTTGGGTCTAAGTTGTCCAAAAATCTGTGTATATTTTTGTGTGTTGCTGGTTTGTTTATGTCTATATTTATTTTCAGCATTTGTTAACAGTTCCATGTGTTTTAATCTGAAAATTTCATTTCTAGAATTCTATATGTTGGATGTATGTTTATGGGAAAGAGAGTTTAACTAAATGGGAGTGATAAGGTGAAATTAAAACCGGGTTGGGATTGCAGGAAACTTTTTAGTCATCAAATTTGAATGTGGTATCAGAGGTACATGCTGAAAATTTCAGTTTGAACAACAAACAATAGTTTGGGACAACAAACAGTGGTTTGGACAACAAACTAAATTTTTGGACAACAAACTCAGTTTGGACAACAAACTGATATTTGGGACAACAAGGTGAATTTCACACAGACTAAACTTTTGGGACAACAAGGTGTGCTGGAAAGTTTATTTTTACATTTTCTTGGTTTTGTAAATTTTGGACAACGGTCATAGCCATGTTCTTAAGGATAAAGGATAGACTGGATGGGATATACAACTATGTCGTTTGGAAGGACAAAATTCAGATAGTGTTTGAGGAGGCAATAGTTTGGGACATAGTGCGGCAAGAGGTTGTACCTCCTACTGCTGCAGATGAACTTGCTAAATTCACAAAAAATAATGTAGAGGAAAAAAGGATTTTGATGGACAGTCTGAAGCATCATGTGGTTCCTTAGGTGAGAGGAAACACATATGCATATCAGATGTGGACAACTCTAACCACTCTCTTTTAGAGTACCAATGAGAGCAAGAAGATGACACTCAAAGAACAATTGAAGAACATCAGGATGACAAAGGCTAAAAGTGTATTTCATTATCTTGGCAGGGGAAAACAGGTACGTGATGATTTGACTGCTATTGGTGAGGCAGTTGCATCCACAGAGTTAGTCAGGATCGCTGTAGCGGGACTTCCTAAGTCTTGGGAGATCTTTGGAGATACTGTTACCTTTAGGGAGAATCTTCCCAATGGGACAAATTCTGGGATGATTGTGTGCAACACGAGATACGAAAAATTGGCAGTGGTGGTGTGAAGATAACAGATGAGAAGGATGTAGCCTTGACAGCTAGGGGGAAGAACAAAGGGAGGGCCAAGAAAGGGGCCTCATCAGATGGGGCTAAGGGAAAGGAGAAGAAGAAGAAGAAAGATATAGATATGTCCAAAGTCAACTATTGGGCATGTCAGAAGATGAGACACTACGCCGCTACGTGTCCTGAGAGGAAAAACAAGGGGAAGAAGGGTACTGCAGCTTCAGCAGAGGTGGAGCAGTTTGCTTCACAATTTGATAGGGACTTTGGATTTATTACTTCTACATCTAGTAGGAGTACATCATCCGATGTGTGGTACATAGATAGCGGGGCTTCTCGTCATATTACAGGTGTATGGGAGTTCTTTTCAGAGCTTGCAGAGAGGGCACTTGATATTGAGATTGTATTAGGAGATGACCACACTGTGAGAGTTGTTGGTGTGGGGACTGTGACCTTTGAGAGGGAGTCTTTGCCTCCTTTGAAGGTCATGGATGTTTTGTATGTTCTGGGGATATGGAGGAGAAGGGGTTTGACGTCACTTTCTCAGGAGAGTAGGTATTGATGCATCCCAAGGGAGCTTCCATCACTTCGACCAAAGTGATTGGAGTCCGCTCTGGGAAACTATACAGGTTCAGTTTTTGGTCGACAGGAGCATTGGTGAGTGGCACATCTGGAAGCACTCACACTAGTACCACCAGCAGTAGAGACTTGTGCGAGTTATGGCATTGAAGGATGGCACATATGCATCATGGAGCTTTGAGAGTTTTGAGGGAGATCACTATTGGAGTTCCTGATTTCAGTGTCGAGCATTATGAGTTCTGCAGAGGGTGTGCTTTGGACAAGTACACTAAGTTACCATTCCTAACAAGCGACAACAGATCTACAGGTATACTAGACTTGATTCATACTGATGTTGGTGGTCGTATGTCTCATGTGTCTTTGGGTGGTTATGAGTGTTATGTTATATTCATTGATGACTACTTTAGGAGGACTTGGATGTATTTCATGAAGACCAAAGGTGAGGTCTTCAGTTGCTTTAAAGAGTTCAAAGCTCTTGTGGAAAAGCAAACAGGTAGGAAGATTCGAGTCTTGAGGTCAGACAATGGTGGTGAGTACACCGATGGTGGGTTTTTTGACTTTTGTGCACAACAGGGCATTAGGAGAGAGTTCACGGTTCCTTACAACCCCCGACAGAATGGGGTGTCTGAAAGGAAGAACAAACCTATTGTTGGGGCTGCTAGAGCGATGATTCATGATTAGGGGTTGCCTTTGTTTTTGTGGGCTTAGGCCTGCAATACTACTGTTTATCTTTAGAATAGGAGTCCTCACAGAGTATTAGGGAATATGACTAGAGAGAAGTCTCATGCGGGACATCTTCGTATCTTTGGATGTTTCACATATTCTTATATCCCTAAGGAGCAAAGGACGAAGCTAGTACGTGTGGCAGAGAGGGGTATCTTTATGGGTTACATCAAGACTTCGAAGGCCTATCGAATCTTCATTCCTTCTAAACAAAGAGTGGTGATTAGGAGGGATGTGAAGTTCGAGGAGGAGATGGCCTATCAGAGATCACGGGAGTATGATGAGAGAGTCACAAACTTCTCCTCAGCAGGGAGGTCAGGTACAAAGAGCAGGACGTCAGGGTTTTGGATCAACTGGTACAACAGGTACTTCAGTGTCAGTGACATCTGGGGCACCAGTGGTGAGTTCACCGAGCACTTCTTCAGGGAGTCCACTGGTATAGAGTTCACATGACACTTTAGCTGACACAGGCACAAGTGCCGGTACAGGTTCTTCTAGGACAGGTGTTGGTACAGGCACACCAGGGTCAGTTGCCAGATCTTCAGGTTCACTAGACTAGGGGGCAGAGGATGAGGTTCCCTATGGGGAAGCTTCTTCAGGGAAGAGCAGGCCCAAGTGGCTTCAAGACACCTTGAAGGAAGCACAGTCCATTAGTCCTCCGAAGAGGGTGAACAGGGAGAGTGTGCCACCTGAGCGGTTTTGCAGTTATGTAGCCAAGGCTACCAACATTGTTGACTCTCAGCCTACTAGCTATGAGGAGGCTGCCAACCAGGAGGTATGGAGAGAGGCTATGGTGGAGGGATATGCCTCTATCATTAAGAACAATGTCTGGGAGGTGGTGCCTAGGCCTCAGTGCAAGCCAGTTGTGAGTTCCAGGTGGCTCTACAAGATCAAGCATGTTGCGGATGGCAACATTGAGAAGTTCAAGGTGAGGCTTGTGGCTAGAGGGTTCTCACAGATAGAGGGAGTTGACTATGATGAGACCTTTGCTCCCGGAGCTCGGTACACTTCTATCCGGTCCCTTATTTCTATTGCTGCAGAGATGGGTTGGCAGATCCATCAGATGGATGTGAAGACCGCATTTCTGAACGAAGTTTAGAGGAGGAGGTGTATGTTGAGCAATCACAGTGCTTTGAGGTACTTGGGCGGGAGACCCATGTATGCCGGTTGAGGCGAGCACTCTACGGACTTAAGCAAGCTTCGAGAGCTTGGTATTCGAGGATTGATAATTACTTGCAGCAGATGGGTTTCACGAAGAGTGATGCAAATCTGAACCTATACTACATTGCTGTAGGGGATGATTCACTCTGTGCTATATGTTGATGACTTGTTCATTATTGGGGCAGAGAGACTGATTAGTGGTTGCAAGGAGGATCTTGCTATGGAGTTCGAGATGAAGGACATTGGGCTGATGCATTACTTTTTGGGCTTGAGGTGTGGCAGGAGGAGAGGCATATTTTTCTGGGGCAGGGGCAGTATGTTGTGGATGTGTTGAGCAAATTTCACATGGCAGGCTGTAGACCTAGTCTACACCTATGATCACCAACTGGAAGAAGATTCATGCTTTAGATTCTGGTTTGGTGGATCCCACATTGTATAGGAAACTTATTAGGTCCTTTCCCACATTGTATAGGAAACTTATTGGGTTCTTAATGAATCTGGTCAATACTAGGCCAGATATATGCTTTGTAGTGAACACACTTAGCCAGTTCATGGTTGAGCCCAAGAGGGTGCACTGGGTAGCTGCAAAGTACATTCTTCGCTACGTGCAGGGGACTGTTGATTATGGTCTGGACTATAGGTAGGGAGATGGAGTGAGGTTGGCAGGTTACACAGATTCAGATTAGGCAGGGTGTGCTTCTGATGGGAGAAGCACTTCAGGGTGTTGCTTCGGATTGGGTTCGACAATTGTGTCATGGTTCAGTTGAAAGCAAAATTCAGTTGCTTTGAGCTCTTATGAGGCTGAGTATATGGCCACTAACCAGGCTAGTTGTGAGGCCATTTGGCTTCGCAAGTTATTGTATGGCCTATTTGATCAGGAGTTGAGACCGACAATTATTCACTGTGATAATCAGAATTGCATTAAACTCACGGAGAATCTAGTGTTTCATGACAGGTCAAAACACATTGACATCAGATATCATTTCATCAAGGACTCTGTTCAAAAGGGGGCAGTGAAGCTGGAGTATATATCGACAGATGAGTAGGTGGCCGATGTTCTGACGAAGTCCTTGCCAAGAGGCAAGCAAATCCATTTCAGGGGCAAGATGGGTGTGGTGAGAAACACTTTCCTCGGTAAGCAGGAGTGTTGATTTTTAATGTACCTTGGACAAGTGGTTTCCCATGGGTTAGTCTCTATCTAGGGAAAAATGTCCAAAATAATTCTTTTCCTAAGTGTGACTTTATAAAGTGAAAGTGACTTTATAAGTGGTAAAGTCAATGTTAAACTATAAAGTGAAAGTGACTTTATAAGTGGTAAAATCAATGTTAAATTATAAAGTGAAATGTGACTTTAGACATAAAGTAAAATGTGGGTACTTAATTTAATGGGTGAGTTAAAAAATAGAAAGTGAGAATTAAATGCACATTTATTCTCATCCCTTGATCTAAATGAATTTGAGCCATTAGATCTTAGGGTTGCCCAAAAGTCATCTAGGGAAACAAAAGGGAGAAAAGAAAAGAGAGACTGCATTCATTCATTTTTCATGAACAGATTGGAGAAAAGAGGTCGAGGGTTGGAGAAAAGTTCTAAAGGAGAAATTTGTTGCATCACGCTGAAGGAGTGATTTCTAGGCAAAGATGGGCACGAAAATCAAGGCATAGAAGACAACAGAAGGCACAGTACAAACAACATTTAATGCTGTGAGCTGCATGCATTTCGAGAGAAGCTTTAGAGATTTTTTTTTTCAAAAATCTGTACAGTCTGTATGGAATCCATACAATACAGTCCGTATCCGTACAATACATATTTTCAGCTTCAGGTGGGCACAAAAATCGAGGCAAAGTGGGCACAATTTTCAAGGAGTTTTGGGTTGAAGAGATAAGTTGTATTTTGCTGTTTTCTTTTGTCTGCAAATGTATTTTTCTTGAACTTGAAAGATAAATAAATTTGAAGAGTTAAACAGATTTTCCCGGAGAAGATTGAAGGGGTTTTGCCTTGGTCTAAGTTGACCAAAAATTTGTGTTTATTTTTATTTGTTGCTGGTTTGTTTATTTCCATATTTATTTTCAGCATGTGTTGATAGTCGAATGTGTTTTAATCTGAAAATTTCATTTCCATAATTCTATATGTTGAATGTATGTTTATGGGAAAGGGCATTTAAATAAATGGGAGTGATAAAGTGAAATTAAAATTGGGTTAGGATTGCAGGAAACTTTTTAGTCATCAAATTCCAACAGCTAATGCCGGGGATAAGAAATATTAATGAAATGACAACCCATCTACAAGTTTATGCTATAAAATGTAAAGGTACAACAATATGAAATAGCAATTGCATAAATTGGAGGGAAAATCCCCCTAGGTTTAAGTTTGGATTTCCTCCCAATTAAAATGTAACACTTTCCAACACTTTGGGAGGATAAAAATTCTTCCAAATGAGATAAATATGCAGTTATATTCAATCGGAAGTAAAACTAGGGTTTATATGGTTAGATCTCACCTTATTTCTTTCAAATCCTGGCTAGGGCTTCACTATTCCTTGGAGAAGATAGCTTTAATTTTATTCCTGATTTGAGAAGACCTTAAGAACCCTAAAAAATTGATGTTAGAGCAAAACTATCCACAAAAGAGACGACTGATATTATCTTGGGCCATTAGATGTTGCTAAAGAGGCACAAAACCCTTGGAATGAGACTATTTTTGGTATTTTATCTTTTCGACTTTTTGTATTTTATAATATTTTTTTGGATTTTTCAATAATATAAATAAATAAAATGACAAGAACTTGAATTTTGTAAAAATGTGGTTGGTTGTTGGATTTAGGGCTAATGCCTTATTTCCACTAGGGCTTAATGGGGTCAAGATGAATGCCCATTTAATTTGGTTATTCAATGCTTGTGGATTAGGGGAAGAAGGTAGAACCCTAGAAGTTAAATTACTTTATTGCCTAATCAAGAAAAGTTATGAAACCGAGCCCAAGTAGAAGGGATTTCTACAAGGGTTTGCCTCCAACCATAAAATCAGTTATGGAATGAAATAAAATCGAAACCCTTGTTGAGGAACATCTAGAGTATGGCCTGTTACCCACCAAAAGTGGGTACCCCTATGAGAACTTTTCTCTTAATCTTGTTCCTGTCGGCAACCAATAGCCCTTAACTCTCCTTGCAACCAATGTGATGTGCCACTTTATCTTCGCCACATGCATTAGTCGTATGTTTCATCGCCCATTTGTCAAGAGCACATGTTAGAAGGTGGGGAATTTGACCCAAAAATTATGTCTTTCATTATGTAATCGGGTGCTTATGCTTGTTTTTCATTTGGTCATTTTGGCATTGATTTTTGGGTGACTTGGAAAAAGGAAGGGTTTCGACCATGGTTTTGTTCCATCACCTTAAATGGGGGGTTAATCTTCAACCCTAGTCCAGTGGGATCTCCCCTATTGGTCTATGGCTTTAGGAAGGGCACTACTTGGGAAACCCTGATTTTGGTAGCGTGGTCCTGGTTTCCCATTCCATATTTATTGCTTCCCTCTGCACATTACGAGCCCTATTAACTATTTCCCTTCTTCAGGTCCACATGACGACTGGGTCCATAGGGTGTAGTACACCCCCTCCCCTTGTCAACATATTTGGGTCGGGCCTGGAAACGTTGGACCGGAGTTTGGTGTAGCTAAAAGAAAGTTAAAAAGCATATCATGGCTAAGAAACAAAATAAAAGAAAATAAAAAAAGATGCAAAAGATGGACGGGGACATTAAGGTTTGCACATGGGCAAAAGCTATGCATGAGCTCTACTCCTTATCATTATGGCCATCACCCTTGTTCCTAGGGCCCATGATTGCCCCTTCACATCATTAAAGGAACCCATGCACATCCCAACCCCTGGTGGGCGATGAACTACTGTAAATTTCTGAACATGTTCTATGCCATTTCAGATTAGGGCTCAAAATACTGAAGCAGATAGAACAAATAAATCGATCGATGGAAGACAAGCCAACAATAGAAAAAAGAGGAAGAATGATGACGTTATGGCGATCAACAGGATGCTTCAACCAACGAAGTCTCTAATAGGTCATTCAGCCAAGCGTGTCACACAACCCTGAAGCACTACATCAAGAAGCCCTAATTCAGGTCCATGAGAAAGCCCTAACACAGATGCACCAAGAAGAGAGAAGATAATTTCCTCCACACAATGTGTGAAATGATCTCCAAAACTCTTTTATTTATAATCATCTGTGGGGGTGTGTGACACGTCCTTTAAGACATTTAAATCTATATTATATTCCAAGCTGACCTAGCACATAAGTGGAATAAATTCAAAATACATGTTCTGCTCATCCGATCGAGATGATCTTTGGATCAATCTTACACCTCTCCAAAAGAGGAATCCAATAAAAATATCGGGATCATCCTCTGAGTAGCACAATCCGAAGTTTGGATCTAGTTGCCCAAAATTAACACTCCCTCTCAACTAGGGAGAACTTCATCCACTTGTGCAATCCAAACATCGTGCGTCATCCTACTGTAACGTGCTTTACTGGCATCTTTATTTCAAACGGTGAGTCACAAAGACATCACACCCGGCTGACCCGAAGTCAGCTCAGAGGTTGAAACCTCTCCATGACTCAAAAGAGTCTCATACTAACCCGAAGTCAGTTGGAGGTCCCAGACCCCACTTCACTTGATCCTTGATCAAGTTATTGGACTCATGTCATCCTATCATAGAGGGTACGACAATCCCCGATGCGTCCATCGGTCTTGCTATGATCTCTAACTTTTTCCATCTCATTGGCCAAGATGAGGGGTACTTCTCATGAGTCCCGGACTCCATGGGTAGGATGCATGCGGGGCACAAACCAAAGAGAGGCGAACCAACTCAATGTCATCACGGTGGGGTCGGAAGCACACCAACAAGGTTTGGCAGGTCTAGCCCTATGATTGCTTATAGCTTCAAGAAGCTATTCCCATGCCCCTTGGAGCTCCTGGAGCTCATCGTCCAACAGGACCTGGAGCTTTCACAGCTCATCGTCCTAGAGCTCTCACAGCTCATCGTCCTGGAGCTCTCGGAGCTCATTATCCAACCGGACCCAGAGCTTTCACAGCTCATTGTTCAACAGGACTATTTCACGACTCCAAGATTCTCACGGAAGGCTAGGAACTTGACCTTCCCCAAGGGCTTAGTGAGAATATCCGCGACCTGCTCATAGTTCCTATATGAGCCTTACGGCGCAACGTACCATGTCCCGAACAAAGTGGTACTTGCTTGGATCAGTCGTGAAACACTGGATTCTCGGACAACCGAATCCCACTCTGGTTATCACAAAAGATAACTGTGGTATCTAGCACATGGCCAAACAACTCACTGAAGAGCTTTCGTAACCAAATCGCTTCACAATAGGCCATGCTCGTAGAAATGTATGCGGCCTCAGCGATGCTCAAGGCTACCGACTTCTGCTTCCAACTCATCGAAGCAGAACCAAGTGTGAAGCAGCATCCACATGTGCTCTTGCGATCCACAACACTGCCAGCCCAATCGACATTGGAATATCCATGGAGTGTCTCGCTCTCGACAGTGTATCTTAGCCCATGGTTTATCCTGCCTCGGAGATATCTTAAGAGATTCTCAGCACCAACCCAGTGAAAAATGTTCACTGCAAATCATACGTCTGGAGGAGAGTTCACTAAGAACACCAACGCACCTACGAGTTGGCGATACTCGGTAGGATTTCCCAATGCTGGCCCAACAACATTTCCACACAACTTCTTGAAGTTGAGCTCCATCGGTGTTGACACGGACTTATAGTCCATCATACCAAATCTCTTCAGCAACTTCCTAATATATTTTCCTTGAGATAGGAAAATCTTGCCAGGTCTCTGCCAGACCTCCAAGCCTAGGAAGTAATGCATCAGTCCTAGGTCTTCAATCTCGAGCTCGGAAGCTAGCTCCCTCTTACACCGATGAATGAGAGGGTCAACACCTGTCAAGAAGAGATCGCCCACATAGAGAACTAGTATGAGAGGTTTCACACGATCGACCTTGAAGTAAAGGTTCGGATCAGCATTACTTCGAGAGAAGTCCAACTTCATCAAGTAGCTATCAATTCTCTCATACCAAGCCTTGGGTGCTTGCTACAACCCATAGAGAGCTTTCTTCAACCTGCATACATGAGAGTCTCTATCCTGGACTTTGAACCCCAGACGTTGCTCCACATACACCTCTTCCTTTATCGAACCATGTAGACAAACGGTCTTCACATACATCTGATGAAGACTTCATCCTTGCGTTGCAGCAAGGGCAATAATAGATCAGATGATGGTAGCGCGGGCCACAGGTGCAAATATATCATCATAATCTATGCCTTCCTTGAAATCATAGAAGCACTTTAGCAGTCCTCAACTTCTTGTGTATTTTGACAAAGAAGATGCTGTTCTTATTCTCTCTGAGACTGAAAAGATGAGGCATATATGATGAGAGGAAAATTGTTCATAAAATCACAGACATGTCTCAAGGCCATGATCTTCAATTCTTCCTCCATGGTTGAGTTTAACCTTTTCTTCAAGTACAATTCCATTCCTATTGATTTGAGCCATACTGTAGCTGTGAGAAGCACAGGATTCTCAGAATCCTCTTCTGCATTATAACAGGACTCACTAAAGAGCTACCTCACATGGCTGACTGGTTTCGATGTACAACTTAAACAATTCTTCTAGACATCAGTCTTAAGATGAATTATAGCTTTACTGTTCATCATACTTGTGCTTCAGCAATTTTGATAGCGTACCTCAGAGTACCTGCAAAATGTCTGGATCAACAACTTCAGCTCAAAGCTAAAGAAAACATCAGCTCTCCCTGAATATTTGAGAAGAGATCTTGCCCAATGAGACATCTGCAACTGGTTATCAGTCCGAGTTATATGAACAGTTTTCTTAAAGTAGTCAATGGGTAAGGGGAGATACTTCTACTTCCTTTGATCTTTCAGAAGACTGTCATATGTACCTCAGGCTTAATAGCTACCGCCATCTCCTTTCCTTCTGAACTTAAAGGACACCGGCCTGAAGCAATATTTCTGAGGTATTTCATCCTCAGAATGTTCAACCATTAAGAGTCAGGTTGGTTTACTTTCAATAACTGTCTTCCAGGTCATACAAACAATCTGAAGACTTACTTTCAACTGAGATTATTATTGGGATATAATACAGATTTGTTCAGCAGTCATTGATGCACAACTATTCGCTTGATCTGAAGCTATGACTTCATACTGTCTACCATTGTTATATCATTGTTGACATCTAGGATCAAAAGTCCTTCTAGAATGGGGTTATTTCCTTCATTAGAAATGCAACGAGATCATCCTCAAGATTACACTATCATAGCAGAGATCATATTCTTATACTTATGTACATCAAAGTCTGCCAAGAGCTATGCAAGACTTCTGCTTTGGATGTTCTAATCCCATGATGTGTAGTGTATTATTGCATGGAAATTGTAAACAGGACTCATAGACAAACACTCACAAAATGTTTGGAACTGATTATTTTCTGCATGTAAACAAGCAGCACTTGTAGAATTATTAGCCGTATAGTTTCCACTAGAGAAGAAAGTCCAGATAAAGCCACAACAACTGCTGTTTGGTGTTAATAGACGTAACAGCATTTACTTCTATTGTCACTACTACACACATTGCTGCTCTGCCCATATTTTGTTCACATCCCATTTGCAGGAGGCTATTTATTCGAGATTAATAGATCAAGGCTTTTTAGAAGGCTGCCACGATACATATTAATCATTTATTAAGCTGCAAATTTCTGAAACAAACATTTTAGTAGTGTACCTTGCATAAGGGCCAGTCAATTGTACAGAGGCCACCTCACATTTGACCAATATAACCTCATGTTCATGCACACCAGCACTCGACTGTTCGTGTGCCAAATCATCCAAGCTATCAACTTTTCCAGCCAGGGATGTCATTTATAAAACAAGATTCCAGAACAGCATGTGAGATGCCGCAGTGAAACAGATCGAAGTCTCTGTATTTGATTGTGCAGAAGTCATCATTATAGTAATGCAGATGATATGTATGACTCTCCTTCAACCCAAGACTAAACTGTGTATACTTCGATGGCCTTCCTTCACGCTGATGTATCCTCACAGTTGTATCCTCATCTCCACGCAGTGATTACTCTCAATACTGTCGAAATATGCGAGAGAGGAGTACACCCAAAACAGAGATATGTATGACTCTCCTTCTTCCTCCGCTGAGATGCCTCTTCCTTCGCTCAAACTGCAGACCCTTAACTCGCACTTCTATCGCATGCCTGATCCGAAGTGATGGTGCTATAGAGAGGCCACTTCATCCTTTAGAGATGGACCCTTACTATGGTGCTATGGCCTGCGGCCTAGCACACAGTAATCCTGTAGCTTATGGCCAGCGGACTTGTTTCCAAGCTTCTAAGCAGCCAGCTTACGCTGCCTTCAGACCTCAGTCCTTCCATGTCTTGCTGCCCTAGCCTCCTTGCTGTGACCTTAGATCAAGCCTCTCCTTCTCAACAAGCTGCTCCAAGAGGAGATCCGCTGCCCCAGATTAGTCTCAGAAACTAATGCACTGCCACAGATAGGCACTTAGAAAATAGGTGAGCCGCTGTTCCAGAAAACCTTGAACCAGCCAATGCTGCCCAATACAGACCTTCGCTGCCACAATTGTTACTGCTAGAAAAATATGCAACAGTGATGTTCTGTGAGTCGAGGTGATTCAACGATCTTTCTGAGATTGCTGAATTTGATCACTATTAAATAGGAGATTATTCCTTCTTCTTCACGCATTGGATTACGCACTAGAAGGCAGACTTATTATTCGCTGTGGTATCCCTTGGCTCGCCTGAAATGTGAGATGAGGTGAATCCAAACAGACCTCCAAAACAGGTTGAATCTCAACAAACATATAGTTCTGGTTAGGGCACAGATCAGCCCTAACTTACAGCAGCAATACTGTGAAATCACCTTTCAAAATACTCACTCTTCCTTGCTGTAGGTGCGGTCCAGGCTAGGCTAGAATATAGGCATCATATCCTTCATTTGACATATGTTATTCCCCTATATTATTCATAGAGAGACTGCGGCCTGCAAGAGAAGGAGACGCTGTCCAGAATTTCCTTTAAAACACGGATTCATGAGATCAGACTTCCAGCAACCTCGGCTTCTTGACTGAAGAACTCAGCTCATAAAAAAACAAAACGAATCCCAAACAGGCCCTAGACATCTTCGCTGGAAATCTTTCTTATAAATAATTGTGAGGTCACAAGAAAAACTCCCTCAAGGTGGGCCACTGCCTCAAGTAGGGTATCAAGCCTATTTCACTGCCCAGACTTCACTAGATGTCCCTTGACACAGATTGGGCTTTGTCTTCTCCTTAGCTCTGATACCATGTAAATTTGTGAACATGTTCTATGGCATTTCAGATTAGGGCACAAAATACTGAAGCAGATAGAACAAATAAATCGATCGATGGAAGACAAGCCAACAATAGAAAAAAGAGGAAGAATGATGGCGTTACGGCAATCAGCAGGATGCTTCAACCAGCGAAGTCTCCAATAGGTCATTCAGCCAAGCGTGTCACACAGCCCAAAAATGCTACATCAAGAAGCCCTAATTCAGGTCCATGAGAAAGCCCTAACACAGATGCACTAAGAAGAGAAAAGATAATTTCCTCCACACAATGTGTGTGAAATGATCTCCAAAACTCTCTTATTTATAATCATTTGTGGGGGTGTGTGACACGTCCTTTAAGACATTTAAATCTATATTATATTCCAAGCCGACCTAGCACATAAGTGGAATAAATTCAAAATACATGTTCTACTCATCCGATCGAGATGATATTTAGATCAATCTTACACCTCTCCAAAAGAGGAATCCAATAAAAATATCGGGATCATCATCTGAGTATCACAATCCGGAGTTTGGACCTAGTTCGCACTGTTAATTTTTAGATTTACTTCTCCTGCTTACATTAAGTTGTTAATCTAAAAAATCTTCAGCATTAACATCGAAGTAAATACATTAACAACCTACACACCTACAGATCTAAACTGAATACATGCACAATGACTAAGTGACACAGAAGGAGTTTTTGGACAACTGTCCCCTGAAAAACCCAATGTGAGAAAACCGGTCTTCTGGCTGCTGGAGGGTTTTATTATTAAGTAGATTCTAAGTACAACAAATCTGGGCACCAAACTGGTTAACCCGACAGAGAAATAAACTGCAGCTATACCTCTGTTCCAGAGACAAAAAAACTGACTGATTCACACCCTCAAATGGGATTTACAGAACTCAGCGCTTTTCAGTTTTTAGAAACCCCAGCGCTTCTCTAAAACCATCTGCGTCAGCCCCTGCGCTGCTCAGGAAGGGCCTGCGTCACCCCAGACTGGGTTACACTGCCCTGGCTGGGCCTGTGTCAGCTCTGCTGGCCTCCTATTGCCTCTGCGCTGCCCTTTCTGGGCCTGCGTAAGCCCTGTATAGCCCCTGAAGCCTCTGCACTGCCTCTGCTGGGTTGTGGCTACGCTGCGTAGCTACTGCCCTCTTTGCGCTGCTCAGTCTGCTGCTTCTCTGCCTCTTGTTGCACTCTTGGCCTAGGATCAAACCATCCCTCTCGCCAATACTACCCCTCGCTACAGTTGAAGCACTTCTGAAATTCTTAGCAAACCACGCCCTAGAATTCCAGCTTAGTCTCAGTGCTCTGCCACTGTGTGTATCCTCCAACTGACCCCAAGCCTTTCCTTTATACTTTTCTCGTTGGGAAACCAACAACCGTGATCTAATCTATTATCGACGACTAAGATTAAAAGAAAGCTTGATCCGCGTGACTTAAGTCATTTTCATCACATGTTTAATTTAATTAACTTTAATCTTTTAATTTTCTTAAGTTAGACTTAGGTTCCTTAATTAAAAAGATTAATTAATTAAATATATCTTAAACAAGATGGAATTTCTTAAATCGCTTTCTGGGTCTTGGAGATCTCATGTACTCTAGTCCCTCCACAAAGTTTGGGAGCTAGAGCACATCCGATGCTACCCCAACACCCCAAAATTTCAACACTCCCTCTTAGCGAGGAATGTGCTCTAGCAATACACTTCACCCCGAAGTACTGCTCTGATCTCTGGCATCGATCTTTGCGCTGATGCTACTACCGTTCATCACTGTGTTGTTACTGCTCTTTGTACTGTTGCCCATGACTCTTCTACCGTCAATGCTACTTCCGTACTGCAGCTCCCTCTCAAATTGTTGCATCGTACTGCCAACTGCTGCACTGCAACTCAGTTGCTGAGAGTAAGCAACTGAAGTACTCCTGCCCAATCTTTGATAGACAAGTCAGTTGGGCTGCATCTTCATCACTAAAGCTCCATAGGATGTTGCTCTGTGCTGTCATCTGGAGGCTGCTGCGTTGTTGCAGCTCTGCATTGCATAAGCAGACCTCCTCTGCGCTGAAGTCCCCTACGCTGCGTTGTCCTTCTGAAGCCTCTGCGCTGCTATAGCTCTGCACTGCGTAAGCCAGCCTGATCTGCGTTGTTGAAGTCACATCAACCCCTCTGCGCTGGTGCTGCTACTGCATCTGCACTGCACTGCTCCCTCTCAACATCCAACTCTGTCTCTGCTCCATCCGTGATCTTTTTCACCCACTGCTCCACTTGTCCCACTACCGTCTTAAGGCTCCCGTAGCTCGTATGTGATCTAAGAGTTGGGCTACTCAAGGATCCTGCCTCCACTCTGTAGCTGCTCTACATATCCATGTCGCCCCACTTTCGTGGTTCATGAGCGCTCATAGCTATGTCATCTTCAGAGCCATCGTCCACCACAGCAGCCTTGGAGCTAGAAGCTTCCTTGTCCTTCTTCTTCTGAGGACAATCGCTGGCGAAATGTCCTAGTTCGCCGCACTGGAAACACTTGATCTTCGATAGATCATGCTTTTTTCTCCCTTGCTGCCTCTTTGATGCCAAGGCCGCATCTTCGTCTTCTTCCTTCTTTACTCTACTCGAACCAGTGCTGTATTGTTTCTTCGTCATTTGACGAATTTCCTCTTTTCGGAGGATAGCCCACATGTTGTCCCAGTTGGGAAGGTTCGCTCTGCCCAAGAGACTTTGGACAAAAGTTTCCCAGTCCTCACCATGACATCGTCATCCACCTTGACTCCCATGCCAGTCAGTTGATCTCAAATCAATTGTAGTCTGGATAGAAAAGGATCGATCTCCTCTCCCTTAGCCATTATGAATAACCTTAGCTGGTTCTCCAAAAACATCTTCCTCTAGACAGATCTTCCTTCATATAGTGTGGTTAGAGCCACCCACATCTCATGAGCTGCTACCTTCTCGGCTATGTGTGGGACGACATGATCTTTGACCCTGTCCATGATAAAGCGTTTGGCGTGTGCTGCGACTTCTTCATGCTTCTTCAGGAGAAGAGCATTGGTCGGCGTGGTCAGGATTTTCTCTACATGCTCCCTCAAGCCGTATGCCTCCATGACTGCTAGGATTCTGGCCTTCCAGATTTCAAAGTTGGACAGGCCGTCCAACCTATCCTGATCACGTAGTCCATGAAGTGCCATCTGTTCAGAAAATATGTCGGAACAAATCCTCCTCTCTATGCTAGAGACTCGGATCTATGGTCCTTGGCGAGAGAGGCACCCTCTGCTCCCTCTGACAACTGACTCCCTCTCTTGGAAGCCTGCCAAACAAAACAAATTAGCTCTCTTCGATCCTTTGATCGATCTTCAGACTTCTTTGGCTGGGAATCTTCTGAGAAGCTGTTCTCCTCCCGCTCTTCGTCACCTTGGCTTAGGCTAAATTCTGCACCGACAGAATTTAACCCCACCAGCAACTACTGAAGGTCTGCATCTTGGCTTCAGGCACTCTGAATCAGCAAGTAGCTTCAGGACTACGTCACCCTGGCTGGCCTCTGCGTGAGCAGACAGTCTCAACGCAGTTTCTGCGCTGCCTATGCGCAGTAAGTGCGTGGGTCTGCGTGGATCTGTGTGGAGACTGCGTCACCCTTGCCTCTGCGTGGCTCTGCTTCCTTCTGCTGCTACGCTGCCCTCTTTGGTTCGGTTTTTTGCTGCTGCTGATGCAGCAGGCTCTGCTGCTTTTTGTAGCAAAGATTTTTCAATCTTCTTGCTGGAGATCTAGGCTAGCTCTGCAATCCCTCTGATACCATGTGAAAATTTCTGAATATCTCAAACAAAAACCCTACTATTAATTTCCAGATTTACTTCTCCTACTTACATTAAGTTATTAGTCTGAAAAATCTTCAGCATTAACATTGAAGTAAATACATTAACAACCTACACACATACAGATATAAATTGATCTAAACCAAGGAAGCAAACATCGCGATTTTTTCAACTCAATGATTTTATCGGCGATTTTTTCCCGATTTTTTGAAAAAATCGTTGATTGCCAAAAAATCGCGATTTTTTTGGTAAAAATCGTGGGCCCATCAAACAACAACCCTATAAGTTCAAAAATTGATTTTTTTTTGTCATTTTTGCAGCCCTCTCATTTTCCTGACATACCCTGTTGGCAGTTAATGGTAATGTTAAATTCTTAAAGTAAAAGTGATATTTCCTTTATTTTTCATTTTCATCCTTTTACTTAAATTTTTAACATTACCATGAAATGACTCAGGATGTTTAAGAGTGGTTTCGACCTCATTGGATTTCATATGGAGAAACTAGAATTTTAGATTTCACTCAAAATTCAGCAGACTTAATGGTTTTCAGGGTTTCATGGTTTGGGGATTTGCATTGTTTCCATTTGATTCTATTATGTGTAAGGGTTTGAGATTGGCATTTGATCAAGAGTATGAAGTCCTTTAAGAACCTTGATGTTGGTGGCATTGATTGTTGAACTTTGTTGATGTTGGTGGTATTGATTGTTGAACTCCTCTACTATGGCCTTAACAAGAATGTACCCTTCACTCAAAGGAAAACAACTGGTTAGGCATGTTAATCTTTTTCTACCGCATTTTAAGGTTGAGGAGATGAACCCTTCACTCAAACCAAAATCATTGGTTGGGCATGTTAAACTTTTTCAATTTCTATCATGTTATAAGGTTGAGCAATCCAAGTCTGAAGACTTTGAGCTAGATGATGTTTATGTATCTCTTGTTGATGATTCCATTTCTAGTAGCGATGAATCAATGATGAGTTTCATGAGGAGGAGGAGGAGCAACAATAGGAGGAGGAGGTGACACCACCTACCCCTGCTACCGGTAGAGGACGTGGTCTGCCTCCTTTAGCTCCTGGTGCTTCAGGATCTGGAGCACAACAGAGTCCATTGCTAGCCCCGCCAGCTTCTTCGTCTAGAGGGAAAGCTGTTACATTTTCTCGCAAGAGGGGCAGAGGAAATCAGTAGTATAGGTTATTTGGTGCATTCCTTTATATATAACATTATGACTCATGATATGAGATACATTATTATATTTTTTGTTGATATTTTGAGGTTGAGTTGAGACTCAGGACTTAGTATTCAGGACATGATTCACTATTATGTGTGATGTAGCACTAGACATGATATTACACGTCTTATATATTAGTTTTTTCTTCATATTTATGTGTCAATGCAATGAATGCATTTATTTTATGTTGTGGGTGCTTTAGATATTAAAAAAATTGAAAAAAAATGAATATTTTTGTATGTGCCGATTTTTTCCCGATTTTTACCAATTTTTTCCCGATTTTTACGATTTTTTCCGATTTTTTCCCCTCGCCGATTTAATCCCGATCGCGATGTTTGCAACATTGATCTAAACTGAATCCATGCTCAATGACAAAGTGACATAGAAGGATTTTTTGGACAACTGTCCCTGAAAAAACCCAATGCGAGAAAACCGGTCTTTTGGTTGCTGGAGGATTTTATTATTAAGTAGATTCTAAGTACAACAAATCTGGGCAAACAATAAATAAAAGAGGACACAAGATGTAGGCACGCTGTCAGGGCAAAACCCCACTCTTTGGGGAAAACTCGGCTAAAATTCTTCCTCAGTCGATTCAAGATGAGACGACGAAGACCCTTACAAGCTAGACTAGAGTCTACTTCATCAAGTCATCCTTGTTCTTCCTTTATACAAAGGTTCATGTCATTGTGTGAGCATCAAATTCTTGTCAATGTGTTTGCACCGAGACATCATCAATGTGTGACCTTCTCACTGTAAGAGTACCGAACTGAGGTCACAGTAATACCATTGAACTGAAATGACATCGAAAGACCCTTCTCACTGTGGTAGCACCAAACCTTGTCACTGTAGTAGCATCAAGATCTTCTTACTGTGGCTTCACTGTGATTTCCGAACCTGAGATAGCACCGAATTGAGATAGCCATTCAGTATACATTTATCTCCGAGCGCTTATCACTTCATTGTAATCTGAGATAGCACCGAGACTGTATACAGAAACAAGTCTTCCGAGATAGCACCAGAACTGTACCTCTGTAATTGGTGTGAGGCTCTTTGCAATTGATTTGAGATCCTGTGATGTCGGAGCTTATTTCAAAGGATAATACGAGCTCCTTTTCGGTGTTGTAATGCGAAGATCCTAGGCTTGTATATATAATGGTTGTCCCATATAAATGAGCCGACATGAGTTATTCAAACATATGTGTCTCCAATTGTATGTAGGCTGACATGAGTATATTAAGGGAAACCGACTTGTAGATAAATTATTTGTGGCTGACTTGAAGACTTTGCTGGAGAGGATGACTTGATGGAGGATTCCAAACAATAAATTGACTTTGACTCAAAATCGTAAAGCCTACAATGGAGGCTTGACCTATAGCAATTGACCCAAGCATGAAACCCATGCTTTAATAAGTCAATTAAAATAATAATAAATTCTTTTTGGCAAATATATTACATTTGACTCAAGTACAATAATGAAGACCGAACCTAGTTACATTCTTCAACGCCCCCTCTTAACTAGGGAGGTATTCATATAATCAAAGAGGTACATGGAAGATCTCACTTTATCTATGAAGAATTTTAGGCACCACAATGCCATGGACTAGATTACTGACCTGGGCAATCTATCCATTTGGTCTCTCAACATTTTAGGCACCGCAATGCCACGGACTAGATTCCTGACTAGGGCAATCTATCCGAGTGGGACTAAGATGGACTCAAGATTTCAGCCACTATAGGTACCATCAGGCTTACTTACTAACCATCAACCCAGGGAACTAGGTGCACATCCACTCGATGCCACCCTTCCAACCAAACATCAAAACAAAATGTTGACCCGATGTCTTTCCAGGCAATGCTTCACTCACAAAGCCTCAACAAATCTCTCCCAATCAAATTGATCGACAACCAGCATGCTTATCAAAACTTCGAGAGAATCACCTGTACAAACACAACCCTAATTAATAATATACTTTCTCATGTTCATAAACAAACAAACCTCGGGGGTCTCAATGTTGCTCTTCAAATTGTCTTAGTAGGGCTACCAACCGAATATTTGACAGAAGATTCCTCAATCTTATACTCTCCTTTCCTACTTTACATGTAGCAACATATTCTTCAATCAGATCCTGCTTTCCTTCATACAACAACACCTCAACAAAGTTTTCTCCAATCATGACTATGATTCTTAGCCATGGCCTTCACTAATACTTACGGCTGTTAGTCCTGGTCTAGTGCATGACACATGAAGTACAAAACATAACCATCACTTCTTCTTTTATCTAGGCTCCCTCTTAATCTAGGGAGGTCAACTTATTCGTTCGATGTTGGAGAATCTTTCATGGCTTCCATTCTTCTCATCATGCTTAACATATCGTCTTCTCTTGCAGACATCTTTACCAACTTGAATATGATGTACCTGGACAACTTAGACAACAAGTACAAACAGATCTATAGAGGCATGAAGTTAGTCACAAAGAAATCTTATAGTAGCTGAAGCATCAAACATACTCATTATGAGACTATACTTCAATACTTCAACTTCTAGCCCAGGTTTGTTGCAAACCCTAAATTGTATCAGCAACTCAATCAAGATGACAAAAGATTAGTTCTGTCATATAGTGATCCCTAGAAATAAGTCAAAAGAAAAATAAAGGTATCTAATAACTTTTAGAAGCAATATGATAGAGTTTCCACTAGGGTTTTATGTAAACCATATATTTCACTTAATCAAAATAATCACAGCATGAATTCTACTAGGGTTTGATGTAAACCCTAGATTTTTCATCTATAAATTCTCAACAAACATTATATAGATTCAAATGAATACACATGTTAGAGAATTTAACCATTAATAGGGCTTAGTTGCAAAAACTTTGACTTTTCAATCATCATCCTAGAGCTTCAAACCTTGACTAGGGCTTCTTTCCAAACCCTAGAACTTATGACTTTTAGAAATTTTGTCAACACACATATCTAGGAGATTATCATCATGTATAAGCATATCATATGTCAGACAATACTAATGCATTAGACATATACCGACCTAGACTAAGCTAGGGTTTCAATCAAATGAACATATACCCGAGATAACAAGGATTTTTCTTGTAGATCCAACCAAACCCTAAAGATCTAAGGTTTCATAACATAGCAAAGCAAACCCTACTATTCCAAAATTTCAAAGGTTCAGGATCTCATACAAACATCATCCAACCCTAACAAGTTAGGTTTTCATGATCATACTGAAATCCCAAACATGACATCATCAACATAATAGCAATTTCTTCATTAATAACCCTAAGTACGTTTAGGGTTTCATACATTGTCCACATACCCTTAAGTTAAGGTTTTTCCAAAGAACCTGTCGAGGGTTCTATAAGAACAATCAAGAATGTAAGGAGGGTAGATTTATCAAAAGATGAATCACCCTTAAACAAGAATCCTTTTGATTCAAGAGAACTAGAAACAACAATTGATAGTAATGTGGAATGGATTGCCAAAGGAATGATTATGAAGAGGACAAAGCTCATGATCTTAAGACATACCTTGTTTCTTGACAAACCTTTTTATCTCCAATGCTTTATCTTGCGATGCCTTCTTTCATAATTCTTGAGCATTCAACAAGTTATTACCTTGAAGTGTAAGTCATGATCTTTTATATCTGTAGACATACTTTCAAGCAGAACATGTAATACCAAGAACATGATTTAATTTCTCAAGTTAGATCTCCTATATAACCATGGAGGATGAAATCTTATAAATATTATTCCTTCTTTCAATCAAGGAATTTTACTTGACATCCTAGATTACTAGTAATTTCTAGAAGATGAGAATCAAGATTCTAATATGAGATTTAGTATGTTATCTAGGGAGTGCAATCTTTATCCTAGACTAATTATGTACCATTTGAAAATCTTTATGATTATACTTACCTTGTATTTTATATACCTTTGATTTCTGAGAGCTCATCAACCTTGTCATAGTAACAATACTTACTTGTACTCAGATCTTGAAAGAGTGCTTCGTTTGTGCTTGAGTTTGTAAGGACAGATTTAGATAGATTATGTGATGACACATTCCACTTCGGTTTGTACACAGTAATAATACCCATCATCCCAATCTTCGTTGTTGTAGAAGTAGTGGCACAGTTCATTAATGATGACAATGTGGTGGCATCGAAAGCTTCTTGCTGTGTTGAATCCTTATCACTATTTTATAGATATTACTGCTTCTTAACAATGCCTGAGCCTATGATCCTATCAAAATTTTGACCACATATCATAGAACCCGAATTATTTTATGACAGTAACTTCATTGAAGATTTGTGAACCCAATTTTTGAAGTGATCGAGTTTTCTCGTTGTAACTTACATCATACTTATTCTTGAACCTTTCATTCTTTGACTTGTCACCTTAAGGTATAGTGAAATTCTCTTTCTTCAAGGTGTCTTAGCCCATTGTAGTCTTAGCTCCATTAGCCCAGAGCTGCCCTTCTTCAAACTGCCTTTTGACCATGACCATAGCTCTGGTACCATGTTGGAATATCGTTTAGGGAGGCAGTTAATCGGTTTTCCTTATTATGACATTATCTTGTGATGTTTTTCATTATTATTATTAGATCTTTCGATTTGTCTTTTTCTTATCATCAAGATTAATGCCAAACAATAAATAAAAGAGTACACAAGATGTAGGCACGCTGCCAGGGAAAAACCCGGTCAAAATCATTCCTTCATTTGATTCAAGATGAGACGACCAAGACCCTTACAAGCTAGACTAGAGACTCCATCAAGTCATCCTTGTTCTTCCTTTATACCAAGATTCATTTCACTGTGTGAGCATCAAATTGCTGTCAACGTGTTTGCACCGAGACATCATCAATGTGTGACCTTCTCACTGTAAGAGTATTGAAACTGAGGTCACAATCATACCATCGAACTGAAATGACATCGAAACTGTAAGACCATTCTCACTGTGGTAGCACCGAACCTTGTAACTGTCATAGCATCAGGATCATCTTATTGTGGCTTCACTGTGATTTCCGAACCTGAGATAACACCAAATTGAGATAGCCATTTATTATACATTCTGCTCCGAGCCCTTATCACTTCACTGTGATCTTCGAACCTAAGATAGCTGCTCTGAGCCCTTATTAGTTCACTGTAATCTGAGATAGCACCGAGACTGTATACGGAAACAAGTCTTCTGAGATATCACCAAGACTGTATACAAAAACAAGTCTTCTGAGATACCACTGAAACTGCGTGAAAATTTGTGTTACATGGAATCCTACTACAGCAATTGATGGAAAATCTTCTATTTGTTATTTTACTTAACAAATTATTTACTGTGTTTTACAAGCAAATATCGAAATTCATTCACTACAGCCTAAACAATTAAACTGCGGAAGAAATACAAGTGTGGAAACAAATATGAACAGATATATATCACACAACCATCTGACACAATTCTTTTTGGACTAATGTCCCTCGAAAAACCCAATGTGGGAAAACCGGTGCAACAGATATGAGGGTTTATGTTATTATGCAGTAAATTCTGAGTACAAATCTATGATTGATAAGATTGTCAAATCATACAACAAAACTGACAGACGAGATCTCGTGAGACAAACCTCACTCCTCCACAGGAAACTGGCACTGATCTGCACCAAGGTGAACTTCCCTACACTGCCTCTACGCAGTGACTACGTCACAACTCAACTGCCCTTCTGCCTATGCGCTGGTCTCACTGCTGACTGGAAACTGAGCCTTTAGAAAATCTCTCCAGGGTCTGATACTGGCTCTACTTTGTCTCCTCTGTAGGAAAACGATTCTCCCTCTAGCTCTGTGCAGTGACTGCGTCACTTGCTCTGCACTGAAGCTGTGGCTCTCTCTGTCTCTGTTGCTATGTACTCTCCGGCTCAGGAAACCTTCCAACCGGAAATAGTGCCCCTCACTACAATCAAGGATCACTTAGATCTGATTTTCGTCCGAGCACTTGCTTCGTCAGAAAAATTCGATGTCTAGATCCTCTGTGTCTCCACGAATGTTGTTTCCAAATGACCCTTCAAGTCCTTCTTATAATCTTCGTTGAGGATTCAACGACCCAAATTAGATCTCTAATCAACGACTAAGATTAACTTTTGAATTGATCCGTTTATTCTATATCATTCTCACTCATATTTTATTAATACACTTTAATTTTCCTAAGTTTTGACTTAGGGTCCCTTTAAAAATGACTAATTATTTCTATAGAATACAATCCGAGTGGAATTTTACCAAACACTTTCTGGGTTATTTATAATACATGTGTCTAAGCGTCTCCACAAAATTTGAGACTTAGAGCACATCCGATGCTGCCCCAAATCAACACTCCCTCTTAGCGAGGAATGTGCTCTAACAATATGCCCTGCTGCATACTGTTTTGACTCTGAAGCATCTCCCTCTGCACTGCTGATGTTTGACTCTGTTGTCCATCAACTCTGCGTAAATGCTGCATCTCTACTGCTACTGACACTGCCACTGTCAAATCTACATCCGTACTGCAACTCCCTTTGAATTCTGCATCCGTGCTGCTGCTGACTCTGCCACTGCCAACTGCTACTGCACTGCAACATAGTTGCTTTATGCAACTGAAAAATATCCAAAATTGGAGAAGTATACTGCATCTCGGTGATGAAGATCTGACTGTTGCTAGCCTCTGCACTGCCTCTCTGAAGTTGCTGTGCTGTTGCTGCTCTTCACTACGTCCCTCTGCGTTACTGCAACACTGCTCGACGCTGCTCAGACTATAGTGCCGCTAACCACTGCGCTGTCATTTCAACACTCTGCACCAACTGGTAATAGTCCATCCCGCTACTGTTGTTTTGGGCTCCCATAGCGAGGTAATGATCCGAGAGGTGGACTCCTCAAGGATCCTGCGCATCTTGTAGATCTCCGTGTTTACAACTCCAAATCAACCCACCTCCCTCCTGGAGGTATATGAGAAATCATAGCAAACTCCTCCTCCTCTATCTTTGCTGCTTCAACCTAATGATCATGTTTCTCATCCTCGTCCTTCTTCTTGAGAGGACACTGTGTGGTGTAATGCCCCATCTCGCCACACCAAAAACATTTGATCTTTGACAAATCCTTCTTCCTCCTGCGCTGCTCTTGTTGCCCCTTTCATGCAAGGGCCGCATTCTCTTCTTCCTCCTTCTTGATCTCCGAACCGCTGCTGCTGCTGCCCTCAAGTTGACACTTGAGTAAGTCTCTCTGCATCTCTTCTTGCTGAAGAGCTGCTCACATTTACTCCTAGTCTGACAAGTTTTCTCTTCCCAAGATGCTTTGGACAAAAACTTCGTAATCCTCAGACACTGAGTTGAGGGCCAATTTGACCATCTCTGTGGCCTTAGGAGCTGCTCCTACGATTGCCAACTGATGTCGGTTTTACTGAAGTCTAGACAGGAATGGATCAATATGCTCTCCCTTCTGCATCTCGGTGGTCCGCATTTTATCCTCCAGAAACATCTTTCGCTTCTCGAAAGACCCCTCATACAGCGTTTCTAGTGCATCCCACATCTCCTTAGCTGTTCCTTTCGCTGAGATGTGTGAAACAATGTGATCCCTCACTCCATCGAGGATCAACCGCTTGGCTTTAGCCATATTCCTCTTGAAGGCATGTAATGGTGCTGCATCCACCAGTTCAGCGTGAGCACTATCGATAAAGTGTTTGAGGTCGTGCTCATCTAGAAGGACGAAGATCCTTGCCTTCCAGATTCCATAGTTGGAGGCACCCTCCAACCAGTCCTAGTCACGCAATCCGTTGCTGGTCATCTCATCCAACTGCTGTCGATCTATTGCCTCTCACCCTCTATGCAGCTGGCTTTACGCGCTCCTAATGGAGCTAGCCACAAAAAATGCTGCTGCTGCATGGGGAATTTGAGTTTCTTGGGCCAGAAACTCATTGAGGTCAGAAAATCCCCAAATCTGTGTTTCAGCTACGCTTCCTGACGCTCTGCACCAGCAATCACTGTTGCGCAGTCAACTAGGTCTGTCCAACTGCTGATCTGCGTAGATCTGTTGCGCTTCTCTCTCTGCCTCGGACAAACAACAATCTGGAGCAATCCTACCTCTCTGTCGGCTCACTTAGAGAGAGATTTTGCTTGCTGATCTGGCCCTCTTGGCTTGGATTGCACACTTCACTGGGAAATCAATCTGCTGCTTACGCAACTCTTTGATCTCCAGTTGTTGCTTCAACGTTGGATATGTTCTTTGTCTCGCCTGCACTCAACTTAAACAAGCTCTAATACCATGTCAAAATTTGTGTTACATGGAATCCTACTGCAACAACTTGATGGAAAATCTTCTATTTGTTATTTTACTTAACAAATTATTTACTATGTTCTACAAGAAAATATCAAAATCCATTCACTACAACCTACACAATTAAATTGCAGAAGAAATACAAGTGCGGAAACAAATTTGAACGCACGTAGATCACACAACCATCCGACACAATTGTTTTTGGACTAATGTCCCTGAAAAAACCCAATGTGGGAAAACCGGTGTAGCAGATCTGAGGGTTTATGTTATTATGAGTAAATTATGAGTACAAATCTATGATTGACGAGACTGTCAAATCATACTGCAAAACTAACAGACGAGATCTCGTGAGACAAACCTCACTCCTCCACGGGAAACTGACACTCATCTGCACCAAGGCTAGACTTCCCTGTGTTGCCTTTGTGCAGTGACTGTATCACAACTCGACTGCCCTTCTTCCTTTGTGCTTGTCTCATTGTTGACTGGAAACTGAGCCTCTGGAAAATCTCTCTGGGGTTTGATACTAGCTTTGCGCTATCTCCTCCGCAGGAAAACGATTCTCCCTCTAGCTTTGTGTAGTGACTGCGTAGGCACTACGTCATTGGCTCTGCGTTGATGCTATGGCTCTCTCTGTCTCTGCTGCTATGTACTCTCCGGCCCAGGAAACCTTCCAACTGGAATTACTACGCTAACTGCAATCAAGGATCACTTAGATCTGATTTTTGTCCGAGCACTTGCTCCGTCAGAAAAATCGATCTCTAGATCCTCTGTTTCTCCACGAATGTTGTTCCCAAATGACCCTTCAAGTCCTTCTTATAATCTTCTCGTTGAGGATTTAACGACCCAGATTAGATCTCTAATCAACGACTAAGATTAACTTTTGACTTGATCCATTTATTCTAGATCATTCTCACTCGGATTCTATTAATACATTTTAATTATTTTATTTTCCAAGCATGAAACCCATACTTTAATAAGTCAATTAAAATATAATAAATTCTTTATGACAAATATATTACAGTTGACTCAAGTACAATAATGAAGACCAAACCTATTTACATTATTCAACACAGGTGAAGCATTGAGAGCCATGGGACTCCTATCACTTGCAGAGCATCACTCTATTCCATAGGCACCTGCAACACCCCAACAGTCTGTGCTTTTCCCCACATTATTCATGAGATGATGCACTTGGACCAACATTGTCTCCAACCGACTTAGTAGTATATACGGGTTTTGGTAGCTGATTTGTGGCCCAAATGAGGTTTGTCTCACCCCTTGAGACATGGGAGGGATATCACACATCCTCTGAGCCCTCAACATTGCAGCATAACCAACCTATTCTATCACCAGGAGACCATGAGACCCATTTTGTGCCCCAAACACAAAACTGGGGTCCACAGGATGATTTGCATGAAGATTTACGGGCCAATCCTTGGATCTGGATTTTTGGAGCCCTCTACACTTGACTTGGCATTGGAGGAGCACAACGCATGCTTAGAAGGGGCTACACATGCATGGCGTCAACATTTCGATCTCTTTTGTGGGTTATTTCTTAGCTTTTACATTGGCTATGAGGTTGGCTTGTAACCTCACCTAGTGTTAGCCCATTATTTTACAACTTGAAGGGGGATTTTATGCTAAATTAGACATCATTAGACTTGTATAAATTGGAGAGAGATCATTCTATTCTCCCATCATCATCACTTGGAGAATTCAGACCTCATAAGAGAATTCGTACTTGTTCCTTCTTGGCTATTGGAGATTCTTGGAATGCATTTTGATGTTTGGAAGCTATTTTGGGTTGTCTTTGGAGCTATTTCTTTGGTGAATGGATGGATATACTACATGTTATGTTGTCAGTGCTTATTATTGGAGATTATCATTTTGAATTTGTCTAATGTATAGAATTGCTGCTTCTATATTATGCTTGATTGTGCCATAATTTTTTGAAAATAAATTTTAAAGGTTATCTTGTTGAAAATTTCATATGTTACTCATTGTATAACATGTAATAAATGTTCCTCGTGGAGGAATTCTTATAACTCTCCATCAAACTCCATTTATCATTGAGTGGGTAAACGCTGAAATTTTGATACCTAGGGCATCAAATTTCGGCTTCCTTAGCAACAAATTTGGCTTATCTGTCACATCCTTAACTCCATATGCCTAAAGGACAAGGAAGTAGTCCAAGTCTTTGGTGATCATCTCAAAACTTTCTCCATAAATTTCTCTCTTTAAATTAGGTCCTTTTAAGGCTAGAGAGAAAAACTAGGGCTTGGAGCGAAATTTTAGGAAGGAGGCTTTTTGGTGGTTTGAGAGCCTAAAAATCAAGAGGTAGGTCTTGGCTACATCACCTATCATTTTGGTGGGCATCCACTCAAATTTCATCCATAAAATCTCTTGCGCTAGGTATTGCCCTAAGAGGGAAGCCCTAGTTTCTTCTCCCTCAACTTGAGAACTTTCTTGAGGGTTCTGTGAGCCTTGGAATAGTCGATTATCTTTGCAAGAAAATTTTTCTCTTTGTTCTTGACCTTGTCAATGCCTATCGCCATCGAAAATCCTTAAAAACCTATGTCTTGAACCTTAATTTATAGGGCTTTTCTTAGAGAGTGTTTTGCTTCCTTGAAGCTCTGAACCATTATGGTGCCACTCTCTCGAATGAGCTCTAGATTGATCACTTTGTGCCTTATGCCTAGCATATATATTTTAAGTGATCTCCCTCCTACCAGGACTCCTCCAATCGGTGAAAGTTCGTAAAGAGCATGTGGTTTTGCCTGAGTTGCCTCTACGCCATTTTTAGCACTTTGTCTAGCTCTTGTCTTGTTGGGTTTCCTTCTCCAAGGCCTGCTAGATTTTGTGGTAACATGGCCCGACAAAGAGATTTAATGCTTACATAACAACAACAAGAGAGAAGTGAGAATTTACCTTAGATGTCTTCCTCCAACTGACAATGTTGCTCCTTAATGGATTGATCTTGGTAGCCTTGTGGTAGTCTTGAATTAGCACAATGATGTGTTTAGAGTTATGTAGAACAATCAAGAGAAATAACTTCAAAGTTGACACCAAAGCTTCATGAAATTATTACACTGTGGCATAATGATCTCAATAGTTCACAACAATTTTGGAGGAGAGTGAGTTCTCAAATTATAGAAGAGGCTCTCAACATCTCTTCCCCTTTTGCTCCTTAGAAAATGTCCAAGAGACTTCAATAAAGGTTGAATTTTCATCGACAAAAGGCTTAGAGACTAAGTTATTACATAAAATTAGCTTTATATTGCTTGAAAATTTTGCAAAAGAGGTTGACATCCACCTTAGGAGGCTCAACTTGCTTGTTTAGGGGGATGATTTTCTCTAGAAGTCCAACAATACCCTTAAATACCTTGGATTGACTTGGAGTAATATTTGGAGGCTAGGAGAGGCTCAACATCTTTACTTTTTTGCTCAAAGTTCGCTTGGAATTGACCCTTTGACCTCCAACGACACTCTTGAATGGTGGATTTCTCCTTTATTTAGGCTTGATCTTGCATTATTCGACCTTTTGATCCTTCATCTACTTGCTTATAGACATAGAAATGGTCCATAGAAGTGTTCTTTACTTGACATGACCTTTGCTTTGCTCATAAAAGATGCCATGTTGAGACACTTAAGCCACACGACTACCCCTAAGAGAATTCAACCTTCCGTTAATGGTGAAACAATCCTTGAAAAGGATTTTTGAAGAAGATGTTTTGGATGATTTGACTTGCAGATGACTTGGCTTGCCTAGGAGAGTGCAATGGACCTCTTTTCTTTCCTTGGAGAATGTGATGTGTGTGTGACAAACAAAGTTCACTCAAACACAAAATATTCAGAATGTCTGAAATATAAAGACATCCATATGGACAATATATAAAATGTATACAAAAAAATGGTATTAGAAAATGTGATATGATGATTGATTGCACAATGATGGGCTTCACATAAATACTAGGCAGCAATGCTCTTTCATAAGAGCCATATCTGTTAGTTGGGACTTGTCTTTTCATATGTCCCTTCATTAATAATAAGTTATGAATTATTATTTATTATATATATTTATGTTCTTAACAGCGTTCCTTATGCAAAATGCATTGTGAATTGTGAGAATTCCATGTTAAAATGATGATGTAAAATAACCAAGGCCAAAGGTGTGCATACATAAGATAAAATGGTCCATGCGGGGAATAAAATATGTATGTTAGCCATGGGTGTTTCCACCCTCATATAGTGCAATCACCTTTACATGGCAATAATCATAAGTGAGTAACTAAGGGCTTCCATAAATCATGTGTGCAAGTGGATCCACCTCCAAAACCTCCAAAGCTTACCTAGGACAGTAAATGCCCATCAAGGCAGGGAGTTACCACTGGGTAGTTAGTACATAAGTACCATAGACCTAGAGGCAATGAAGACGGGGACTAAAGGGATTGGCCATGACTGTCGACCTAAGGGGATATGGAATACCACATAGCCACCACTTGTACATATCATTCCACATGGCATTACAAGGTAGAAGATTACACACATTTGGGCATATAATGTTGTGGTCCTTTGTCAAAAAGTTTTGGCGTACCCATGCTAGAAAGAAGGGCAACATGTAATTACATTACCTTGGATTATATTGTATGGTGCTTCCTGCTCTTGCTACACTCTTCCCACTCCAACTTTGCTTTAACTTTCAATAGTGTTGATCAAGTCACATGGTGGCCATCTATCCATTGTATGGTGAAATTTCCTCTTTGGTTTCCACTTGAGAGAGGAACCTAGATTTGACGATAGACTTCCTCCAATACTACTTGATTTCAGGTTTGGGTTGCTTCCAAAGGGCTTCTAGTGGATAGCAGCTTGAAATGCTATGACAAAGGCTGTTAACGTGTATAACAAAATGGGCCATATTAGTTAGTTGCCCATCCTTAGACCCAACCTTGTTGTTAAGACTTGCAACCCCCTCTTCACGCAGTTAATTGTGATTCTACATATCATCCTCCATTTATTCCTTCCATTGAGAGTGCATCTTTACCATAAACGATATAAAACCTCGAGCAATTTCATGTGAAACAATTATTTAATACCAACTTGACCCAAATGATTCCTTGTAGAATTAGTGCAACCACAACAACCACTGTTCAAAGAGTTCAATTTGAATACACAATTACTAGAATATGGTGAAATGGTTAATACTTAAACAATTTAGGCAAGAAATGAAGTCAGAAACCATTCATACACATTGATGAAATAAAATTGGGCCGTAACTCAACTATTAGATTCTCATTTTTGAAGTATGCTTATACAATGAGATATGAGCAACATGAAGCATAAGAGTCTTAGTATTAATGCCTATCTACCAATTACTACTTGGTAAACCCCTTTACAATTTGAAGACCAGCTATAAATGTTAAATACAATTGCTAAGGAAAATATGAATCGGTTTGCATCTTGTCTATTCATATTTAAAATTACAAAAGAGTAGAAATTATGGAAAGATTTAGAGATAAAGAGGAATAAGACAATCCATTATGATTGTTGGGATTTTGCGTGTAATTGTTTGTTGATTAGTCCATCCACATCCCCATGCTTGTACTAAACTGAGTTGTTTGTGTCTATGATGAAAAGTGTGCACCAAGGTAGTGCGAGTTTAAATGCGTCTGAATTCTGGAATGGCACAACCAACTTACAATGCTGGGACTTTGTGACTACGATATGAGTGTGTTTGTGACATTGTGCCAAATTGCCACTTTGATGCACACCGTAGGTGATCTTCACATTGTACGTTCCACACTGATGATTTTGCAGACGTTGCACCTCTGATATACCGAATTTGCATGCCTATATTTAGACAAATTCGTAGGGTGAATCTCATGAGTGATACAGGCTAATTCTTAGGGTGAACTTCATTAGGAACACTTCTCCAGTTGTAGATTTAGGTAATTGCTGTTTCGATCTGGGATTATTGTAGAAATTAATTTGAATATAAATTTGAAATAGACTTCAAAATACTTGCATGTTGCATTGGTAGAAAGTAGAAAGAGGTTGGCATTTGACATTATGTCATCTTAAGTTACTTTTGGGTTTTAGTATAAAATCACATGAAAGAACAAATTGAGGCCTGTAACATGTTCATTAATTAACTGGCTATACAAGTTCTAGTTGACTTTTAAAATAGACCTTGATTATATTTTGAACTCTTAATATTGGATATTGAACCCAAAGAAATCCCCTTTTGGATGGAGAGTTCTACCTTAAGCAGTCTAGGTATTGAATAGGTTTGTTGCTTACTATTTTCAACTTTTAAAGGTATAGTGTTCATTTAAAAGTTAGTTTGTTGCGCTTAAAAGTAGAGTTTAAGAGTTAAAACCCAACATTATTTGTAATACTTCTTAAACGACCAAGATATTGCAGATGTTGCAAGGTATTTTACCTTTTTTTTCTGGAATTTTGTCTATATTGAAGAAGAGTTACAAGCAATGTTACATGGGAATGCATCCCACATGGTGGGCGGCATGCCCCCTCTGCTCCCCATGCCCTTGGAATGGAGGGGGTGCTTGGTGAAATGTTTTTCCACCCGCCTCTTTTTACGAAACTCTGCAAAGCACACCCCAAAATATTTCATTTAGTTATGGGGCTTGTTGGTGTCCCCTCCCAAAAAGTAAGACACGTTTCACAAAAAGGGGGGCTTGTGGATGCCCCATCAATTTCTTTTTCCAAAATGCATGAAAATTAAAAATAACATTAAAAAAAGGTTATGAAAAAGGACTTGGTAAACTACTAAGCTTAATTCACCTTTACCTATACATCTTTCTTATTTGACATATACAGGTCATTTAGTATTTGACTATGAGATGAGAATGAGCCATGATCTGGCTTGGTTACTCATGAGAGTGAACCTGAATACAATAGTGATACTCCCACTGATGGTCCTGATGCCAACGTACAATAGATGGGTGTAGAGGACCAATCAATGACATTGACTCCTTGATGCTCATTTGATGTTGATTTCTTTTAGCTACTTTTAGTTTTCATTTTCCATTGTTAATTTTCAGTTGTAACTTTTGACATTAGATATTGATGACTGAGTCTTTGACTTGTCACTCTTTACTATTTTTGAGATTTTAATTTCTATTTCAGACTTTGGTATCTATTGTTTAGTATTTAGTATTTCCTTAGTACTATTTGGAATTTGAATCAATGTATTTCATTTTGTTATAAGTTATAAATTTAAACTTTTGATGTGCATGTATCATTGATTCAGTGTCAAATATGATAATGACAATGGTGATTGATGAATCGTGTTTCTATCATTTACAAATTTGAATCTAGTATTTACATTGCAGAATGATGGATTTACATGGGATGGATTCTTATTGTTTGGGATTATCATTTTTTATAATTTTATAGATGGGGGCCCCTTATGCTAGGGACCCCGACATCCCCCCATTCCCCTTGAATTCCTCTAAAATGCGGGGGATGTCTCCACACATCCCCAATGCGTGTTTCCCTGTTCCTGGGCTCCTACATCCCAGAACTGGGGGGAACATTAGTTACAAGGGTTCTTAATATTTAATTGAGCTGGAATCAAGCTTTGTGTTACATGTTATTTTAATCTCTTTCTTTTGTTTCTTTGCTTGTGATTTACAGCCTAAGCAAGAAGTCTTTACAGTAGGTGATTTCATGACCAGGAAAGAGAACCTGTTTGTGGTGAAGCCAACAACTATGGTTGATGAGGGTAACTGCTTATTACTTATTTCTTTGCTGCCTTGTTGTGTTTAATGTAATCTGAAGTGATTTTTTTTATGTGATATTGATCCATGCTAGAAACTTTTGTCTTTTAACAGCCTTGGAAACTTTAGTGGCAAATCGGATCACTGGCTTACCAGTGGTTGATGATGATTGGAAACTAGTAAGTGCCAAAAGTTGATTGTGCAATTTGGAGTCTCTCTTTACAAACGATCCTATCATCTTTCTGTGTGCTATTGGTTGTAATATAAATGAATCTAATGATCATGTCAAAGTTAGGAAAAATCATAGCTGAACTTCTTCCCATCATTCCATCTTGACACACTTGGTAATGGTTTTAAACGAGCTTTATTTTAGAGATGTAATATTAGATGCTTCTTGTTTTCTGCAATTTGTTAATGTTAATGTTGTTAATCTTCCAGTGTTCCATGCTTAATACAATCACTTACAACAATTCTTCTTTAATGAGCAATCATTTTTATCCAATAAATTCAATCTTCCAATGAGAGTAAGTAATTTTAGATAGAATAGTAATCCAAATGCAATAGAATACAGCCAAAACACGAACAAGAGAAACACAAGATTTGGTCAGAGACCAGGGAAAAACCTCACAAGGGGGAAAACCCTTTCAAAATTCTTCTTCTATTAGATTGTCATCAAATGTTAACAGAGAGATACAATGTTCCAATTCATCAACAATGAGTCAAAGTCAAACCTCTGACTATCCAAAAATCAACCAACCAATATCCAACGAGAGATGAGTCAAATCTGCAATTCCGGTCAAAGTCAACAGCAGTAGCAGAAGCTCCAATTAGTCAATGGTCAACAGTCCTCCAAGTAACTTGGTCAAAGCAGCATTAAATTCGGCCTTCCAAGATCTGTCAAAGGCAGTCAAAACAGTCAAACTTCAGCTCATACAAAGTCAGTCAAAGTCAACTTTTGACCTGTGGAAACCCTAGGTGCAGACCTGTGGTCAACGTGGGTCAAAGTGCCTAGAAAATATCTGCCAAAGGAGCAGTCAACTCGGCCTCCAAGAATAGATCCAAATCTGGTCAAACCAAGTCAAAATATGCCAAGTCAACACTGGTCAAAGGCTAGTCAAACTGTCCCAATCAGAAATTCAACGCAAAAAACAGAAAATGCCTCCTTCCCTTCGCACGTGTGAGCTCAGACCTCCTTGTTTCAGACGTGTACGAACCAAACCAATCAAGAGAGAGAAGATGTGATGTGTTGATGATGCTCTAAAGTGTTAGAAAATCAGAAAGGCAAAAATATTTTCTTATTCTTGAGAATTACTTGTGAGGTTTCTTATTATTACGATTCTTTATATCTTCTTTCTTTTAGTTCATCAAGAAGTTACCAAGGCGACAACACATAAAACAATGGACACCAGATGTAGGCACATGCCAGGGCAAAACCACCATCGAGGGGAAAACCCAGTCAATAAGTTTTTCCTTTCAATAGTATTCTTTGAGACTCTTCACCCTAGACCAAGACCAGACCTTCCCTCCACACCAAGTCAGCCTCCAGAATTTCGACCCCTTTCCAGCAACTTCGACTAGGCAACAACTTTCGGCAACATTGAAACTTGGAAGACTTTGATCTCCCAATCCAAAACTCGAAACAAGGAGAGAGAGGCACCAAAATTTCGTTTTTCTTCTTCTCCTTAGACTTCCCAAAACTCACACTTCTTTTGGCTTCCTGGCAACAGACTTCAAACTTCTTCACGTCTTCAAGAGATATCGAATTGCTTGAGAGAGTGTGCTTCAAATGAATTCAAATTGCTTCCTTTTATAGGCTGTAGGTGAGGTCGAATAGGTGTCTCTTGGGCCTACATGAGCCGACATGATCTCTTCTAGTCCGACTTGGTGTGGAGGTCACATAATTCGTATTTGACTTAATATTAAACCTTTTTACATGATTCAAAAGCCCAAGAAGGGTCTCTTTAAAATTACAATGACTATTTTAACTCAGAATAAATCCTAGAAGTCCTCAATGGGAACTTTGACCTAAAACATGGTGACCCAAGCATGAAACCCATGCTTTAATAAGTCACAATAATAATAATAATAAAAATTCTTTTCTTTATTCTTTTGACAAGTACATTACAAGATGACTTCAATACATTAAATGAAGACTGAACCTAGTTACAATTTCCAACACTCCCTCTTAACTAGGGAGGTATTCATCATATACAAGTACAATGGGAGATCTCACACTATATGAACAATGCAAAACTTTAGGCATCACGATGCCATGGACTAGATTCCTGACCAGGGCAATCTATCCATTGGTCTCTCAACAATTTAGGCACCGCAATGCCACGGACTAGATTTCTGACCAGGGAAATCTATCTGGGTGGGACTAAGATGGACTCAAGCTTTCAGCCACTCTAGGTACCATCAGGCTTACTTGCTAACCATCAACCCAAGGAACTAGGTGTACATCCACTCGATGTCACACTCCCTACCAGACATCAAAACAAAGTGTCGACCCGATGTCTTCCAGGCAATGCTTCACTCGCAAAGCCTCAACACCCCTTGATCCAACAGATCATGGATGACCAATCTCTCCCAATCAAACTGATTGGTAACCATCATGCTATCAAATCCTTCGAGAGATTTTCCTGTACAAACACTACCCCAATCAATAATATACTTTCACATTTACATAAACAAATACAAACCTCCGGGGTTTTTCAGACAACTTGATGTTGCTTCTCAACTTTTCAAAGTAGGACTATCAACCCAATCTCTGGCAGAAGATTCCTCAATCATACACTTTCCTTTCCTACTTCTCATGCAACAACATATCTTTTAACGACATTCTCCAATTTTCTTCTCTCACTCATGGCCTTCACTAAGACTTATGACTATTAGTCCTGGTCTAGTGCATGACACATGGAGCAGAGAATTATATCCGTCACTTCCTCTTAATCAGAGAGGATCTAATCATTCTTGTACAAAGAATATTCTCAACCATCCTCTTATCCTAGGGATATTTCATCCAGTCTCCCTCTTAACTCAAGGATTTCTACTACTTCTTTACGACATCAGAGAATCTTTCGTGGCTTCCAACCATTTCATCAGAGTTATCATCATCCTCATCATGCTTATCACATCAACGAGCATCTTCACCATATTGAAGGTTGTGTACCTGCACAACTTAGGTAGCAAGTACAACCAAATCTATAGAAGCATGAAGTTAGCCATATTAGAATCACGGAAGCATTTCAACTTTTATACATATCAGATACCCAAACTTAATTACAAACAAGAGACATATTCTCTTCAACATTTTGCTAGGGACTTTGTCATAAACCCTAGACTACTTCATAACAACTTTCATTCTATCTAGGGTTTCAATGTTTCTTCCAAAGGTATAACATACCTTACTACAACATATAGCAAACCCTAGAAACAATTTTCATAATTCAAGATGACAAAAGATTAGTTTTTTCATATAGCGATCCCTAAAAATAAGTCAAGAAAAATATCTAATAAATTTCAGAAGTCATATATATTAGACTTCCCACTAGGATTCTATACAAATCCTAGATTTCATACAATAGAATCAATCAAAGTCCATCACAGCTTAGTCATTAATATGACCAAATTCCACTGGAGTTAGTTGCAAACCCTAGATTTTCAATCAACCATCAAATCGAATCAAAACTCAGATTCATCAATCTTACACAAATCTCAAATCATCATATTGTCATCATTCATCAGAGATTTTCACTTCTACTACGACTCAACTTCAAAACCCTATAATTTCATTCTCACAACCACAACAATCAAAATAGATCTCAGATTGTTATATCACACACTAGAGAATTTAACTATTACTAGGGTTTGGCTACAACCTAGATTTCCAAATATCATCATCCTAGAATCTTAGACAAGGACTTCTATTAAATCCCAAAACCATCAATAACCGGGTCAAGACACATATCTAGGAGTTCATAATCATGCATAGGCATTTCATATGATGTGTTAGTCAAACCCAACTTCACAAAGACTAATAAGAGTTCGACAACAGATTAGATTAGGGTTTGATCAGACAAACACACACATACCAAAGAAAACATTTCTAAGACATTATAAGGGTCTTGCTTACACATTCCACCAAACCCTAATGAGTTAGGGTTTCAATGTAGAAACATAGCAAACCCATCAAAGGAGCAGTCAACTCGACCTCCAAGAATAGATCCAAATCTAGTCAAACCAAGTCAAAATATGCCAAGTCAACACTGGTCAAAGGCTAGTCAAATTGTCCCAATCAGAAAGCCAATGTAGAAAACAGAAAATTCCTCCTTCCCTTTACACGTGTGAGCTCAAACCTCCTTGTTTCAGACGTATACGAACCAAACCAATCAAGAGAGAGTAGATGAGATGTGTCGATGATGCTCCAAAGTGTAAAAAAATCAGAAAGGCAAAAAGATTTTCTTATTCATGATAATTAATTGTGATGTTTATTATTATTACGATTCTTTATATCTTCTTTCTTTTAGTTCATCAAGCAATTACCAAAGCGACAACACATAAAGCAATGGACGCCAGATGTAGGCACATGCCAGGGCAAAACCACCCTCGAGGGAAAACCCAGTCAAGAAATTCTTCCTTTAAATAGTATTCTTTGAGACTCTTCACCCTAGACCAAGACCAGACCTTCCCTCCACACCAAGTTAGCCTCCAAAATTTTGACCCCTTTCCAGCAACTTTGACTAGGCAACAACTTTCGGCATCATACGACTTCCGGCAAGAGTGAAACTTGGAAGACTTCGATCTACCAATCCAGAGCTTGAAACAGAGAGAAAGAGGCACCAAAATTTTGTTTTTATTCTTCTCCTTAGACTTCCCAAAACTCGCAATACTTTCGACGTCCTGACAACATACTTCGAACTTCTTCACGACTTGAAGACATATTGAACTGCTTGAGAGAGTGTGCTTCAAATGAATTCGAATTACTTCCTTTTATAGGCTCCAGGTGAGGTCAAATAGGTGTCTCTTGGGCCTACATGAGCCCACATGATCTCTTCTAGTCCGACTTGGTGGGGAGGTCACATAATTCATATTTGATTTAATGTTAAACCTTTTTACCTGATTCAAAAGCCCAAGAAGGGTCTCTTTAAAATTACAATGACTCTATTAACTTAGAATAAATCCTAGAAGTTCTCAATGGGGACTTTGACCTAAAACATGGTGACTCAAGCATGAAACCCATGCTTTAATAAGCCACAATAATATAAAAATTCTTTTCATTATTCTTTTGACTAGTACATTACAAGATGACTTCAATACATTAAATGAAGACCGAACCTAGTTACAATTTCCAACAAGTGATGTGACATGATTTGTATTTATATGTGGTGGAGACCCAATTTGTCCTTTAGGCCAACTTGTACTTTTGTGCACATGTGGGTTTCACCTTAAAAATAATATTTTTTCTTGACCAGATTAAATTCTTCCATGCGCTAGGAGGGGCTTCTCTGGGTGAGGAAGGATCTCCAATGGAGGGAATTTGTCCCTGCACTGCCAAATTAACACTCCCTCTCAGCTTAGGGAGAAATTTTTGACTGCATCATGAATCTCATCTCAAAAGTCTTGTCATCGTCATGTTGAAGAATGCATAATTGTACTTCAGTCATATATTTTTCAAAAGAAATTATTATTATTAAATTGACTTATTAAAGCATGGATTTCATGCTTGGGTGAATGGTCATAGGTCAAGCCTCCATTGTAGGCTTCTAGGATTTTTCTGTTGAGTCAAAGTCAAAATTTGATGTAAGAAACCCTTCTTGGGAACATGATAGAAAAATATTTGAGTGTCAAATTAAAGTCCTACCTCTGTTCCATCAAGTTGGCCTCAAAATTAATCCTTTGCAAGTCGGCTCCTCAAATTATTCATGTCAGCCTCAACTACAGACAAAAACAACTATATATAGCCCTATTGAACTCGACCAAATGAAGAACAAGTCAAGTAACTTGGGGGATTATAGAACAACGAAGAAAAGATCATTGCAGACCGTGAAGAGTGGGCTATCAATTTTAGATCATGTTTAGGACAACGAAGTTTTCATGGGTAACCACAGGTCCGAAGGTTTAGAGGAAACCATAGGTATGAAGTTTCAAGAGGAAACCATAGGTATGAAGTTTCAAGAGGAAACCACAGGTCCAAAGTTTTCATGGGTAACCACAGGTCTGAAGATTCAGAGGAAACCAGATGTCCGAAGTTTCAGGAGTAACGACAGACCCAGAGTTCCAGGAGGTAATCGCAGGACCGAATTATGATTTCAGAAGGTGACTACAAGAACAAGGTTTCATATTCCTACAAGACAAGGAAGCCAAGGTCACATGAGTAAGCATCTCGATGAACTATGAAGTAATGGAATTGCAGGTGTTGGTTCTGAGCAAGGTTGACTTGATGGATGTAGAGAGGTTTAAGTCAAGAGTCTTGGTTGTCTCATTGTGATTTGAATCTATTGAAAGAAGAGTTCTTGACTGGGTTTTCTCGTACCTAGGGGTTTTTCCCTGGCTGTGTGCCTACATCTTGTGTCCTCCTTTGTTTATCGATTGGCATTAGTCTTGATGATAAGAACAAGATAAAATAGAAGAAGAACTAATAATTAATCTTAGTTGTTGATTACAGATTTAATCTTGGCTATTGAAGTTTCAACGAGAAGACTATCAGAAGGGCTTGAAGGGTCATTTGGAAAACACACAGTAAGGATCAAGAGATTGAATTTTTGAAGTGAGAAGTGCTCAGAGAAAATATCGATAAAGAGATTATGTGTAGAGATGGGCAAGGATAGTATCTGAAGAAAAATCTTTCTCAATCGGAGAATCATCAACAGAGAAGGCAGAGAGAGATCCAGCAGAGGCAACGCAGAGCCAAAGAGGTTGACGCAGAGCCACGTAGGGCTATGCAGAAGCCAAGGGGGAATCGAGAAATTTGTTGAAGGAATTAATTGTAGAAGCCGGGAGTCGGGGTGTGAGATTGGGAGGCAGAAATCGAAGTTCTTGGGCAACAAATTGATCAACAGGAGTGATGTTGTACCCAGGAGGGTTGACACTGGGACTCTGTAGTGTGAATATTCCTTAAATCTGGAATCCTATTGCAGCAATTGATATTAATTCTTCTAACTGATAAATTAATTATTCAGTTTATTTCTACAGCAACATCGAATTAAACACACTGCAACCTTCACTAAATAAATTGCGGAAATTTACAAGTGGGGAAACAAAACTGAACAAGAAGAAATCATAAACACATGTGACACAATTGTTTTTGGACTAATGTCCCCGGAAAAATCCAATGTAGGAAAACTGGCGCAACAACTGAGGGTTTTATTATTATGTAGTGATTTTTCTGAATACAATCTGGAAGCCTTGCTGGCTATCCTCATAGAGAATCTGACTGACAAGAAAGCTGGTGAGATTACCTCACACAAGCTCGGATGGCAAGCCCTCCACAGTCTCTGCGCAGTCTCTATGTCACTTTATGTGGGGACGACGTGGCTTCTGCGTTCTGGCTCTTCTGTTGGCTCGATCTGACCCTTTGGCCCCTTCTGGTCTCAAACCTCGGCTCTCCGGCATTGGATCTGATTGATCCTCAGCTGAATAATGGACCTCCTCAAGGATGTAGCGCTGGCTCTGTGTAGCTACTAGACTGCCTCTGATGGTACTGCTTTCTGTCTTCTCTGCTGTGTATTCCACGACTCAGGAAAATCTCCAACCGAACATTACTTCTGCCCCTCTCTGCGTGGAATCTCTAGCTCGAAGTTTCCTCTGAGCACTACTCACTTTAGAAATTCGATCTCTTGATCCTTCCTCCATCTTGTGTGTTTTCCAAATGACCCTTCAAGCCCTTCTTATAATCTTCTCGTTGAAACTTCAACGACCGAGATTAGATCTCTAATCAACGACTAAGATTAACTTTTGACTTGATCCACCTT
The DNA here is from genome assembly GCA_034641835.2 of Pinus albicaulis. Classification (NCBI taxonomy): domain Eukaryota; kingdom Viridiplantae; phylum Streptophyta; class Pinopsida; order Pinales; family Pinaceae; genus Pinus; species Pinus albicaulis. Next base: position 569,097,396 of record CM076580.1, on the reverse strand, counting down.
TTCTAGAAGATTCACACCCATATTCTATTAATCCACTTTAATTATTTTATTTTCATAAGTTTCGACTTAGGGTCCCTTTAAAATAATTAAATTTTTCAATAAAATACAATTCGGGTGGAATTTGCCAAAACGATTTCTGGGTTATCTTGAATACATGTGTTGAAGCCTCCTTGCAAATTTTGAGACTTGGAGCACATTCGATGCTACCAGAAATCAACAGTCCCTCTTCGCGAGAAATATGCTCTAGTAATACCCCTTGCTGAGTACTCCTCTGATTCTGCAACATCTCCCTATGCGTTGTTGATGTCTGACACTGCTGCCCACCAACTCTGCGCAAATGCTGCATCTATACTGCTGCCCACCAAATCGACGCAAACGCTGCATCTGTACTGCTGTTGACACTGGGAAAGTTTCATAACAGAAACCCTACTGCAGTATTCTTGATCTACTTCACCTACTTGTTTGATTAATTAACAAGTTATTAATCTGAAGTATTTAGAAAAACATTAAAGCAAATACAAATTGCAGCCTACACATATACAAATCATTTATTGAACAACACGCATATGCGACAAAATTACATAGATTTTTCGAACAAATGTCCCCAGAAAGACCCAATGCGGGAAAACCGGTGCAGCAGCTCTAGAAGGTTTTATTATTATGCAAAAACTGAATACAGTGATATGGGCACTAGAAACGGTCTGCCCTACAGAGAAATTACACGACAGTTGTACCTTTCACTCGGAGACAAAAAATATGGCTGATCCAACCCTCTCTGAGGAATTACGAATTTGAGCCCTTTCTGGCCCATTTGAACCCTCAGCACTGCCTCTACAGCCTCTGCGTCAGAAACTACTGACCAGTGTACCCACTGCATCACCCTGACTGATCCTGCGCTGCTCTGGCTAGGCTTGCGTCATCTTGGTTGGGTCTCTGCGGCCCTTGTGCTGCCTTGACTGGGTTTGCGTCACCTTGACTAGGGTTACACAGCCTCTGCGTAGTCTTCTGTGTGGTGCTAGCTGGACTGCATCCTCCTGGATGGCCTTTGCGCTGCCTGGTACAAGCTGCTTCTCTGCTGCTGTATTCTCAGCCTTAGATTAGATCATCCCTTGCCGATCTCTGCCCCTCACTGCACTGCAAACTCGCTTCGAATTTCTAAGCAAACCCCTCCCAGAAATTTGACTTAGCTTCAGTGCTCTACAATGTGTGTGTGTATCTTCTCTCACTGACCCCAAGCCTTCACTTTATACTTTTCTCGTTGGGAAACCAACGGTCGTGATCTAATCTCATATCAACGGCTGAGATTAAAAGAAAGCTTGATCTACGTAACTTAGAACATTTCATCACATGTGTAATTTAATTCACTTTAATTTTTTAATTTCCCTAAGTATGACTTAGGGTCCCCATTAAAAAAAATTAGTTATTTGAATAACTATTACGCGGGATGAAATTTCACCAAATGCTTTCTGGGTCTTGGAGATCTCACGTGTTCCAACCCCTCCACAAAGTTTCGGAGCTAAAGCACACTCGACACTACCCCAAAATCTCAACACTCCTCTTAGCGAGGAGTGTGCTCTAGCAATACTTTCACACTGAAGTATCGCCAGATCTCGACATTTTTCTCTGCGCTGTTGATGCTCGGCCTGCTGCCCTCCATCCACTGCGTTGTTGCCACTGTACTGTTGCCCATGTCAGTGCCACTGACACTGCTACATCCGTAATGCAACTCCCTCTCAAATTGCTGCATCATGCTACCCATAGCTTTGCCACTGCTATCTGCTGCCCTGCAACTCAGTTGCTGAGAAGTAAGCAACCGAGGGACCATCACCCAATCACTGACAGACAAGTCAGTTGGGCTGCATCTCATCACTGAAGCTCCCTCTGCCGTAGTGCTGCGCTGTCTCTCTGAAGCACTGTGTGTGAAATTTTTAATTTGAAAAGTCTACAGTTGCAGTGATAGATTTATTCGTCATACTTATTATTTCAATAAGTTACTTACACAAATTTATCGATAAATATCGAAATAAATACTACTGCAACATTCACAAATATATATGCAGAGAAGTAAACAGTAAAGGACATAAGCACAAGAATCAATCACATGTACACAATTGTTTTTGGACAATTGTCCCCGGAAAAACCCAATGCGGGAAAACCTGTGCAGTAGATGAGGGTTTTATTAAATTCTTCAGCAAATGATTCTTTACAAGGAATATACTGGCAGATAAAATCTGAAAACACTTGAGATAGAATTCTCAGCTCCTCTCGACATGTCCCTGACACCTTGATCAGCTTCTACTTCTCTATGTGCCTGTCTGCGTGTTTCTCTGCGCAGTCCCTGCGCTGGACTGCGTAAGTCTGCATGGGTTCACTGCGCTACAGCCCTGTGTTGCCTCTTGTGACCCACTGCGTTCCTCTGTCCTGACCTCGGTCACTGCTGACTCCCTCCTCCTGCTTCTGCAACTCTCCCACTGAGATCGAATTCTATTACTTCAGAATTGATCTCCTTCGTGTACTGAGTGTATGCCCGACTTGTTTTCCAAATGACCCTCAAGCCCTCTTTTATAATCTTCCCGTTGATGAATCAACGACCCAGATTAGAAGTCTAATCAATGGCTAATATTAAAACTTGACTTGATCTTTGTTTTCTAGAAGATTCACACTCTGACTTATTAATACCTTTTAATTATTTCATTTCCCTAATTTTAGACTTAGGGTCTCCATTAAAATAATTAATTATTTTAATAAGTCATGAACCGAGTGGAATTTCCCCAAACGCTTTCTGGGTTCTTTGGAATACTGATGTCCAAGCCTCCTTACAAAGTTTGAGACTTGGAACACTTTCCGATGCTACAAAAATCAAAACTCCCTTTTAGCGAGGAAGGTGTTCCAACAATATGCTTGCTTCATGCTGCTTTGCTTTTGAAGCACCATCTGCGCTGCTGATCTCTAGACACTGCCCATTTTCTGCTACTTGCTGCCTTCTGTACTGCTGCCCATGACACTGCCACTGTCACTGCTGCATCTGTACTACAACTCCCTCTGAATCCTGATCCTATCCACTCTTGCTATTGGAATGGATTCTTGATCATTCCCATCTTTTCTCTGAAGTAGAGAAACTTAGTCTTCTCCAGAGCTTTTGTGAGAATGTCTGCCACCTGTTCTCCTGTTGGAGTGTACTGCAATTGAACAACTCCTCGTTGTACACAGTCCCCAATGAAGTGACACCTGATGTCAATGTGCTTCAGCCAATCATGAAACGGGATTTTCAGAGAGCTTGATGCAACTCTGATTATCGCATAAGATACTGGTCGCTTTCATTTTCTCCTTTAGTAGGTTCAAAAGCAGTTTCAAAGCCATATGGCCTAACACGAAGTTGTGCTAGCTGCCATATATTCTGCCTCTGCTGAGTTCAGTGCCACGGATTTCTGTTTCCTGCTGCGCTAGGAAGTCATTCCTAATCCTAGACTAAAACAATACCCATTGGTACTCTTTCGATCTACTGGACTCCCAACACAATCTGCGTCGGTGAACCCACTCAACCTGACATCACTGATACGGGTGTACTTCAAACCAAGCTCGACTGTTCCTTGAAGGTACCTGAGAACATGCTTGGTTGCTGCCCAATGAGCCCTCTTAGGTTCTACCATGAACTGACTGAGGGTTTTTACAGCATAACAGATGTCTAGCCTTGTGTTTACCATATACGTCAATGATCCTACGAGCTGCCTATACAACGTAGGATCAACCTCATCATCTTCAGACATGTCGATTTTCTTCCAGTTGTTGATCATTGGAGTCGTCATGGGTCTACAATCCTCTATTTGAAATCTCTTCAAAATCTTTGTAGTATATCTTCCTTGACCAAGAAAGATCTTGCCCTTTTGCTGCCAAACTTCCAACCCCAGAAAATAATGCATCAGTCCTAGATCCTTAATGTCAAATTCCGCAGCCAAATTCTTCTTGCAGTCTGTGATGAGCCTCAATGATCCTGTCAAGAATAGATCATCTACATATAAAACCAGTACCAGGGGCTTACTCCCTACCCTCAGATAGTAGAGAGTGGGATCTGCGTCACTCTTGACGAATCCCATTTTCTGCAAGTAGTTGTCAATTCGACCATACCGGGCTCTAGGAGCTTGCTTCAGTCCATACAAGGCTTTCTTTAGCTTGCACACATATGTCTTCTGATCATGCGTCTCGAAGCCTTCTAGTTGTTTTATATACACCTCTTCCTCTATCACCCCATTCAGGAATGCTGTGTTGACGTCCATCTAGTGAATCTCCCACCCCATCTGCACAGCAAGGGATATCACGGATTTAATAGAGGTGTATCTGGCTACTGGGGCAGAGATTTCTTCATAGTTAGTCCCTTCCTTCTGAGCATACCCCTTATCCACAAACTTGGCTTTAAATTTCTAGATGCTGCCATCTGTAGCATACTTGACCTTGTAGATCCACCTTGATCCTACAACTGATCTCTCCTGAGGTCTGGGCACCACTTCCTAGACATCATTCATCATGATGGAACTGTACTCTTCCACCATTGCATCTACCCACACCTGGTGCTGAGCTGCTTCCCGAAAACTGGAAGGTTCTCCGACTTGAGCAACCAAGGCTCGATACCTCTGAGGGTGCTTATGCTGTCTCTTCTCATTTCAGGGGACTTTGACAAAGTCTTCAGCATCTTTCAGAATTTGTCATAGCTCCCTGCTCGTTCTCCCATTGGTGGTGGGCGAATTTACTGACTCTCCCTCTTGCAAGTCCTCGGGCGACACATCCCTTGGATCCCCATGCCTTGGAGAGGCAACTGAATTCTCTACCACTGGTTGTTGAGGCTGAACCAGCGGATCCTCCTCAGACTGTGTAGCAGAAGGCAACTTGCGGGATCTTCTGAAGGCCTTCTCCTCCATGAATTTCACATCCCTCCACAGTACGACTTTCTTGTTATTAGGAATGTAGATGCGATATGCCTTTGCATTCTCACTGTATCCTAGTAGATACCCCTTTTCCCCAGTCATTTCCATCTTCTTCCTCTTCTCATTGGGCACATGGTAGTAAGCTGTACTGCCGAAGGTCCTAAAGTGACTCACTTCAAGCTTGCTGCCAGTGAAGACACTTTTCGGTGTGATCTTTCCCATTGCAGCGGGAGGAGTCCTGTTTTGAACATAGACAACTGTATTACAAGGTTCAGCCCACAGAAATTTGGGCATGTCTTGATCATACAACATCGCCCTTGTCGCTTCGACAATAGTCCTGTTTTTCCTTTATGACACACCATTCTGCTCTGGATTGTATGGAGTTGTCCACTCTCTTTTGATACCTTCCCTTGCGCAGAACCCAGTGAGTTCTTTGTCTATGTATTCACCACCATTGTCTGAACGCAACACTTTGATCCGTTTTCCTGTCAGATTTTCTACCAGAGCTTGAAACTCTTTAAATCGACTGAAGACTTCGTCCTTGGTCTTCAAAAAGTAGATCCAAGTTTTCCTAGAATGGTCATAAATAACGGTGACGAAGTACTCGACACCACTAAGAGCTTTAGTGGACATTGGTCCACAGATATCCAAGTGTATCAAGTCCAATACATGCTTGGCCCTATTGTTGCTTCTCTGATACGTTGCCTTGGCATATTTTCCCAATACACACCCTTTGCAGACATCGTCCCATTTAGTGCTTAGTTCTGGAACTCCTGTGACAGTCTTCTTGAGAATTTTTAATGCCCCATGATGCAAATGTCCCATTCTTTTGTGCCATAGCTCATTCAAGTCCGTTTCATCAGTGCTGCCAACTAGTGCCATTAGGGATTCAAGTTGCAACTTGTAAAGTTTGTTGCTTCTTACTCCGATCTGTGCCTTCTTCTTCCAACTGGGGTGTTTGACATAGACCTTGTTGCAAATAAAGTAAACGTCATAACCTCGGTTTTGAAGTTGAGACACTGAGAGCAAGTTCATCCCCAACCCGGGCACATGCAATATGTTAGTGGCCCGGATCTTATTTCCGGCCTCGGTCTGAAATACTACGGTACCTCTCCCAATAGGGGTACATTTTGCTTTATTACCCATGGTTATTTTAAAACTCATCTGCTCCTCTCGGTAGTCGTAAAAACATTCCTGTACTCCCGTCATGTGAGCATAAGCTGCACTGTCAATGTGCCAGACATCAGAAGAAGTAGTGCTTGATACACACGCAAATTCTTCTTCAAATCTGGATGCCAGAACAGAAACGTCGTGATCCATTTGTTCTATCATGCTTCTTTCCCTCCCTAGAGAACTACATGAACCCTTCTGCGCTGCTGCTACAATGTCAGAGTTTTGTCCACTAGTCGATTATCCGTTTCTGTAACTCATCTCTAGCTCTAATACCATGTGAAATTTTCAATCTGAAAAGTCTACAGTTGCAGTGATAGATTTATTCCTCCTACTTATTATTTCAATAAGTTATTTACAGAAATCTATCGGTAAATATCGAAATAAATACTACTGCAACATTCACAAATATATATGTAGAGAAGTAAATAGTAAAGGACATAAGCACAAGAATCAATCACATGTACATAGTTGTTTTCGGACAATTGTCCCCGGAAAAACCAATGCGGGAAAGCTGGTGCAGTAGATGAGGGTTTTATTAAATTCTTCAACAAATGATTCTTTACAAGGAATATACTGGCAGATAAAATCTGAAAACACCTGAGACAGAATTCTCGGCTCCTCCCGACATGTCCCTGACACACCATCAACCTTTGCTTCTCTATGTGCCTGTCTGCGTGTTTTTTTGCGTAGTCCTTGCATAGGATTGCGTAAGTCTGCGTAGGCTCTGCGTGGGTTCACTGCGCTGCAGCCCTGTGCTGCCTCCTGTGACCCACTGCATCCCTCTGTCCCTGACCTCAGTCACTGTTGACTCCCTCCTCCTTCTGCTTCTGCAACTCTCTGCCTTGCAACTCTCCCATTGAGATCGAAGAATTGAGCTCCTTCGGGTACTGAGTGTATGCCCGACTTGTTTTCAAAATAACCCTCAAGCCCTCTTTTATAATCTTCTCGTTGATGAATCAATGACCCATATTAGAAGTCTAATCAATGACTAAGATTAAACTTGACTTGATCTTTGTTTTCTAGAAGATTCACACTCTGACTTATTAATACCCTTTAATTATTTCATTTCCCTAAGTTTAGAATTAGGGTCTCCATTAAAATAATTAATTATTTTAATAAGTCGTGAATCGAGTGGAATTTCCACAAACGATTTCTGGGTTCTTTGGAATATTGATGTCCAAGCCTCCTTACAAAGTTTGAGACTTGGAACACTTTCCGATGCTACAAAAATCAACATTGTGTTGTCTTTCTGAAGCACTTCCCTGTCTGCTACACTGCACTATGTAAGCACTGCCTCTGTGTTGCTGCTGCCTCTTCTCTGTGCTACTCCAGAGTTCAGCGTCTCAACTCTGCCTCTGCTTCACTGTGATCTTTTGCACACACTGCTCCAATCATCCTGCTACTGTCTTAGGCTCTCGTAGCACGTACGTGATCCAAGAGTTTGGGCACCTCAAGGATGCTGCCACCATCTGTAGCTGCTCTACAGATCAATATCACCCCACTTCCTTGATTCATGATCAGTCATGGCTATGTCATCGTCACTATCATCGTCCCCTTTCGCTTCTGTTGCCTTGGAATCAGAAGATTGCTTGTCCTTCCTCTCAGGACAAAAGCCGGTGAAGTGTCCAAGTTCGCCACATTTAAAGCACCGGACCTTTGAAAGGTCCTTCTTCTTCTTCCCTTGCTGCCTCCATCCCTTAGATGCAAGGACTGCATCCTCATCCTCCTGTTTCTTTACTTTGACTCCATCGCTGCTGCTTTACCTCTTGGTAATTCTCCTGATTTCCTCCTGACGGAGGATTGCCCGCATGTCCGCCCAGGATGGTAACGATGCTCTGCCTAAGATGCTTTCGACAAACGTTTCCCATTCATCGGTGACTGCATTCAAGGTAGTCCTCACCAAGAGCCCTTCATTTGGAGTTGTCCCCATGGCAATCAACTGGTCCCGGATAGTTTGAAGTCTAAAGAGGATGGGATAGATTTCCTCACCCGTCTGCATTTGGAACATGTTGATATTTTGTGTAGTTGGTGTAGCATCGGGTGTGCTCTAGCCCTAAAATTTTGTGGATGGGCTAAGACACACTTGACTTCCAAAACCCAGGAAGTGTTTGGTGAAATTTCAGCTAGTGTTCAAGTTATTCAAATAATTAATTATTTTAATGGATTTCCTAAGTCTAAACTTAGGAAAATTAAATAATTAAAGTGAATTAATTAACATGTGCTGAAATGTTCTAAAAGACACGGATCAAGTAGTCTTTTAATCTCAGCCGTTGATGAGTGTTTTAATCTTGACCGTTGATGAGATCCTCGAAAAAGTATAAGAGAAAGACTTGAGGGTCAGTTGGAAACACACACATAGATGCAGAGATGAGAGACTGATCTAGAATTCTAGGGCAGGGTTTGCTAAGAATTTCTGGAAGAATTTTCTGCATCGAGGAGTAGTATTGGTTGAGGGGATGATCTAATCCCGGAGCCAAGAGTTAGCAAGAGGCAGAAGGGCAGCAAACAAGGACAACGCAGAGGAGCAGAGAGGCTACGCAGCAGCTGTGTAACGCAGGGGCTTTAGCCGCTACACAGGTGCTACGCAGGCCCAGGAAGGGGCAGCGCTATAGCTTCAGGGAGTTTCAGAAGTTACGCACAGGCCTCCAGAGGCAGCGTAAGGACTGCGTCACCCACTCTGGGGTTACACAGTCCCTCTCTGAGCAATGCAGTCAGATATTTGGTCTTGGAACAACAGGTTAGCTGCAGATTTCTTTTATTCTCTGTTGGGGTTTCGAGATCTGGAACCCAGATTTGCTGTACTCAGATTCTACTTAATAAAATAAACCCTCATATCTGCTGCATCGGTTTTCTCGCTTTGGGTTTTTCCAGGGACTTATGTCCAAAAATCAGTGTGTTACTTTGCTTGAATGAGCGTAATATTCAGTAAATGATTTGCATGTGTAGACTGTTAGTTGTGTTTACTTCAATATTTTATGAATCTAATTTCTGAAGATAACTTGTATAATTTAATCAAGTAGGAGAAGTAAACCATGATACTGCAGTAGAATTTTCACATGGTATCAGAGCGATAGTAGATCAAGCTGAATCCCCAACAAATTAGCTGAAGAATATTTTTCTGCAGGATAGCAGTAGAGATCCGGAAGGGGCAACTTGGTAGCAGGAGGACGCAGACCCAGGAATGGGCATCACTGCAGATTCAGAAGGTCATCAGGCAGAGCCTTCCCAGGCTAGCGTAAGGACTGCGTCACCTAGTCTAGGGTTACACAGTCCACTTCCGAGCAACGCTGAGGCTGCGTTGGGCTAGTCAGTAAGACATAGTCCAGTCATTTTTCCTGTTGCAGAAAGCCTTGCCAGGATCCGGAAGTAGTGCGTCAGATCTTCAGTAGTGCTGTTGTGGTAGATATTCTGTCGGTGCAGAATTGTGCCTAGCTAAGTCAACAAAGGCGGGAGGAAGACAGCTACTCAGCAGATCTGAGCTAAACAGATCTGAGAGTCGATCAGGTGGGTGATCGAAGAGTTTTGTCCGATTTTGTTTGGGTGAAAGATTTCCAGGAGGGAAATAAGTTTTCAGAAGAAGCAGTTACTAGAGGGTTTCTAGTCACCAAGAAATCCAGATCCAAAGTTTCTGTAGCCATAGAAAAAGGGAGAAGAGTACTGTTTCTATCAGATCAGAGCTAAATGGCTTCTCATCGGCAGAGAGACCAGGACAGGTTGGATGGTGTGTCCAACTTTGTCATCTGGAGGGCAAGGATCCTATCAGTCCTAGATGAGTACGTCATCAAGGACCATGCAACAAGTGTTCTAGCTGTGCCTGCAGATCTTGATCCTCTAAAGAAATTTAAGGAGAATCAAGCGCGGACTAAGCGTTTGATCATGGATGGAGTGAAGGATCACGTAGTACGACATATTGCTGAAAAGAACACATCAAATGACATGTGGGTCGCTCTAGAAGCGATGTATCAAGGAAACTCTGTCCAACGAAAAATTCTCATAGAGAATCAGATGAGGTTTTTCCAGATGCAGAAGGGTGAGGAAATAGATCCTTTCCTTTTTCGACTTCAAACCATTCGAGACCAACTGGTTGGCATGGGTGCAACTCCAGGGGAAGCACTCCTAGTAAGGACTGCCCTGAATGCAGTCTCCGAGGAATGGGAAATATTTGTCCAGAGTATACTGGGCAGAGCAACGTTACCATCCTGGGTAGACATGTGGGCTATCCTTTGCCAAGAGGAGATCAGGAGGATCACCAAGAAGCAGAATATTAGTGGTGGGACAGTCAGAGTGAAGAAAGAAGAGGAAGATGATGCAACCCTTGCATCAAAGGAAGGAAAACAACAATGAAAGAAGAAGAGGGACCTTTCCAAGGTCCAGTGCTTTAACTGTGGCGAACTTGGACACTTCGCTAGCACTTGTCCTAAGAAAAAGGACAAAGGAGCTTTTGATTCCAAGGCTATAGCAGCAAAGGATGATGGTTCTGATGTTGATGCAGCCATGAGTGCTCATGTGTCTCGAGAGAAGAGGTGGGGTGACATGGATCTATATAGCATCTACAGATAGTGGCGGGATCCTTGAGTCAGCCCTACTCTTGGATCACATACAAGCTACGAGAGCCTTAAGACAGTAGCGGGATGAGTTGGGAGATGGTTGCAGAAGGTCACAATGAAGTAGAAGGGAGAGCTGAAGAGGGAGCAGCATATTGCAGAGGCAGCAACAGCGTGGAGGCAGCAACGCAGAGGCTGATGGGACTTCGACAGCACAGAGAGGCTGGGCTCACGTAGTGTAGTGTTGCAGCAGCGCTGTGGCTTCAGGAGGACATCTTAAATCAGCAGCCAAGGGAGCTTTAGTGATAGGAGGCAACTTGACTTATCTGTCAAAGATTGGGTAGGAGTCCTTCAATTTCTTACTTCTCGGCAACTGAGTTGTAGTGCAACAGTTAGCATTGGCAGTGCCATGGTCAACATGATGCAGCAAGTTGAGAGGGAGCTGCAGTACAGATGTGGCAGTGTCAGTGCAGTGTCAGTGGCAGTGGCAGTGACATGGGCAGCAGTACAAAGAGCAGCAGTGTAGTGGATGGAGGGCAGTAGGCCAAGCATCAGCAACACAAAAACCAACATCAAGATCTTGCAGTACATGGTGTGGATGTATTGCTAGAGCACACTCCGTGCTAAGAGGGAGTGTTGAGATTTTGTGTAGTTGGTGTAGCATCGGGTGTGCTCTAGCCTTGAAACTTTGTGGGGGGGCTAAGGCACACTTGAACTCCAAAACCCAAAAAGTGTTTGGTGAAATTTTAGTTGGTGTTCAAGTTATTTAGATAATTAATTATTTGAATGGTTTTCCTAAGTCTAAACTTAGGAAAATTAAATAATTAAAATGAATTAACACACATGCTGAAATGTTCTAAAAGACACAGATCATGCAATCTTTTAATCTCAGTCGTTGATGAGTGTTTTAATCTCGGCCGTTGATGAGATCATTGAAAAAGTATAAGAGAAAGGCTTGAGGGTCAGTTGGAAACACACACATAGATGTAGAGCTGAGAGACTGATCTGGAATTCTAGGGCAGGTTTTGCTAAGAATTTCTAGAAGAGTTTTCTGCAGCAAGGGGTAGTATTGGTTGAGGGGATGATCTGATCTCGAAGCCAAGAGTCAACAAGAGGCAGAGGAGCAGTAAACAAGGACAGCGCAGAGGAGCACAAAGGCTACGTAGCAGCTGCGCAGTGCAGGGGCTTCAACTACTACACAACTGCTATGCTGGCCCAGGAAGGGGCAGTGCTGCAGCTTTAGGGAGCTTCTGAAGTTACGCAGAGGCCTCCAGAGGCAGCGTAAGGACTGTGTCACCCACTCTGGGGTTACGCAGTCCCTCTCTGAGTAGCGCAGTGGCATGCAGAGCCTAGCAGCGCTGACGCTGGGGTTTCAGGGGCAGCGCTGGGGTTTCTAGGGCCAGATCTGGGTTGAGTCTTGTAAATTCTGTTTGAGGGTGTGGATCAGTAAGATATTTGGTCTTGGAACAATAGGTTAGCTGCAGATTTCTTTTATTCTCTATCGGGTTTTCAAGATCTGGAACCTATATTTGCTGTACTCAGATTCTACTTAATAAAATAAACCCTCATATTTGCTGCACTGGTTTTCCCGCTTTGGGTTTTTCCGGGGACTTGTGTCCAAAAATTAGTGTGTCACTTTGTTTGAATGAGCGTAATATTCAGTAAATGATTTGCATGTGTAGACTGTTAGTTGTGTTTACTTCGGTATTTTCTGAATCTAATTTCTGAAATAACTTGTATAATTTAATCAAGTAGGAGAAGTAAACCATGACACTGCAGTATAATTTTCACATAACAACTACATCTGATTCTCCAGAAGCATTTTCCGTTGGACGAAGCTTCCCTTATACATCATGTTTAATGCTATCCACATCTCATTTGTCGTGTTCTTCCCGGCATTATGTGGGACCACGTGATCCATCACTCCATCCATGATCAGGCGCTTAGCTCGCGCCTGACTTTGGTTATATTTCTTTAGGGGATCTACATCGGTAGGCACAACTAGGACGTTTTCTGCATAGTCCTTGATGACGTACTTATCTAGGATTGTCAGGATTCTGACCCTCTAAATAACAAAGCTGGAGACGCCGTCCAACTTACCCTGATCTCTCAGCCCATGAGAAACCATCTCTGCTCAACTGTCGAATCACAAACTCTTCTCCCTTCCGCTGCTGCTACACTCAGCAAGGAACTGGATCTGGGCTTCTTAGCGAAAGAACCCTCTAGAGAATGTGCTCCCTCTGATCAGTCCTCTATGATCACTCCCTTGATCACCCTCAGATTCCTTTGCTACTGCTAAGCGACTGTTCCCTCCTGCTTTTGTCACCTTTTGTTAATTTTGGGCAACTAGGTCCAAACTCCATGTTGCACTGCTCATATGATGATGGTCATATTTTGTTGGATTCCTCTTTCGGAGAGGTGCAAGATTGATCTAAAGGTCATCTTGTTTGGATGAGCAAAACATATATTTTGATTTTATTTTCCACACATGTGCAAGGTCGGCCAGATTTGTAATGTAGGCTCACAAGCCTAATAGATGTGTCACACACCCTCACTGATGGATATAAATTAGAGAGACTTGGAGGTCATTTGCTCATCAACTCATCTCACATTCTCTCATTGTGATCTGATTGGTTCGATAGCCTTTGGAGGCCTCTTTTCTCTCCTTTGACATGTGCGCAGGGCCGAAGCCGCCTAAAATCCAGGGATCCGTTTAGTGTTGTTTTGTCGAAAATTTGCTTCAGCGTTGACCGTGGTCCTCAACCTTTGACTGCTGATTCCCAATTTTGTTTTAAAATCCCATTTTTGAGGGAGTGGTACCGGCACAACCTAGTATATGGGAGCATGATCAAGTTCGACTTCTGCGCATTGAATTTCGTTGACTTGCCATGTACACTTTCGTCGTTGACTTTGTATTGACCGTTGACTTTGATCAGCGTTGACTTTTGATGAGCTGTCTTTGAGGGTTATGTGTGTGACACTTGGAGGGTTGGCTGATCTAAAAAAGGCTTTGCTCGCTGATGCATCCTGTTGACTGCCGTAATGCACACTATCCTATATCTTTGCTGGACAAGAAGAATTGTAAAATCTGATCTATATTAGTGGCTTGTCTTCTGTTGGTCTATTATTGTGTTCTATCAGCATTTTACTTTCATGTTTATGTGATTGCTAAATTGAATCGGGCCTAAGAAAGATTGAAGTAAATTTGCATTAAGCATAGAACACTCCATGTCTATCTAAATTTAACATGGAATCAGAGTTGAGGTGAAGACAAAGTCCAAGCTAGTGTGAGAAGCAATCACTGAAGAAGAAATCTTATCAAGGACCAATGGCCTCCTCAACCTATAAGGGTTTCAAGTCTAATGTTAAATTGCATGATAAGTTTGAGTATCATTCATGGAAGATGTCCTTGGATTTGGCATTAGAAGATCAAGATGTCATGGACTATGTGTAGGGGAAGATTCAAGAGCCTCCATCAAATGCAGCTGTTGCCACAAAGACGAAGTATAGAAGAGGGGAAATCAAAGCAAAGATGATTACCCAGGATTCTATTCATAAGCACTTGGTTGCTTACATTTCTGAGTTGAACACATCTAAAGAGATGTATGATACGCTGGTTAGCATGTTTAGGTCTAGCAATGCTAATCGAGTTCTTTTCTTCAATAATCAATTGAAAAATATCAAGAAGGGCAAGGATGAATCTATTCAATCCTATTTTACGAGGCTCATTGAAATCAGGAACAATCTTCTAGCTATTGGAGAAGAAATAGCTGATCGAGATATGGTTCTCATTGCGCTTGGAGGTCTCTCCCGTGATTGTTATGTATTTAATACCACTATTCTTAATAATAATGTGATTCCTGATTTTGATGAAATATTGACGATATGCAATCAAGGGGAGACAAGAATGATGGAGAGAGATCATCCCTCTAATGGAAATGGAGGTGACCCTACTGCCTTCACTGCTCATGCAAAGAAGAGGAACAATGGTGGTCCGAGAAATCAAAACCATGGAAGAGCGGGGCCTAAAGGAAGGAATGGAAGATGCTACACTTGTAACAAGTTTGGTCACTATGCTAGAGATTGCCTTAATAGAAGGGACTCTCCCAGGGATGATGAAAACAACAACTGCAGGGGGAATGTCAAAGGAAAAAGGAAGACTCCCTTTGATCATAGTGGAAATGGGCAACCTTTCAAGAGGTCAAGAAATTCCAGGTACGATGAGTCTAATGTTCTTGATAATAAGAGAAATGAATTTATTCTTGTATCTGCCCTCTCTGCTGCATCTCCTCTCGACACCTTGGATGCCTGGTTGATTGATAGTGGTGTTTCAAGGCACCTCACTGGTTATAAAGAAGCCCTCTCTGATTTGATGTAGAAGGATACAAATCTAGAAATTATCCTTGGAGATAATGCCACCTATCCCGTGAAAGGGACAGGGACTGTGACCCTTCATTTATCTCAAGGTCAAGTCCTTCGTTTACAAGATTTGTTGTACATACATGATTTGAAGAAGAACCTTGTGTCTATTTCGACAATGGAAGACAAAGGGTTCAAGGTGGCATTCGTTGATGGAAAGCTATGCATCTGGAAGAAGAACTTCAAGGAAGCTCTTACTATTAGTTTTAGAGTTGATACACTCTACTAGGTTGGAGGAAGTCCATTGGGGGCCATGTCATGTGATACAACTTGTCAAACAGAGTTATGATACTGGAGGTTTGCACACCTTCATTACAAAGCCCTTCCCGAAGCAAGGAAGGTGGTGACAGGAATGCCTGAATTTAGAGATGATCATGAAGGTATATACCAGAGTTGTGCGGAAGAGAAACATACAAGGGGACCATTCCCCTCAAGTGTCACAAAGACAACTGATATCTTGCAGTTGGTACATTCTGATTTATCTGGTATGTTGCCCGTGACATCCTTGGGAGGATGTTCCTATTACATGACTTTTACAGATGACTTCTCCTGCAAGACCTGGATATATTCTTGAAGAAGAAGGACGAAGCATTGAAATGGTTTCGTACCTTCAAGGCCTTCGTGGAAAATCAAACCAAGAAGAGAATCAAAGTTTTGAGGACCGACAGTGGGACCGAGTATGATTCAAATGAATTCAAAGACTTTTGTAGAGAAGCTGGCATCAAGAGGGGGACCACAACTGTGTATACTCCTGAGCAAAATGGTGTTGCTGAAAGAAAGAACATGACCATTGTGGAAGCTGCTCGAGCCATGCTATGTGACCAAGGTCTTTCGAAGTTTCTATGAAGCTGCGAACACTGCAATGTACGTTCAACATAGATGCCCGCATTCCGATTTGGACTCCAAAACTCCCGAAGAGGTCTTCTCTGGTAAGAAACCTGATGTTTTTCATTTTAGACTTTTTGGTTGTCTTGTTTACTTTCATGTGCCGAAAGAAAAGAGAAGCAAGTTGGATGATTTTGGAAAGAAGGGAATGTTTGTGGCCTACAGTGAAACTTCGAAGGCATATAGAATCTATGTGCCTGGTCAAAGATAAGTGGAGATATGCCACGATGTCACCTTCGATGAAGATGCTGCCTTCAAGAAAGTGAGAAATCTTCTTAGCTCCAAGGAAGACAAAGAAGATGAAGAAGCGGGGAAGTAGGAAGAGCCGAAGGATGAACTGGTGCCCAATGTTGAAGGACCTATGGATCCTATTGATCCACCTCCTTCAAATAAGAGAAGACCCTCATGGCTCAGGAATACTCTCACAGATGCCGAGAGACATATTGCCCTAAGGGGGACATTCTGTGAAAGTAAGAAGCCGAATAGATACCAAGGGTATCTAGCAGCCATGAGTACAATTGTACAATCTGAGCCTGGATCATTTGAAGAAGCTGTAAAGAATCAAGTTTGGAAGGATGCTATGCACGAAGAATATGAGTCCATTATGAAAAATGATGTCTGGGAAGTGGTCCCGAGATTAGAGGACAAATCTGTTGTCACCTCAAAATGGCTCTATAAAATCAAGCATGGATCTGATAGTAGTGCTAAAAAGTACAAGGCAAGATTTGTTGCCCGAGGCTTCTCTCAAAGGGAAGGCATAGATTATGATGATATATTTGCACCTATGGCTCACTATACCACCATCCAATCTATCATTGCCCTTGCTGCAACGCAAGGATGGAGTCTCCATTAGATGGATGTGAAGACCGCTTTTCTATATGGTTCTATAAAGGAAGAGGTGTATGTGGAGCAACCTCTGGGGTTCGAAGTTCGAGATAGAGACACCTATGTATGCAGGTTGAATAAAGCCCTCTATGGGTTGAAGAAAACCCCTAGGGCATGGTATGAGAGGATAGATAGCTAATTAATGAAGCTGGGCTTCACTCGAAGTAATGTTGATCCAAACCTTTATTTTAAGGTTGATAGAGAAAGGCCTCTCATTCTAGTTCTCTATGTGGACGATCTCTTCCTGACAGGTGCTGACTCTCTCATTCATCAGTGTAAGAGGGGGCTAGCTTCCGAATTTGAGATGAAAGACCTAGGACTGATGCATTACTTCCTAGGCTTGGAGGTCTGGCAGAGGCCAAGGGAGATTTTCCTTTCTCAAGGAAAATATGTGGTGAAGCTGCTGGAGAGATTTGATATGGTGGACTGTAAGTCTGTGTCGACACCGATGGAACTCAACTTTAAGAAGTTGTGGAAACGCTGCTGGGCTCGTGCTAGCAAATCCCACCGAGTATCGACAACTCGTGGGGGCCCTGATGTTCCTAGTGAACTCCCGTCCAGACATATGTTTTGCCGTGAACACTTTGAGTCGACATATGGTTGATTCTCATCACATTCACTGGATTGGTGCCAAGAATCTATTGAGATATCTTCAGGGCACAATCAACCATGGGCTAAGATACACTGCTGGGAGTCTTAGACTCCATGGATATACTGATGCCGATTGGGCTGGCGGTGTGGTGGATCGCAAGTGCACATCTGGATGCTGCTTCACCTTGGGTTCTGCTTCGATATCTTGGATGAGCAGGAAGCATAAATTGGTGGCTTTGAGCACCGCTGAGGCCGAATACAGTGCAGCGAGTATGGCTTGTTGTGAAGTTGTTTGGTTGTGAAAGCTATTCAGTGAGCTGTTTGGGCATGTGCTAGATACCACCATTATCCTTTGTGATAACCAGAGTGGGATTCGTCTTTTTGAGAATCCTGTGTTCCACGATCGATCCAAGCATATTGATATTAGGTACCACTTTATTCGGGATATGGTACAACGAGGCGCCATAAGGCTCGATCATATAGGAATTCATGAGCAGGTCGTGAATATTCTCACGAAGCCCCTGGGGAAGGTCAAGTTCCTAACATTCATTGAGAAACTTGGAATCGTGGAAAGACCCTATTCTAAGGGTCCTGCTTTAGTTGGACTATGACCTCTAGGAGCTCCAAGGGGCTTGGGGATAACTTCTTGGAGCTATAAGCACACACGGGGCTAGGCTTGCAGAACCTTTTTGTGCTTCTACCCCACCGTTATGATATTGAGTTGGTTCACCTCTCTTTGATCTATGCCCTGCATGCATCCTACCCATGGAGTTTCAGACTCATGGGAAGTACCTCTCATTTGGCCAATGAGTTGGGAAATGTGGATAGAGACTAATAGCAAGACTGATGGACGCATCGGAGGTTGCCATACTCTCAATGTCTAGGATGGCACGTGTCCAACACCTTGATCAGGTATCAAGCATGATGAGGTTCTTACCTCTAAACTGACTTCGGGTTAGTATGTGATTCTTTTGAGTCTATTGAGGTTTTATCCTCTAAACTAACTTCGGGTTAGTAAATTAACTTCGAGTTAGTATGTGACTCTTTTGAGCCAAAGCTGACTTCGGGTCAACAGAGCAAGTTACGGCAGGATGACGCACGATGCTATATGATAGTACATGATGGTACTGATGGATGGCACAAGTGGACAGATGGAGTTCTCCCTAGTTGAGAGGGAGTGTTAATTTTGGGCAACTAGGTCCAAACTCCATGTTGCACTACTCATATGATGATGGTCATATTTTTGTTGGATTCCTCTTTCAGAGAGGTGCAAGATTGATCTAGAGATCATCTTGTTTGGATGAGCAGAACATATATTTTGATTTTATTTTCCACACATGTGCAAGGTCGGCCAGATTTGTAATGTAGGCTGACAAGCCTAATAGATGTGTCACAGACCCTCATTGATGGATATAAATTGGAGAGACTTGGAGGTCATTTTCTCATCAACCATCACACATTCTCTCATTGTGATCTGATTGGTTCGATAGCCTTTGGAGGCCTATTTCCTTCACAAATGCAGACCTAAAGTTGTTGAGAATCTGCGGATCTGTTTAGCGCTGTTTTGCTGAGCGTTGACCAGCGTTGACCGTGCTCAACCCTTGACTGTTTAACCTCCAAACTTTGTTGAAAATCCGATTTTTGGAGGCCGTACAGCTGGGCACAAAAATCGAGGAAAAAGGAGTAGTTTGACTAAAGCCCTAATCTGCAACATTGACTTTTTGTTGACTGTCTTGCATTGACCCTTTTGCGTTGACCTTGGGGTACCAATGTTGACTTTTGATGAGCTGTCTTTGAGGGTTGTGTGTGTGACACTTGGAGGGTTGGCTGATCTAAGAAAGGCTTTGTTGGCTGATGCATCCTGTTCACTGCTGTATCGCACACTATTCTATATCTTTGCTGGACAAGAAGAATTATAAACTCTGATCTATATTATTGGCTTGTCTTCTGTTGATCTATTATTGTGTTCTATCAGCATTTTACTTGCATGTTTATGTGATTGCTAAATTGAATCAGGCCTAAGAAAGATTGAAGTAAATTTGCATTAAGTATAGAACACTCGATGTATCTCTAAATTTAACACCTTTGCTAGGCACTGTTCTGCACCGACAGAACCTGTACCACACCAGCAACTACTGAAGATTCGAAGCTGCACTTCCAGACTTTGGCAAACTGCACAACAATTCTCCACATGGACTACGTCACCCACCTGGTGCAGTGTCAACCTTTGCGTGAGCGGACTGGCTTAGCGTAGTCTTTGCACAACGACTGCGCAACACAGGCTGTCCCTTTGTCACTCTGGAAGGATCTGCGCTGCCTCTGCGTCACTCATACAGCTCTGCATCAGCCTCTGCATGGCCTCTGCGTCAGCCTGGTTGGGCTACATCCCTCCTGGTGCTGTGCTGCCTTCTTCTAGATCTCTGCTACTTTAGCTGCCCTTCATGTAGCAATTATCTTCAGTTGCTCTGCTGGTGGATTAGCTTGATCTGCAATGCTATGATACCATGTGAAATTTTCATAACAGAAATCCTACTACAGTATTCTTGATCTACTTCGCCAACTTGTTTGATTAATTAACAAGTTATTAATCTGAAGTACTCAAAAAAACATTAAAGCAAATACAAATTGCAACTTACACATATACACATCATTTATTGAACAAGATGCACATGCGACAAAATTACACAGATTTTTCGAACAAATGTTCCTGGAAAAACCCAATGCGGGAAAATCAGTGAAACAGCTCTAGAGGGTTTTATTATTATGTAGAATTTGAATACAGCGATATGGGCACCAGAAACGGTCTGCCCTATAGAGAATTACACGGTAGTTGTACCTTTCACTCAGAGACAAAATATCGCTGATCCAACCCTCTCCAGGGAATTACGAATTTGAGCCCTTTTTGGCCCACTGGAACCCTTAGCGCTTCCTTTGCAGCCTTTGCGTCAACCCCTATTGGCTAGCTGGGCCTGCGTCACCCTGACTGGTGTTGCACTGCGCTAGCTGGGCCTGCGTCACCCTGGCTGGGTCTCTACTGCCCCTGCCTGCCCTGGGTGGGCGTGTGTCACCTTGACTAGGGTTACGCAGCTTTTGCGTCGTCTTCTGCGTGGTGCTTGCTGGACTGCGTCCTCTTGGCTAGCCTCTGCGCTACCTAGTACAAGCTGCCTCTTTGCTGCTGTATTCTCGGCCTCGGATTAGATCATCCCTTGTCGATCTCTGCCCCTCAATGCACTGCAAACTCGCTTCGAATTTCTCAGCCAATCCCGCCCCAGAAATTCGACTTAGCTTCAATGCTCTGCATCTTCTCCAATTGATCCCAAGCCTTTCCTTTATATTGTTCTCGTTGGGAAACCAATGACCGTGATCTAATCTCTTATCAACGACTGAGATTAAAAGAAAGTTTGATCCACCTCACTTAGAACATTTCATCACATGTGTAATTTAATTCACTTCAATTTTTTAATTTCCCTAAGTTAGACTTAGGCTCCCCATTAAAAAATTTAATCATTTGAATAACTATTACATCGGATGAAATTTCCCCAAACGCTTTCTGGGTCTTGGAGATCTCATGTGTTCCAGCCCCTCCACAAAGTTTTAGAGCTAGAGCACACCCAATGCTACCCCAAAATCTCAACATTATCAATACTTCATCCATACTGCAACTCCCTCTCAAATTCTACATCCATGCTGTTGCTGACACTGCCATTGTCAACTGCTATTGCACTACAATATTGTTGCTTACTGCGGCTGAAGAACATCCAAAACTGAACAAGTATTCAACATGATGCATCTCGGTATCGAAGATCTGACTACTGCTGCCTCTACGCTGTCCCTCTGAAGCTGCTATGCTGCGGTTGACTCTGCGCGGTGCCTTCTTGTAATGCTGCCAACTCTGCTCTGTGCTGCTAATGTTCTGGCGCTGCTAACTACTGCAATGTCACTTCTGCACTCCTCTGCATCAACTGGCACTCGTCCATCCTACTACATCTGATTTGGGCTCCCGTAGCAAGGTAATGATCTTAGAGGTGGACTCCTCAAGGATCTTGCCCATCTGTAGATCTCTGGGTCTACAGCTCCAAGTCAGCCCACTTCCCTCTTGGAGGCATATGAGCTATCATGACGAACTCCTCCTCATCGATCCTGGCAGGTGCTGCTTGCGGATCATACTTCTTGTCCTTGTCCTTCTTGAGAGGACATTGTGTGGCATAATGACCCATTTCACCACACCGAAAGCATTTGATCTTGGAAAGATCGTTCTTCCTTATGCGTTGCTCCTGCTGCCCCTTTTATGCAAGGGCCACATTATCCTGCTCCTCCTTCGGCTTCTTCCCACCACTGTTGCTACCATCAAGTTGACACTTGAGTAACTCCCTCCTCATCTTTTCTCGCTGAAGAGCAATCCACATTGACTCCTAGTCCAGCAAATTCTCTCTGCCTAGGATGCTCTAGACAAAGACTTGATAGTCTTCTGACACTGAGTTGACGGCCAATCTGATCATCTCAGTGGCCTGAGGGGCTGATCCCACAACTGACAACTAATCTCGGTTCTCTTGAAGTCTAGATAGGAATGTATCAATGCGCTCACCCTTCTTCATCCTAGTAGTCCGCATCTTCTCCTCCAGATACATATTCCGCTGCTCGAAATATCCTTGATACAACTTCTCCAAGGCCTGCCACATTTCTCTGGCAGTCCCTTTGCTAGCGATGTGACACATGACATGATCCCTCACATCGTCTAGGATCAGGCGCTTTGCCTTAGCCATATCCTTCTTGTATTCCTTCAAAGGATATGCACCTACTGGAACATCCACCGTACCTTCGACGGATAGCTTAAGATCATGCTCATCCAATAAGCATTTGATCCTTGCCTACCAGATCACATAGTTGGAGGTTCCCTCCAACCTGTCTTGATCTCTCAGCTTGCTTGCCGCCATTTCTTCCGATTTAAAAATGTTGAATCTAGCTCCCTCTCTTTCTCCTCTGTGCAATGCTGAAATGGCATATGCACTCCTTGTTGGAGATGGTAGAACTGCCACCCAAAATTGCTGCTCAACTCTCAAAAAATAGAATTCCCTGGCTAGGAATTCTCTGAGGAAGAAAATTCCCTCAAAGAGTCTCCAGATCTCTCTTTTGACGCTTCTGCACCCACAATCGCTGTTGCGCAGAATCTGCGTCCCTCCGACTGCTGATTTGCTGCGTCGCTCCCTCTGCCTCTGCCAAGCTGCATTCTGGAAAAATATTTCCTCTCAGAGAGAGATTTTCCTTACTAGTTTTGGCCCTCTTGGCTGACTGCGCAATCTGCTGGGTGATCGATCCGCTGCTTACGCAACTCTTTGATCCCGACTTCACCAACGCTGTATCTACGGATCTGTTCTTCTGTTCCTCTTGAACTTTGCTATACAACCTCTGATACCATGTGAAAATTCCTTAAATCTGGAATCCTATTGCAACAACTGGTATTAATTTTTCTAACTGATAAATTAATTCTTTCAGTTTATTGCTACCACAACATCGAATTAAACATACTGCAACCTTCACTAAATAAACTTTGGAAAATTACAAGTGCAGAAACAAAACTGAACAAGAAGAAATCATAAACACATTTGACATTGTTGGCACTGCTTTCTATCTTCTCTGCTGTGTATTCTCTGGATCAGGAAAATCTCCAACCGGACATTACTTCTGCTCCTCTCTGCGTAGAATCTCTAGATCGAAGTTTCCTCTGAGCACTGCTCACTTTAGAAATCCTCCGTCTTGTGTGTCCAAATGACTCTTAAAGCCCTTCTTATAATCTTCTCGTTGAAACTTCAACGACCGAGATTAGATCTTTAATCATCGACTAAGATTAACTTTTGAATTGATCCCCCTTTTCTAGAACATCCACAACCATATTCTATTAATTCACTTTAATTATTTTCATAAGTTTAGACTTAGGGTCCCTTTAAAATAATTATTTTTTTTCAATAAAATACAATCTGGGTGGAATTTTCCAAAAGGATTTCTGGGTTATCTGGAATACATGTGTCTAAGCCTCCCTGCAAATTTTGAGACTTAGAGCACATCCGATGCTACCAGAAATCAACACGCATAGGCTGCACAGAGGCTGTTAGAGGCAGCTCATTCAGTGGCTGGATTAGCCAGGATTTCCTAGTGATAGTTTGAGGTAACCTCACTAATCTCTTCGTCAGTGATATTCTCTGTAACTGGATTGCCAAGAGAGGCATCCAGAGATTGTATTAAAAAATTACTACTGCTTAATAATAAAACCCTCAGCTGCTGCACCGGTTTCCCCGCATTGGGTTTTTCCGGGGACATCAGTCCAAAAATAACTATGTCAGATGTGTCTATGATTTACTGTTGTTCAATTTTTGTTTCTGCACTCGTATTTTTCTGCAGTTTATTTAGTGAAGGTTGCAGTGTGTTTAATTCGATGTTGCGGTAGCAATAAACTGAATAATTAATTTATTAGTTAGAAGAATTAATACCAGTTGCTGCAATAGGATTCCAGATTAAAGGAATTTTCACACAGTATCAGAGCTTGTATAGCTGAGTACATGAGGAACAAAATAGATCCGTAAATCTAGCGTTGGTGTAGTCGGGATCAAAGAGCTGCGTAAGCAACAAATCGAGTCCCCGCAAGGAAATCTCTCTCTGAGTGAGTCGACAAAGAGGTACGATTTTCCAGTTTGCAGAGGCAGAGGGATTAGCGCAGATCAGCAGTCGGAGGGACGCAGTTTTCTGCACAACAGTGATTGTGGGTGCAGAAGCGTTAGGAAGAGTAGCTGGAGACACATTGAGGAAATTCCTAGGCAGGGAATTCTAATTTTCGAGACCTGAGCAGCAGTATTGGGCGATTGATCTACCATCTCCAACAGGGAATGCGTATGCCAGGCCAGAGCTGCGCAAAGGAGAGAGAGGGGTCTAGTTCGACATATTTTTTCAGTTGGCAGATATGATAGCAAGCGGGCTGAGAGATCAAGATCGGTTGGAGGGAGCCTCCAACTATGTGATCTGGCAGGAAAGGATCAAATGCTTGCTGGACGAGCATGATCTCAAACTCTTCATCGAAGGTGTGGTGGTTGTTCCAGTAGATGCAAATCCTCTGAAGGAATACGAGAAGGATATGGCTGAGGCAAAGCGCCTGATCCTCAACAAAGTGAGGGATCATCTCATGTGTCACATAGCTAGCAAAGAAACAACTAGAGAAATGTGGCAGGCCTTGGAGAAGCTATATCAAGGATCTTCCGAGCAGCGGAAGATGTATTTGGAGGAGAAGATGCAGACTACTAGGATGTAGAAAAGTGAGTGCATTGATCCGTTCCTGATTAGACTTCAAGAGAACCAAGGTCAACTGGTAGTTGTGGGATGAGCTCCTTAGGCCACAAAGATGGTCAGATTGGCCCTCAACTCAGTGTCAGAAGACTATCAGGTCTTTTTCCAGAGCATCCTGGGCAGAAAGAATTTGTCGGACTGGGTGTTAATGTGGGCAACTCTTCAGCAAGAAGAGATGATGAGGGACTTAGTCAAGTGTCAACTTGAGGGCAACAACAACAATGGAAGGAAGACGAAGAAGGAGGAGGATAGTGTGGCCCTTGCATCAAAGGGGTAGTGCAGGAGGAAGAGGGACCTTGCCAAGATCAAATGCTTCCGGTGTGGGGAGATGGGTCATTATGCCACACAGTGTCCTCTCAAGAAGAGAGACAAAGACGAGAAGCAGGATCCACAAGCAGCACCTGCCCGGATCGATGAGGAGGAGTTTGCCATGATTGCCCATATACCTCCGGGAGGGAGGTGGGGTGATTTGGAGCTGTAGACCCAGAGATCTACAGGATGGGCAGGATCCTTGAGGAGTCCACCTCTTGGATCAATACCTTACTACAGGAGCCCAAAGCAGATGTAGCAGGATGGACGAGTGCCAGTTGGTGCAGAGGAGTGCAGAAGTGACAATGCAGTGGTTAGCAGCACCAGAGTTTGAGCAATGCAAAGCAGAGTTGGTAGTAGTGCAGTGAGGCACAACGCAGAGTCAGTAGTAGCTTCAGAGGGTCATCACAGAGGCTAGCAACAATCAGATGTTCAGTACCAAGATGCATCATGATGAACACTTGTTCAGTTTTGGATGCTTTTCTGTTGCAATAAGAAACAATATTATAGTGCAGTAGCAGTTGACAGTGGCAGGTTCAACAGCAGCACAGATGCAAAATTTGAGAGGGAGTTGCAGTACGGATGCAGTGTTGACAGTGGCAGTGTCAGCAGTAATACATATGCAACATTTGTGTAGAGTTGGTGGGCAGCACTGTCAGACATCAGCAACGCAGAGGGAGATGTTGCAGAATTAGAGCAGTACTCAGCAAGGGGTATTGCTAGAGCACATTCCTCGCGAAGAGGGAGTGTTGATTTGTGGTAGCATCGGATGTGCTCTAAGTCTCAAAATTTGCAGGGAGGCTTAGACACATGTATTCCAGAGAACCCAAAAGTCATTTTGGGGAATTCCACCCAGATTTTATTTTATTAAAAGAATTAATTATTTTAATAGTACCCCAAGTCTAAACTTAAGAAAATAAAATAATTAAAGTTAATTAATAGAATATGGGTGTGAATGTTCTAGAAAAAGCGGATCAAGTCAAAAGTTAATCTTAGCCGTTGATTAGAGATTTAATCTCGACCGTTGAAGTTTCAACGAGAAGATTATAAGAAGGGCTTGAAGGGTCATTTGGAAAACACACAAGATGGAGGAAGGATCAAGAAATTGAATTTCTGAAGTGAGCGTGCTCAAAGGAAATATCGATGAAGAGATTCTTTGCAGAGAGGGGCAGGGATAGTATTCGAAGAGAAATCTTTCTCGGTCAAAGAATCATCAGCAGAGAAGGCAGAGAGAGATCAACAGAGGCAGCGCAGAGCCAGAGAGGTTGACGCAGAAGCCTAGAGGGAATCAAGAAATTTGCTGAAGGAATCGATTGCAGAAGCTAGGACTCGGGGTGTGAGACTGGGAGTCAAAAAATCGAAGTTCCTGGGCAGCAAATCGATTAGCAGAAGGGGTGATGCTGTACCCAGGAGGGTTAACGCTGGGACTACGCAAAGGCTGTCAGGGGTAGCTCATTCAGTGGTTGGATCAACCAAGATTTCCTGTGATAGTGTGAGGTAACCTTACGAATATCTCTGTCAGTGATACTCTGTAACTGGATTGCCAGGAGAGGCATCTAGAGATTGTATTCAGAAATTACTACTGCTTAATAATAAAACCCTCAGCTGCTGCACTGGTTTTCCTGCATTGGGTTTTTCCGGGGACATTAGTCCAAAAATAACTGTGTTAGATGTGTCTATGATTTACTCTTGTTTAGGGTTTGTTTCTACACTTGTATTTTTTTGCAATTTATTTAGTGAAGGTTGCAGTGTGTTTAATTCGATGTTGCGGTAGCAATAAATAGAATAATTAATTTATCAGTTAGAAGAATTAATACCAGTTGCTGCAATAGGATTCCAGATTAAAGGATTTTTCACATAGTAGAGTTGTCCCCAAGATTGATCTTCAAATTAGTCTCCCTATGAACTAGGTTTGAGAGGACTTCCCGATACCCAAAGAAGGTTTTAGAGGCCCCACTATCTACCAACCATCAAATGAATCCGGAGGAGAGGAACTAGAAAGTGCAGAAATAAGAATATATTGAGATTGAGTAGCAACTGCATTATTTCCATTCCTTGAGTTTCTTGATCTCTTTTGAGGAGGAAGACCTTCATCTCGATCATCAGGAGCATCACTTCTTATGTCATTGAAATCATCTCTTCTTCTTCTATCATTGAACCTGTTGTTGTTGAAGCCACGATTGTTGTCGTAGGTTGACCTTGGAGCTCTTCTCTTTTCCGGACAGTCTTGAGCATAGTGACCATACTTGTGACAATTTTAGCATTCAACTTTTGACATATCCTTGACTCTTCTTGATCTTCTATTAGAGTCTCTAGATGCTGGAGAAGGCTTTGTTGAATTAGATGGACCTCCTCTTCCTTTCCTCTTCTTGTCTCGAGTAACAAATGCAGAGGGCTCTCCTTCTTCATGCTTTTGAATCCTCCCTCTAGAGATCATCCTGGTTTCTTCTTGAGTACACTTGCCAACCAGCTCATCCAATGTTGGGAACTTGTCATTGTTGCTAACAGTTGTAATGAATGTCTCCCATATTGGAGGAAAACCTTGAATTGCAGCAAGAACTAGCTCTCTATTAGACATAGATTCTCTATAAGTCAACAATTGATCCTTGAGTTGTGATAATCTCGTGAAGTATGATTGCACGTTCTCTCCCTTGTTCATTTTAATATCCTTGATTTGATTTTTCAAGGAGAGAATATTGTTCAGATTGTTAACCTCGTACATACCAACCAACTTATCATATAGATATCCTTGGACTTCTTCAACTTTCCAATTGTAGTAAGAAAATGATCTCTCAAAGAATCAATATTTATTTTCTTGGCTTTGATCTCACCTTTCTTATACTTGGCCTTGGCAGCAGCAAGAGCATTTTTTGGAGGCTCAGGTACCTTTCCTTCCACATATTCCAAAACATCATTTTCATCCAATGTCACTTCCAACCTGATCTTCCAAGAAACAAAATTAGATGAGTCATTCAGCTTCTCTGCATCCTTGAAGTATGAGGTAGACATCTTGACCAAGTAGCTTCTTCCAAATAGATTTCTTCAAAGGTGATTGCTTTTGTCTGTTGTCTCCTTGGGCTTGTCTTCAACTCAGCTCTAATACCATGTTAATTTTCCAGTGTTCTATGCTTAGCACAATCACTTACAACAATTTTTCTTTAATTAGCAATCACTTTTATTCAATAAATTCAATCTCCCAATGACAGTAAGTAATTGTAGATAGAACAGTAATCCAAATGCAATTGAAGACAGCCAAAATAAGAACACAATCACTTACAACAATTCTTCTTTAATTAGCAATCACTTTTATTCAATAAATTCAATCTTGCAATGACAGTAAGTAATTGTAGATAGAACAGTAATCCAAATGCAATTGAAGACAGCCAAAACAAGAACAAGAGAGACAAGATTTGGTCAAAGACCAGGGAAAACCCCACAAGGGGGAAAACCCTTTCAAAATTATTCTTCTATTAGGTTGTAATCAAATGTTTAGCAGATAGATACAATGTTCCAATTCATCAACAATGAGTCAAAGTCAAACCTTTGACTATCCAAAAATCAAACAACCAATATCCAATGAAAGATGAGTCAAATCTGGTCAACAAGTCAAATTTGCAATTCTGGTCAATGTCAACAGTAGTAGCAGCAGACCCAATTAGTCAACGGTCAACAGTCTTCCAAATAACTCGTTCAAAGCAACATTAAATTTGGCCTTCCATGATTGGTCAAAGGCAGTCAAAACAGTCAAACTTCAGCCCATACAAATTCAGTCAACGTCAACTTTTGACCTGCAAAAACCCTAGGTGCAGAGCTGTGGTCAACATGGGTCAAAGTTCCCAGAGAAACTCAGTCAAAGGAGCAGTCAACTTGGCCTCCAAGAACAGATCCAAATTCTGTCAAACCAAGTCAAAATATGCCAAGTCAGTTCTGGTTGAAGGCTGGTCAAACTGTCCCAATCAGAAAGTCAACGCAGAAAACAGAAAATGCCTCCTTCCTTTCGCATGTGTGAGCTCGGACCTCCTTGTTTCAGACCTGTACGAACCAAACCAATCAAGAGAGAGAAGTTGTGATGTGTTGATGATGCTCCAAAGTGATGTCACATGATGTGTATTTATATGTGGTGGAGGAGACCCAATTTGTCTTTTAGGCTGACCTGTACTTTTGTGCGCATGTGGTTTCACCTTAAACATAATATATTTCCTTGACCAAATTAGATTCTTCCAAGCGCTAGGAGGGGCTTCTCTGGACAAGGAAGGCTCTTCAATGGAGGGAATTTGTCCCGAAGTTGCCAAATTAACAAATTTTGCTTTCTTTTTTTCCTGTGTTAGTTTTAAATTTTAATGCACTTTATGTGTTCCCTGGCACCCCCTTTTTGATAGTCCAGTTATAAGATAGCTCCTGCCTGCATCAAGGATCAAGACCTTTTCTTTCTTTTACAAACAGCCTTTCGAGTGATGTTTTTTTGCATTCTAATCCCTAATAGCACAAATAAAGGGATAGCAAACTAAGTTTTCTTAATTTTTGCATGTGATGTAGTTTTGACTTTACCAGGATGCAGGATTGCAAACTACCCAATTCTTAATTTTTTGTATGTGATGTAGTTTTGACTTTACCAGGATGTGCTCTGGCACACCATCTATTTTTTGATATTACAGTTATGAGTATGCTCATTTTGTGCAGCAAGGTGCATACCCTCTACTTTATTTTGCAGACATCATTCTTCTTGAATATTATGCTTACAAAGCACGATAGTCCTGTCTGTATGGTTTTAGAATGAGGTTAAGACATCAGCCCCATAACTGGCAAGCAATTGCACAGGAAGGTCATTCACTGTGCACTTATCTAAGATGCACATGGAGAAATGGCTTGTTCAATCAAGAAAATCTCTTCACTAGAGCATGTATGTTTGAGGCTCTAGACATATTCTAGGTCCATTCCTTGTGAGCTTGAGGTTTTGATTCCTTTTCTCAGATTTATTTCTTATTAGATCACATAGAAAACACCTACTCCTGAAATGCCTATTTGAATCATTATGTGTTCGGATACCATCATATATTGATCTGAACAAAGTTTCTCAGCAGCATCAGAATCTAGAGATGATACCTCTAAATTAATTCTGATTCTATTTCCTTGTTCTATTATGTTCTCCTTATTTTCAATTTTATAAAGCATATGCAGACATTATTTTTTTTTAGTTATTTCAAAAAGCATATCCATCAGTGTTCCATGCTGTTATGGTGTTACAGGTTGGAGTTGTTTCTGATTATGACTTGTTAGCACTGGACTCTATATCAGGTTTGTGTTGTCAATTTCCCTGTTTCTTAATTTTGATTTTTCTATGGAAGGAATTCATGGTGTGCAATATATTTGGGTTTCCAGAGTTCAAAAGGTTATTGTCAATTGTTGTGTAATTAGTGTTAAATAGTTGTTTTTGAGCATAGATCTTGAAAGTAGAAAAAAAACATTGATTTCAGAACATTTTCTGA
This sequence comes from Pinus albicaulis, assembly GCA_034641835.2. Classification (NCBI taxonomy): domain Eukaryota; kingdom Viridiplantae; phylum Streptophyta; class Pinopsida; order Pinales; family Pinaceae; genus Pinus; species Pinus albicaulis. The sequence continues at coordinate 569,066,853 of CM076580.1, read as the reverse complement.
AATTTCTATCCCCACATTCCATCAATGTTGGTTTTTTGGAAAAGATTAAACTTCAAGGACTGAATAGTTGAATCTGTATCATATTGTGAAAAATGTTGGATGCTGTATATTAGATGGTAGCTACTAAGTTTCCATTTATTTTTTGTTTTTAAGAGTCTTGCAATAGTTATTCTTCTATACAGAAAGGTGGCAAATATAATGTAAGCACTAATTGATTCAGAAATAGCTCAAATAGATCCAATCTTTAAATTTTTCATCACCATTAGAGATCTCTAGTACGGAGGCCAAATTCCAATATTCATCAAAGGCTTTCTCAAAGGCAAGAGCTTTCTCTATTTTCATGAATTCATTTTCAGCTATAAAGTAAATGCATTAACCTGTGTTTAAATCCTATAGGAATTGTGTGAAATGGTAATGGCATCAAACAAGGATGAAAATCTTGTATAATAGGCCTAAAAAAATGAAAAAATTTACAGTGCCTTGCAAAAGTTGGAAAAACTAAAAAGAAAAAAACATAGTAAAAAAATAAAATAAAGAGATGAATATAGTGGAAAAGCTTTCTCTATTATCATGAACTCATTTTCAGCTATAAAGTAAATGCATTATCTAGTGTTTAAATCTTGTTGATTTTTGTAGCATCAGAAAGTGATCTAAGTCTCAAATTTGGTGAGGAGGCCTAGACACCAGTATTCCAAAGAACCCATAAACCGTTTGTGGAAATTTCAGTCTGTTCATGTTTTATTTAAATAATTAATTATTTTAATGGAGACCCTAAGTCTAAACTCAGGGAAATTAAATAATTAATGGGTATTAATAAAAAAGAGTGTGAATATCCTAGAGAACAAAGATCAAGTCAAGTTTTAATCTTAGCCATCGATTAAACTTCTAATCTGGGCCGTTGATTCTTTAATGAGAAGATTATAAAAGAAGGCTTGAGGGTCATTTGGAAAGCAAGCCGGGCAAATGTCTAGTAACCCGAGGGAAGTCGATTATGAAAGAATAGAATTCTAGTTCAGAGGGAGATTTGCAAGGGCGGAGGAAGCAGGGAGCATCAGTAGTGTTAGGGCATGAGGGAAGGAGGAAGTAGGGAAGTAGAGAGGCAACACTCAAGAGCAGCGCAGAGGCCTCACGCGGTAGTGACACAAGCTTACACTGGCTCTGTGCAGAGAGCTATGCAGGAGGCACGCAGAGTGACGCAAGGAGGGCCAAGGAACCCCTCAGGTGTCAAAAATTCTTTGGAGGACTGAAGAAGAATAATCTCAGGTGTATCTCGAGAAAATTTCTCAGTTATTTCTGCTAGACTTTCCTTGTAAATATTTCACTACTGAAGATTAATATATAAACCCTCATCTGCTGCACCGGTTTTCCCACATTGGGTTTTTCCGGGGACAATTGTCCAAAAATAACTGTGTCTATGTGATTGATTCTTATGCTTGTATTCTTTACTATTCTATTCTTTGCATTTACTAGGGCGATTGGAAGAAGAATTTTCTTGTGTGTCAAGCTCTGCTTCTCCAGAGATCTGGTATATTGACAGTGGAGCTTTTGCATACATGACGGGGGTACAAGAATGTTTCTCTAGCTACCGAGAAGAGCAGATGAGCTTTCAAATCACCATGGGCAATAAGGCAAAATGCACCCTTGTGGGAAGAGGAAAACCATAGTTTTTCAAACCAAAGTTGGTAATAAGCTTCGAGGCACCAATGTGCTGCATGTGCTTGGTTTGGGGATGAACTTACTCTCCGTGTCTTAGCTTCAAAACAGAGGTTATGAAGTTTACTTCATTGGCAAAAGAGTATATGTCAAACACCCGAGTTGGAAGAAGAAGGCACAAATCGGAGTCAGGAGCAATAAACTTTATAAGTTGCAGCTGAATCCCCAATGGCACTGATAGGCAGCAATGGTGAGAAGGATTTGAAAGAACTATGGCACAGGAGAATGGGGCACTTACACCATGGGGCTTTGAGAATTCTCAAGAAGATTGTCACAGGAGTTCCAGAACTAAGCACTAAGCGAGATGACGTTTGCAGAGGGTGCGTATTGGGGAAATATGCCAAGGCAGGGTACCCCAGAAGCAACAATTGGGCTAAGAGTGTGTTGGGATTAATACACTCGGACATCTGCGGACCAATGTCCACTAGAGCTCTCAGTGGTGCCGAATATTTCGTCACCTTTATTGATGACCACTCCAAGAAGACTTGGATCTACTTTCTAAAGACCAAGGACGAAGTCTTTGATCGATTCAAGGAGTTTAAGGCTCTGGTTGAGAATCTTACATGAAAGAGGATAAAGACACTGCGATCAGACAATAGTGGAGAATACATAGATAAAGACTTCACACAGTTCTGCGCAAGGGAAGGCATCAAAAGAGAGTGGACTGCTCCATATAATCTGGAGCAGAATGGAGTCGCGGAAAGGAAGAATAGAACTATTGTCAAGGTTGCAATGGCAATGTTGCATGATCAAGAAATGCCTAAATTCCTATGGGCTGAAGTTTGTAATACAACTATATATGTTCATGGTTCCTTATAATGCATTGGGTAAGATCACTCCAGAAAGTGTCTTTACTGGCAGGAAGCCAAAGGTAAGCCACTTCAAGATCTTTTGTAGTGTGGCATATTGCCATGTACCTGAAGAAAAGAGGAAGAAATTGGATAGGACTACTGAAAAAGGGTATCTGGTGGGATACAGTGAAAGTGCTAAGGCTTACAGAATCTACATTCCCTGGAAGCAGGAAGGTTGTAGTGCGGTGGGATGTAAAGTTCATGGAGGAAAGAGCTTTCAGAAAATCCTGAGAGATGCCTTCAACAACGCATTTTGAAGATGACCCACTGGTCCAGCCTCTACGACCAACTGAGTTTAGCTCGAGTGCTTCTCCAAGGTAGAAAGATCCAAGGGATTCATCTCTAGAAGATTTGCATGAGGGGGAGCAAGTAGAGCCATCCACTACTAGTGGTAGGACGAGTAGGGAATTACAGAAAATTCTGAAGGATGCAGAGGAGTTTGTTGGGGCCTCCAGAAATGAGAAGAGGGAGCGTAAGCAACCGGATAGGTACTAAGCCTTGGTATCCCAGGTTGGGGAACCCTCTAGTTTTCAGGAGGCAGCTCAGCATCAGGTATGGGTCGATGCAATGGTGGAAGAGTACAGGTCCATCATGACAAATGATGTCTGGGAGGTGGTTCCCAGGCCTCAGAACAAATCAATTGTGGGTTCGAGATGGATCTACAAGATCAAATATGCTGCAGATGGCAGCGTAGAAAAATTCAAAGCCAGGTTTGTGGCAAAGGGTTATGCTTAGAAGGAAGGGACAGACTATGAAGAGACCTTTGCCCTAGTTGAAAAATATACTTCTATTAGATCCGTGATATCCATTGCTGCGTAGGTGGGATGGGAGATTCACCAGATGAACGTCAAGATTGCGTTCTTGAATGGGGTGATAGAAGAAGTATATATCGAACAACCAGAGGGCTTTGAGACACATGAGCAGAAGACTCATGTGTGTAGGCTTAAGAAATCCTTGTTTGGACTTAAGCAAGCCCCTAGAGCTTGCTATGGTCGAATTGATAGCTACTTGCAAAAGATGGGATTCGTCCAGAGTGACGCAGATCCCAATCTCTAATTATGAGAGTGGACTGCTCCATATAATCCGTAGCAGAATGGAATCCCGGAAAGGAAGAATAGAACTATTGTTGAGGCTGTAATGACAATGATGTATGATCAAGAAATGCCTAAATTCCTATGGGTTGAAGCTTGTAATACAACTGTATATGTTTAGAACATGGTTCCTCATAATACATTGGGTAAGATCACTCCAAAAAGTGTCTTTACTGGCAGGAAGCCAGAGGTAAGCCACTTCAGGGTCTTTGGTTGTGTGGCATACTGCCATGTACTTGAAGAAAAGAGGCAGAAATTGGATAGGACTGTTGAAAAAGGGTATTTGGTGGGATACAGTGAAAATTCTAAGGCTTACAGAATCTACATTCTTGGGAGCAGGAAGGTTGTAGAGTGGCGGGATGTAAAGTTCATGGAGGAAAGAGCTTTCAGAAAATCCTGAGAGATGCCTTCAGCAACGTAGTCTAAAGATGACCCACTAGTCTAGCCTCTACGACCAGTTGAGGTTAGCTCGAGTGCTCCTCCAAGGTTGAAAGATCCAAGGGATTCATCTCCAGAAGATTTGCAGGAGGGGGAGCAGATAGAGCCACCCACTACCAGTGGTCGGACAAGCAAGGAATTACGAAAAATTCTGAAGGATGCAGAGGAGTTTGTTGGGGCCCCCAGAAATGAGAAGAGGGAGTGTAAGCAACCAGAGAGGTACCAAGCCTTGGTAGCCCAGGTTAGGGAACCCTCTAGTTCTCAGGAGGCAGCGCAGCATCAAGTATGGGTCGATGCAATGGTGGACGAGTACAGTTCCATCATGACAAATGATGTCTGGGATGTGGTTCCCAGGGCTCAGAACAAATCAGTTGTGGGTTCGAGATGGAACTACAAGATCAAAGATGCTGCAGATGGCAGCGTAGAAAAATTCAAAGCCAGGTTTGTGGCAAAGGGTTATGCTCAGAAGGAAGGGATAGACTATGAAGGGACCTTCGCCCTAGTCGCCAAATATACTTCTATTAGATCCGTGATATCCATTGTTGCGCAAATGGGATGGGAGATTCACTAGATGAACATCAAGACTACGTTCTTGAATGGGGTGGTAGAAGAAGTATATATCGAACAACCAGAGGGCTTTGAGACACATGAGCAGAAGACTCATGTGTGTAGGCTTAAGAAAGCCTTGTATGGACTTAAGCAAGCCCCTAGAGCTTGGTATGGTCGAATTGATAGCTACTTGCAAAAGATGGGTTCGTCAAGAGTGACGCAGATCCCAATCTCTACTATCTGAGAGTGGATTGCTCCATATAATCTTTAGTAGAATGGAATCCTGGAAAGGAAGAATAGAACTATTGTCGAGGCTGCAATGACAACGCTGTATGATCAAGAAATGCCTAAATTCCTATGGGCTGAAGCTTGTAATACAACTGTATATGTTCAAAACATGGTTCCTCATAATGCATTGGGTAAGATCACTCCAGAAAGTGTCTTTACTGACAGGAAGCTAGAGGTAAGCCACTTCAGGATCTTTGGTTGTGTGGCATACTGCCATCATCCCTGCACCAGAAGAAAAGAGGAAGAAATTGGATAGGACTGTTGAAAAAGAGTATTTGGTGGGATACAGTGAAAATTCTAAGGCTTACAAAATCTACATTCTTGGGAGCAGGAAGGTTGTAGTGCAGCGAGATGTAAAGCTCATGGAGGAAAGAGATTTCAGAAAATCCTGAGAGATGCCTTCAGCAATGCAGTCTGAAGATGATCCACTGGTCCAGTCTCTAGGACTAGCTGAGGTTAGCTCGAGTGCTTCTCCAAGGCTAAAAGATCCAAGGGATTCATCTCTAGAAGATTTGCAAGAGGAGGAGCAGGTAGAGCCACCCACTACTAGTGGTAGGACGAGCAGGGAATTACGAAAAATTCTGAAGGATGCAGAGGAGTTTGTTGGCGCCCCCAGAAATGAGAAGAGGGAGTGTAAGCAACCAGAGAGGTACCAAGCCTTGGTAGTCCAGGTTAGGGAACCCTCTAGTTTTCAGGAGGCAGCTCAGCATCAGGTATGGGTTGATGCAATGGTGGAAGAGTACAGTTCCATCATGACAAATGATGTTTGGGAGTTAGTTCCTAGGCCTCAGAACATATCAGTTGTGGGTTCGAGATGGAACTACAAGATCAACTATGCTGCAGATGGCAGCGTAGAAAAATTCAAAGCCAGGTTTGTGGCAAAGGGTTATGCTCAGAAGGAAGGGATAGACTATGAAGAGACCTTTGCCTCAGTCGCCAAATATACTTCTATTAGATCCGTGATATCCATTGCTGCGTAGATGGGATGGGAGATTCACCAGATGGACGTCAATACTGCGTTCTTGAATGGGGTGATAGAAGAAGTATATATCGAACAACCAGAGGATTTTGAGACACGAGCAGAAGACTCATGTGTGTAGGCTTAAGAAAGCCTTGTATGGACTTCAGCAAGCCCCTAGAGCTTGCTATGGTCGAATTGATAGCTACTTGCAAAAGATGGTATTCGTCAAGAGTGACGCAGATCCCAATCTCTACTATCTGAGAGTAGGGGATGAGCCTTTGATACTGGTGCTGTACGTAGATGATCTATTCGTGACAAGATCATCTAGGCTCATCAAGGACTGCAAGGAGAATTTAGCTGCAGAATTTGACATGAAGGATCTGGGGTTGATGCATTATTTTATGGGGTTGGAAGTTTGGCAGCAAAAGGGTGAAATCTTCCTTGGTCAAGGGAGATATGCTACAAAAATGTTGAAGAGGTTCAAGATGGAGGACTGTAGACCCATGACTACACCAATGATCACCAACTGGAAGAAAATTGATACTTTTGAAGATGATGAGGCTGATCCTACCTTGTATAGACAACTCATAGGGTCCTTGATGTATCTTGTCAACACTAGGCCAGACATCTGTTATGCTGTCTACACCCTCAGTCAGTTCATGGTGGAACCAAGGAGGGCACATTGGGCAGCAACCAAGCATGTTCTCAGATATTTGCAGGGAACAGTCGAGCTTGGATTGAGATACACCCGAGGCAATGACATTAGATTGGGTGGGTTCACTGATGCAGATTGGGCTGGGAGCCCAGTAGATCTGAAAAGTACTAGTGGGTACTGTTTCAATGTTGGATCAGGAATGACCTCCTGGTGCAACAAGAAATAGAAGTTCGTGGCTCTGAGCTCAGCTGAGGCAGAATATATGGCTGCAAGCACTGCTTCGTGTGAGGCCATATGACTTAGGAAGCTGCTTGTGAATCTACTCAAGGTAAAGATGGAAGCAACCAACATTCTATGTGATAATCAAAGTTGCATCAAGCTCTCTGAAAATACTGTTTTTCATGATCAGTCGAAGCACATTGACATCAGGTGTCATTTCATCCGAGACTGTGTCATGCAGGGAGTTGAACAATTACAATACACTCCGACAGGAGAACAGGTGGCAGACATCCTCACTAAGGTTGTGGGAAAGAAAAAGTTTGTCTACTTCAGAGAAAAGATGGGGATGATCAAGAATCTATTTCAATAGCAGAAATGGATTGATGTAGAATTGAGAGAGAGTTGCAGTACAGATGAGGCAGTGGCAGTGGCAGTGTCATGGGCAGCAATACAGACGACAGTAGCGCAACAGATGAGGGGCAACAACAGCCAAGCATCAACAGCGTAGAGGATGCTTTAGGGCTAGAGCAGTATGTAGCAGGCATATTGCTAGAACACTTTCCTCGCTAAGAGGGAATGTTGATTTTTGTAGCATAAGAAAGTGATCTAAGTCTCAAATTTGGTGAGGAGGCTTAGACATTAGTATTCCAAAGAACCCAGAAACCGTTTATGGAAATTTCACTCGGTTCATGTTTTATTAAATTGATCAATTATTTTAATGGAGACCCTAAGTCTAAACTTAGGGAAATTAAATAATTAACGGGTATTAATAAAACAAAGTGTGAATCTTCTAGAGAATGAAGTTCAAATCAAGTTTTAATCTTAGCCATTGATTAAACTTCTAATCTGGGCTGTTGATTCTTCAATGAGACGATTATAAAAGAAGGATTGAGGGTCATTTGGAAAACAAGCCAGGCACGCGTTCAGTAACCTGAGGGAAGTCGATTATGAAGGAATAGGATTCAATTTCAGAGGGAGTTTTGCAAGGGCGGAGGAAGCAGAGGGCATCAGCAGTGTCGGGGCACGAGGGAAGGAGGAAGAAGGGAAGCAGAGACGCTGCACTCAGGAGCAACACAGAGGCCTCACGCAGGCTTACACTGGCTTTGCGCAGAGAGCTAAGCAGGAGACACGCAGAGTGACACAGGGAGGGCTAGGGAACCCCTCAGGTGTTAGAAATTCTTTGGAGGACTAGAGAAGAATTATCTTAGGTGTATCTCGAGAAAATTTCTCAGTTATTTCTGCCAGACTTTCCTTGTACAGATTTCACTACTGATGATTAATATATAAACCCTCATCTGTGCACTGGTTTTCCCACATTGGGTTTTTCCGGGGACAATTGTCCAAAAATAACTATCTATGTGATTGATTCTTATGCTTATATTCTTTACTGTTCTATTCTCTGCATTTACTTGGGTGATTACTGCAGTAGTGTTTATTTCAAAATTTATTGGAAGAATTCTGTAAATAACTTATTGGAAGAATAAGTAGGAGAAATAAATCTATCACCGCAGTAGTATTTCAGGATTGAAATTTTCACAAATCCTATAGGAAATGTGTGAACTAGTGGCTTCAAACAAGGATGGAAATATTGTATTATAGGTCTAAAACAATGAAAAAAATTAGAGTGCCTTGCAAAAGTTGGAAAAAACAATGGGCTTGCCCCTCTCCACTCTCCACCCAAAATAAAAACGGAAGAGAAAAAAAGAAAAAAACATAGTAAAAAAATAAAAAATAAATAGATGAATATAGTGAAGCTGTGTAACACTCTGCCAAAAAAGAAGCATCTAAAGTTGTTGAAAATCTGAGATATAAATCTTTTCCTAGGAAGTCCTTGTGGGATGCTCATATTCCCCTCCTCCCTGAAATATGTGGATGGAGGGCAGCTCATCTGCCAGCAGCAATAATGGCTGGTAACTTTCAGGTACTTGGCTGGTAACTTTCAGGAACTTGGCTGGATTTGAAGCTTTGACTTATGGGCCATGGCCTTCCTGTTGGCATCATGCCTTTATATATATATATATATAGACACAGACATGAAAGAAACCCAATTCAGTATTATAAACTTCACCTGAAGCATCTAAAGTTGTTGAAAATCTGAGATATAAATCTTTTCCTAGGAAGTCCTTGTGGGATGCTCATATTCCCCTCCTCCCTGAAATATGTGGATGGAGGGCAGCTCATCTGACAGCAGCAATAATGGCTGGTAACTTTCATGAACTTGGCTGGATTTGAAGCTTTGACTTATGGGCCATGGCCTTCCTGTTGGCATCATGCCTTTATATATATATATATATATATATAGACACAGACATGAAAGAAATCCAATTCATTGTTTTAATGATTCACTTAAAACAATGAATTTGATTACAAGTTCTGAAATGGATTGGCAAGAATGCTGATGTAGACTTCGCTTTGAAATGCAGTAACTTGACTAAGTGAATTTGATTGTTGATGTAGAATGCTGATGTAGACAATCTTTGATTATATGTTGTAGTGGCGTAAATGCATGTGTTGATCTTGCAGCTATGTGTTGTGCTTGCTGATATTGAACTTTATGTATGCGATATTAAATGAAATCATTGATGTGTCACAACTTGACACTAATCAAAAGCAACAACATGAAGCCATAAAAAATTTGCGCCATCACAAACACACATGGTGTACCTAAGATCCCCTTATTCAATTTCGGGCGGATCTAGGACACATCAACACCAAAAAATGATATCTTTATTAAATATTGAGTACATAAGAAATCTCCACCTTCAAGTAATGAATATGCCAAGCTCACAACCCTGGGAAGCAATTTGTCTTCAAAATCTAGATATTCACCGACTCAATCTGTCTCAAAGTAAAACAATACTTTGAATTAAAACAAGAAATTGCTCTAAAAATTCGACATATCACTCCAAATACAAAACACTCATCCCTCAATAAATCACCTTATCTCTCCAAATACAGAATGGAAACACACCTTAGTTCTCCAAATTACAACTTATTACTCCACTTAAAAGAAGCACACTTATCTCTCCAAAGATTTTCAAAATCAACTTTTCACTTCAAATATTACAAAAGAGTCATTTATAAAGCACTTTACGAAGCACTTTACATAATACATTCACCCCTTATAACCCCAAAATAATACAAAATATTCTTATCACTCCCAAAAAAAATTCATTTCAATACTCTCAAATTTCAACTTTCACACCTTATCACTTCAATTACAAAGAGAGTCACTTTTTATCTCTCCCATTCACTCATTAAAAAAAAAACACCCATTCAGAAACCAATTTAATGGCAGACAATCGTACGAGCTCGTCCTTATCTTGGAAAAGGGAAACCACACAACTGTAGCAGCCTTTGATCAAATAAAAACCCTTCCTGTGCAATGATATCAAACCCTTCAATGCAGCCTCCCTGACAGAAGGATATGGGTCCTTGGTAAACGCTTCAAAAACTTAAAAAAAAAGATTTTGGGGCAAGTAGCAAGGAGGGTATCAAATAACTTTTCGAATGGAACTCCTGAGGGTGATAAAGACCTAGTATGCCACGGCAGAGGATTAGATCTTCTCTCCCTTAACGCTGTTGGAGCTTTTCTTCATGGAGTTGAAGACGAATTCTCAGAGGTTCGCATAGGTACCATTGACACTTTGATAAGGCTCAGTGGATTCTCTAAGAAATTTGCTGATAATGCACTGGACTTATTGATGGATATGTTGAATGATGATTCTACAGAGGTTCGCATGCATACCTTGCATGGTTTGCTACACATGGATCATGTTAACAATTCGATATTGCCGGAAAAACACATGCATATGTTTCTTGGTATGTTCGACGACGTCAACTCTGATATACGTTCTGCAACAAGGAAACTTCTTGGTCAAATAAAGCTACCCAGCATATCTATGTCTAAAATGACAATTGAAGCCCTTATGACTAATATGGACAAGCATCCCCAGATGAGCAAGATATTATCTCTATTATGTATTGCATGGGCAAAAACCATGGCACATATGTCTTGTGCTCCGCGAATGAATTTGTACAACAGATAACATCATATTCAAATGAGGATTTAGGTTTGGATCAACCTCAAGTAGCAGCGTTATTGATCATGGTACTTGGTGCTGAAGCAACCCAGGATCCAACAAAGCTTGAAATGGAAATCCGCAGTGCTGCTGCGGAACGTGAACAAGCACATGTTGACAGAAATATTGCACGAAAAATCACTCCAGCTGAGCGTCGTGAAAAGAAAGAAAGAAAGATTTTTGATGACCCAAGTACTTTGGAAATAGTTGTTTATGTCTACAAGATTACTGATCTCTCTCATCCACAGACACGTTTCAAAGGGGACATTAATGCCCAGGAGAATCGATTGTCTGGTTGTGCTGTAATGTCTGACAGTATGAGTGTTGTAGTTGTAGAAGGAGGTAGCAAATCTATCAAAAGGTATGGGAAGTTGATGCTTTACCAGATCAATTGGGCTGCCGCTGTTGTGAAGGAAGATGATGAAGAGGAGGATGATGAACGTCCTATTAATAAATGCCAACTAGTTTGGCAGGGCAGTGTGGCTAAGCCATGTTTCAACAAATTTATGATTCAACAGTGCAAAACTGAAGCAGCAGCACGAAAGTTCTTCGCTGATGCTGGGGTTGCACATTGTTGGGATCTCGCAATTAATTTTTTCGATGATCAAATTTCTTAGATAGTATATAATGATAATATTATAAAATCGATATGCAAAGGACACTGATGCACCTGTGCTTTGATTAAACAAAGGGAATTAGTTGATGTGCACCGCAACCAAGGCTCTTGTAGCAAGTCTTCAACGCAGTTTCCATCATCCAAGCTCCACGCTGCTCGATGCTGGTTCACGTTGATGGTTTAATTGCACTCCAAAGATATTTATATGCTGCTCCTTCACATTCAATAGTCTCCACGGTGAATACACGCCCACGTTGCTCCAGAGCCTATGCAGAAAACATCAAGTCTTTCGCACAAGAATCCTCCTTGTCTAGAACTTATTTTGTTTGATGCCAAATACATCCCAAAAGCATCTGAATTTTATGTGTCATACAAACCGCAGAAGATCAGCGACAACTTCTCTTCAAACTCGAGTACTGTCCCAAGCACACAGTTCTGCATAGTGTTCTCTCGACCTCTGGTGATTGCCCTCTACCATCGCTTGCTCCCTCAAACAAACCTCACATACACTCGGAATTTCCGTACGCTCTGATACCACATGTTAGAAATGAAATTAACTCACAAACATATTACAGAAAAACACAGATACAAAATCAGACAAAACAATGGCGGAAAAGAGGCTTCAACCTCATGGCATTCTCATCATTCTCACTTATTAAAAGAATTTAGTTTACAATTTAAATAGATGAGAGAAACTGTCTAAGATAGTCCGTGATATCTTAGACTCCTATGGTTGAGATAATTTCTCACCAAAAACCCACCAAGATAGGAGTTACTAAACAAACTCCAATATTTGAGGAACAACCCAAGAGTTAGGCACATATTCCTAACTTGGAATATTTAATTAATTAATTTATTATTTTGGATTTATTATTTTTATTTGAGAGAGGCTAACCACTGTACACTATAATGTCCACCACAATAAACTTAAAAAAACGAGGCAAGAGATAGAAATCATTGATGAAAACATTGGCAGTGGCAAAAAACCCTCAAGGATTTGAACATTAGGACATCACAAGATAGTTGCTAGAGCATGGGAGCAGGAGCATCTATTACACATTATATTGCATTTATATGAAAAAAAAACATGCACGGTGTCAAATTAGTTGCAGAATATATGGAACATGCATATTTGTACATTAATGAATGAAAACATTGGCAGTGGCAAAAAACCCTCAAGGATTTGAACATTAGGACATCACAAGATAGTTGCTAGAGCATGGGAGCAGGAGCATCTATTACACATTATATTGCATTTATATGAAAAAAAAACATGCACGGTGTCAAATTAGTTGCAGAATATATGGAACATGCATATTTGTACATTAATGAATGTAGAAATGGCATCTATTGTACGTTAATGATGAATCATTTGAGCATCAACCATGTAAAATCTAGATTCTAACAGTCACAAACAAACATACAAACTTTTAAGCCATATAATAGAAAGTAGACCATTGACATATGGAATGAAACATGTTACGTAGCAACTGTCAACAATAATATGCCCAAATAGTTATGTTTACAAAATAGTTCATCTGCACAAAAAAGTATGAGGATCAAAAGGTCCAAAGCAATAAACTAAGCTAGTTTCTAAACACCTCTCTATAGAAGAACTGTACACCAATTGTGAAACTACCCATGTTGCCTATTACCCACCAAAAAGTGGGTAACCCATAGGAGAGAAGTTTTCTCCTCGTTGGACAGCCAGCCAACCAACAACCATATATGATCAACACACAACATGATGCCATGATCCTCCCTTGCTTTGGTCAGATTTATCTCTCCCATACCGCATTCCTTCTTGAAGGAAGGTGACTCATCCATCGACATGTGTTTTAACAAATTTAAGCTAGTTTCTAAACACCTCTCTATAGAAGAAATGTTCACCAATTGTGAAACTACCCATGTAAATGGAGTGTTGGAGAATATCCTCCAAGACATTGCGGAAGAATGGCCTTCAAGATTGCCCATATTCAACGTTGAAGATAAGCCTATTCGCTGTATAGAAGTCGGCCTACAAAATGTGTTGAAGTCGGCCTACATGTTGGCTGGAAGGTCGACTTATTATTTGGCAGGAACAACTATTTATACCCCTACATATGCTGCGTAGAAGACACAGATTTTCGTGGATTGGTTTGAGGTTTCTCAAAGTTTAGAAGTGCGGATCTAAGAACAGAATTTAGTGCGGATTGAAGGGAGAAGATTGCAGAAGGGTACAAATTGCGAAAAGGACAGGAAGGCATATACTGCGGATAAGTACAGCAAGGGATAGACTGCGGATAGGTATAGCCAGGGACAGATTTGCGGATTGATAAAGCTAGTTTGTGGATAGGTGTAGAAGGGTACAATGCGGATATTTTTGACCTAAAAAGTATCTAGTGTAAGAATTTGCCAAAGTCAAGATAGGGATTATAAGAAGACAGTCTGATCTAAAGGTGGTAGAAAGTGAGGAAGGTAAATCATTCCTAACTTCATATCAAGGAGTTTAGTTACAAAGGAAAATAATTCTGTCTCTAAATTTGACTGAGTACTTTGATAATTGACTTGATGAAAGAGTAACTAATCTAAATAAGAGAATACATAAGCAAAGCTCACAAGTAATTATCAAGAAGAGAATCTTTGTATTAATCTCCAGCCCTACAAGATTCTCAACATTACCCAAGTCGGGGAATCGACATTTCCAAGTGTAATAATTTTATGCATTAAGAGAAAACGAAAGAAAACCATGATGACTAGAGGTGAGAAAACAAAGTCAATTTGATAATATGTTCTTTTCCAAATTGAAGTAGATATGGAATATTAGGAATATCTTGTATAAGGAAGTGAAGGGATGTTTTCTATCTAGAGGATTTTCTTAAGGATATGAGCAACATGATTGGTAAGGGTCAAAGCAATGACCTGTAAGGAATTGTGAACACCCCTAATTTGTTAAGAGTAACAAGTGATAAGCTGGGAAAATGTTTAAAAATAAATATTAAGGAAAATAATTATACACCGTTAGAAGAGAAGATACATTTGGTGATAAGATGAGGCCTAAGGGCTAATGAGAAAACGATTAATGTGAAGAATAAGGAAAAGATATACCAGTGATGTGTTATGTGTTTGGATTAAATAAGTCAATGTTATAGAAATGAAACAATGGTTTAAGGAATGATGGTAAAGTTAGTAATATCCTAGCTAGAGTTAAGACTCTAAATAGTGAAACTTGCAAGTAAAGAGACTATATCAAAACTGTAACATACTAATAATGTGACTATGCATATCTTGTAAATTGTGAATTTCTTATTAAAGGAGGAAATTATTTGTTTGTCAACAATTGACATCTTGTTGAAAACATGACACTCTTAGTAGACCAAGTATAATGCAAAGTGAATAATCATTTTCAAGTAGTGACAAAATCCTTCTATGAAAATAAACCTTTCACTAAGGGATCTTTAGAGTAGTCAATTAACTCTTCCTCCATCTCTAGCATAAACTTAAATGATTAGCTTTGTAAAACCCTACTTATTGGCTTCGAAATTTTAGGCCGAAGTTGAGCTGAAATAACAGGATAAAGAAGTTAATGTTATTATTATCTCTTTGGATCCAGATTACAAATCAAAGATAATTAGACTTAAAAGACAAATAAATAACAAAGAATTAAAAGATTGGCTAGATCCATATATGGTTTTGTGTTTTAGAGTTCTTAATCAACCTATATCAAGAAATTAGATCATGCTTCAACTAAGCAGTAAGTGTTTTATGATTTTGTTTCAATTTATTTCGTTTCTATATATGCAATAATAAAGATTGGAGCATCCCTCCATTTAGATTTAGAGTCTCAACCTGTGACTTTTATAAGGTTAATCGGGTAATATAGTATAGAAAATAGTACCTACACCCTTATTTGTATATCCGTGTTCGATTATTTTGTGTGACATTTATAACTGTGGGTTATATTTATAAGCATTTAAAAACTTATTTTGTATAATCTTACCTTATTTTGGATGGATACTTAAGACTGTCATTTTGTACTATGACATGTGAGAAAATATTAATTGCATAAACATTGCTGGTACATAGATACCAATATGAAGAAAGTTTTGCTTAAACATTGTTGGTACATGGATACTGATATAAATTATGAATTATGTTATGGATATGGTATCTATAATTTTACATATCAACATAAATGATGAGATAGAAATAAAAGAGTGATTGCACTTGACTATTCAAGGTGAAAATGAATTTACATACCTATTGGATAAACATAACCAAGTATGTTATATGAACTTAAGAATCAATATTGTAGATAGCAACATATTTGGAATGTGTAGAAATTGTTATGTGGATAACAATTTGCTTTAAACATATTGATACATATGTTATAATTTGTGGACAAGTGTTTTACATTGCAGATGATATCGTTATCAAACTGATCGCGTGATGACAAAAATCCAAGAACAATTGAGATGCACTGAGATTCCATGATAGGGTGTTAACCTTGGTCCTACTAGGAGGGGTGGAGGTGTTGCCCACCGTTTATCCTCCAAAACCTGGAGTCATGGGAGGGTTGTGCAAGTCACGCTTTCCTGGACGTGTAATGATGACTGTCGGATGCCTATTGGTCAATCAGATTGACGTAATCGACACTGACACCCTTAAGGTCTATGAATGGTTGGATCAATAAAATTGATGCCATGGCATATTCCTGTAGAGAACAAATAGGATGGGAGAGGAAGAGATTAGGGAGGATAGGATGATTCTAGAATAGCTCGAGAACTTTGTTGGGGCAAGACGTGACTACTAGATTTGTAAACCAATAAATGATCAAAACATAAATGTTGAAGTGTTATCACACATTAAACGAAAATTCAATTATGGTACACCACCCTTATATGATTATACTAATCACTTATATAATTAATGATATACGACATAAAACTTAACTTCGAGACGAAGTTTTCTGAAGGAGGGGTGTATGTATTGACCCAACTCGAATTATGTGGAACATAGAAATATTAACATGCATATGAGACCTGCATATGATAGCTACATATGCATGTATCACGTGTACTGCACTAGTACATGCACTAATCAATTAGATAAACTAATATTTTGTTCAAGGGAAAGTAAAAGCATTGACTTATGCAAATAAATGATGATATTTTAATAAATCCAAGATTTTTATTAAATAATAATATTTTAGAAAATCTAAGATATTCTAGAAATCCAAGATATTTATTAAAAAGAGGATATTTTAATAAATATCTTAGGGGATTTGTGTATAAAAGGAGAAGGGCGGGGCGGGGCGGGGCGGGGCGGGCATGGGTCAGTGAGGTGGGAAAACTGACCCGATGTTGTCAGAGGAGTTCTAACTATGGGAGACTTGAGCAGTGAGTTCTAACAGAGTCATGGAGTGATCTTGATTGTTATTGGAGTTTTGGGCATGGGGGCCAGAAGACTTTTCTTTTGGATCTGGGGACCGGAGAGGTCGACCCTAGATAGGCTGGGAGGAAAATGGCAGTTTGGTAACAGGAGCTGGAGCCATGGCAGATCAGGAACATCTTCAAACACGGTTCTAGGTAAGTATTAAATAGTCAATTGATATATATTCTGCTTCAAAAAAATCTGACTCTGGATTGTGTAGTATATACTCTGTTAATGATTGTTAATTGTGAAAATTCTGGATCTTTACATTGAATAAACTTGTATTAGGGATTTTACTTGTAAATTTTTGGAAATGAGGGTTGCCAAGTCTCATATAAATAGAGGATCCCCTTAATACATTTTCATCATCACACATTTATCACTGCTCTCTAGAAAAAGAGTGCGAATTAGTCCATGATGGACCTCAGTCAACAGCTAGGAGCCCCTTGTAGTCCTCAACTAGCTCGTTGTGCCATTTCTTCGCCACCTGAGCCAACCATGTGGTCCCTCACCCATCTGTATTGATCGTATGTTTGAAGGTGGGCCTCCCGAACCCAAAGGTATGTCTTGTCATTTGCTAATTTAGTATTGAGTTTACTTATCATGGACACTGTTGGGCATGGATTGATGGGGGGATTCAGCGGAAAGAGTGGGCTTAGTTTGTGCTTCTGTCCCCTTGACCTCTTTTGGATGTTACCCTTGGATTTTAGTCCCATGGGATCTCCTTTACTGACCATTTGGTTTTAGGGTAGTACTTCTTGGAAAACCCCGACTTTGGTTGCGTGGTTCCGCTCCCATATCCACATATAGCACTCCCATTCCATTCATTATACCCCCATTCATCGTCTCTCTCACTTGGGTCCACATTTCCTCACTGGTTCCACATAGGGTTAGCCTCCCCATTCCCTTGGCCCCACCTTGGGTCAAGATTGGAACGATGCACTAGAGGTTGAAGCAGCTAAAAAGAAAAGAAAAAGCATAAATGATCACATTCAACTGGAAAATGTACCACAAGATGCAAAAGATGGCCAGGACAAACATAATTAGCATGTGGGCAAACATAATTGCCATGTCATTTTCCACCTACCACTTGAGGGATGTACCATGGACCTGTTACCCCCTTTTAAAGGTCGAAGACATCTAATAGGGTCTTTGATCAACCCCCTTATTGAGCTTGGAGACACTTGTACATACCGAAGTACACTATGGAGGGGCATGGTGCCATGAAGTGCTACATTGATTCCATGACTTGTAACCTCTTTTACTTGATTATTCTAATGATTTGTTGTATTGGAAGGCAAGGGCACACATTAGATTTCATGCAGGATTGCAGGTGGGTCTCCATTTGGCGCTTAGTCTCCCTATATGGGGTCCTAGCCCTCCAGAGGGCCATATTGGCACTTGTAGGCTGAGCGTTGAGAGCCATAGGCCTCTACCATAGCAGAGAGTACTTCATGGATCCCCAACACCACTCATTGATTGCTCGTGTTCCACCTTTTGAATGAGGATGATGCACCTGGTTCACCATGCCCAACCAACTTGACACTTGCACCATACACTTGGCAGAGGTTCCAAGGTCCAAATGAAGACGTGTCTCACCGCAGAGGGCTTATTTCATCATCAGGGCCCTTACATATGGTTTATAGGAATTTTCGATCCACTTGGAGACCCATGAGGATATCCTTTTGCCCCTCACACCCACTTGGGGGCACTATAGGGATTTTCTTGGAAATAAGGGGCCAACCCCTTGCCCACTATGTTTGAGGTCCATTCTCACATCATGGCACACTCTGGACTTCATTAGGCCTCTTGAAAGGCCCAACGAATCACTCGATTGATCATTCTAGCCTCTTAAGAGGCTTATTATATTGTTATTGAGCTATCTTGGTGGGCTTGTCACCAAGGCATGTTATTATTGCACATTATTTTATTATTTGGGGCTCAATTAGGCCAAATTATGCAAATAAAACTCATTAGTGATTGTATAAATACAAGTGAAGTGATTCATTTTTGTCATCATCACTTGGATTGGGATTTAGTAGCCACTTCAGAATTTCACATTCCCTTTTGGAGTAAGAGTTTGGATTATATGGGTGAATTTTGATGCCTGGTTCTATATCTCGTCTTAGAGCCTCATTATTGGAATTATTTGATGATTGGATATACTCATTTGTACATGTAAGTGATCTTTCCATGCTTATTCTTGTTATTTACTTTGTCACATGAAATGTTGCTGGGATTTTCGCTATACAAGTATGGAATTTAGTGCTTTTCTATGCGAAATTGTGGAAATTTTGACTTCTGTAGCGTTGCATCATTGCATAGGCCATGTATGAATGGGTGAATGTTCCTAGAGCTTATTGTTGTTGAATACATCTTGATAAGTCATGAGTTATTGCATGTCGAAGTATAAAGACCTTGAGTAGCTGTTCTCATGCCCTAATGCCATGTGATGCTGCTTGAAGGCCTCCTTGACTGAGTAAATCTTTTCCAAACGATAAATTCTCTGTGACTCCATATCTCCCAAAGGATAAGGCACTAATCCTTCCATAGGTGATCACTTTTAAAGAAATTTTCTCTCACCTGTCCTCCTCTTTCTATGCCTAGCCTCCATAGGTCACCTAGGGCATCATGTGAAAATTTCATCGATTGCAACAACTGGAATTATTCTTCTAATTGTAAAATAAATTGTGCGGTTTATTTGCTACAACAAACAACAAATAAAAGTACTGCAAAAAAAATAGAAAGCTGAAAACTGAGAATTTCTAGCACACACAAAAGTCTAACACCATTATTTTTGGACAATTGTCCCCGGAAAAACCCAACTTGGGAAAATCAGTGTAGCAAATGATGGTTTTATTATTATTATTATGCAGTAGAAATTCTGAGTACAATAAAGTGACACCAAACTGACGTTTCTATTTGAGAGAAATGTTGGCCAAAAAATCTGAGGGAATTTTACCCTCCTCTCCAACCAATCTCGGCTCAGTCTGGGCTCAGAAACTGACTCCCAGAATGAACTACGTCACCCTCTGCGCAAGCCTTGCACAGTCCCTTTAACGCTTAGCCCGGAACTCCCTCTGAATCAGACGTCCTTCCTGTCTCTGCTACTGGAAGTCTCTGTCCAGGCCTACTAGAAATTTTCCCAGCCTTTGGCACCTGAAACAACTTGATCCTCAACTAAATCGGCCTACTCCTCTTCTAACTCCTCCGGAACTGGAAGCTCCTCTGGAAAAATTTCTATACTTCCCCTCTACCACCTGGTACTCGATCACTGGCTCGATCTCACTGCTGAATCACCTGCTATTGGAAAATCGATCTGCCTAGATCATTGAGTATCTGCAACTAGTGTATCTTCTCCAAGTGCCCATCGACTTCTTCTTATAATCCTCTGTTGGGACTCCAACGATCAAGATTAAATCTTAATCAAGGGTTAGGATCATCTTGAAGTTGATTTGTGTGAGTTTCTAGAGAATTCTCACCTTCACTTAATTAATTCTGATTAATTAACCAAAATCTCTAAGTTTGGACTTAGGAAATATTTAAAAAACAACTAATAATCTAATTAAGCCATCACTCAGTGGAATTTCTAGAAACGATTTCTGGGTTATGAGGATCTCATGTATTCTAGCTGTGAAAGTTTCAAAACAGAAACCCTACTGCAGTGTCTTGATCTACTTCACCTACTTGTTTGAATAATAAACAAGTTATTAATCTGAATATTCAGAAAAACACTAAAGTAAATACAAACTGCAGTCTACACATCTACAGATCATTTACTGAAAAACACGCACATGTAACAAGATTACACAGATTTTTCAGACAAATGTCCCCGGAAAAACCCAATGCGGGAAAACCAGTGCAACAACTCTAGAGGGTTTTATTATTATGAAGAATCGGAATACAACATTCTGGGCACCAGAAATGGTTGGCCCTAAAAAAAATTACACGGCAGTTTGTACCTTTCAATCGGGATTTACAGATAACTAGCCCTTTCTGGCCCACTAGAACCCTCAACGCTGCCTCTGCAACATCTACGCTAGCCTTTACTGGCTAGCGTCCCCACTGCGTCACCCTCACTAGTGTTGTGCTGCCTTTGCGCTGCGCTAGCTGGGCCTGCGTCACCCTAGCTGGTGCTGCATTGCCCCTGCACTGCGCTGGCTTGGTCTGCGTCACCTTGGCTGGGCTTATGCAGCCTCTGCATGGTGCTGGCTGAACTGTGTCCTCTTGGCTGGCTGTGCGTTGTCTGGTACTCACTGTTTCTCTGCTCCTGTATTCTCGGCCTTGGATCAAATCATCAATAACCGATCTCTGCCCCTCACTGCACTGCAAACTCGTTTGGAATTCCTCAACAAATTCTGCCCCAAAAATTCGACTTAGCTTCAATGCTCTGTATGCGTGCTTTTCTTCAACTGACCCCAAACCCTTCTCTTATACTTTTCTCGTTGGGAAACCAACGACTGTGATCTAATCTCTAATCGATATCAGATTAAAATACTGCTTGATCCACGTCAGTTAGAACATTTCATCACGTGTTTAATTAATTCACTTTAATTTTTCTAATTTCCTAAGTTAGACTTAGTGTCCTCATTAAAAAAATTAATTATTTGAATAACTTCAACACCAGATGAAATTTCTCCAAACACTTTCTGGGTTTTGGAGATCTCGTATGTCTTAGCCCTTGCACAAACTTTCAGAGCTAGAGCACACTCGATGCTACCCAAAATCTCAACACTAGCTAGAACACATCCGATGCTACAAAAACTGACACTCCCTCTTTCCGAGGGCTGTGTTATAGTGCTACACACCCTACCACAACAGTCTGTCTCTTTATCATCTCCTGTAACGCTGCTGATGTCTAGCCATTCTGTTCACCAACCACTGTGCAAATCTGATGCTGCATCTGTGCTGCGGACATTGCCATACTACTGCCAACTCTGCATCTGCACTAAAACTCTTTCTCATCTGTTGCTGCTGCAACTGCAACTGAGAAGCATCCAAAATAATCTGTTCCTGCTACTGGAACAGGTTTTCCACCATACCTATCTGTTCTCTGAAATAGACGAACTTAGCTCTCCCTAGAGCTTTTGTGAGTATATCTACAACCTGTTCTTCTATGGGAACATACTATAGTTGGACCGTTCCACATTGTACACAATCTCTGATGAAATGACACCGAATATCTATATGTTTCGACCTGTCATGAAACATTGGATTCTTAGAGAACTTAATGCAACTCTGATTATCACAGTAGACACTGGTCGCCTCCATCCTCTGCCTGAACAAGCTTACTGGGAACTTCCGAAGCCAAACAACTTTGCACGTAGCTGTGCTTGCTGCCATGTACTCTGCTTCCACAGAGCTCAATGCTACTAACTTTTGCTTCCTGCTACACCAAGAAACCATCCATGATCCAAAGCTGAAGCAATACCCAAAGGTAATTTTCCTGTCCACTGAATTGTCGACCCAATCTGCATCTGTGAACCCACATAGTCTGACGTCATCCCCTCGGGTATATCTCAACCCATACTTGACTGTGCCACACATATACCTCAAAATATGCTTCGCTGCTACCCAATGTACCCTCGTCGGATCTACTATAAGATGACCGAGGGTATTGACTGTGAAGCAAATATCTAACCTATTGTTGACCAAATACATGAGAGAACTGATAAACTATCCATACAAGGTGGGGTTGACATCCTTGTCATCGGATGCGTCTATCTTCTTCCTATTATTGATCATGGGTGTAGACATGGGTCTACAACCCTGAATTTTGAACCCCTTTAGAATATCTATAGCGTATCTTCCCTGCCCAAGGAAGATCTCCCCGTCTTTCTGCCACACTTCCAGCCCTAGGAAATAGTGCATCAACCCCAAATCCTTCATATCAAACTCTGCTGCCAGGTTCCTCTTGCAGTCCTCAATGAGCCCTGATGATCTTGTCAAGAAGGGATGATCCACATACAATACTAGGATGAGTGGCTCATCCTATACCGTCAAATAGTAAAGTTTGGGATCTACGTCACTCTTGACGAATCCCATCTGCTGCAAGTAGTTGTCAATCCGACCATACCACGCCCTGGGACCCCGCTTGAGCTCGTATAGAGCTTTCTTCAGTTTGCACACACGAGTGTGCCTTTCATGAGTCTCGAATCCCTCTGGATGTTCTTGCTAGAAACGTTGAGAGGGGGGTGAATCAGTATTTCTTAGCAATTAACACTTTTTAGTCCTTTTCAGAGAATTAGTTATTCTTTAGTTATTATTAATGTTCTTCTTCAACAATTATAAACAATAATTAGCAGTAGACAACACCATACAACAATGCAAGAACATAAAACAATAGACACAAATATTTTTAAGTGGAAAACCCCCTCCGGGTGAAAAAACACTGAACACTTCTTTAGTAATTGTCTTCTCCCTGTTAAAAGAAAATTGATTACATCAAGATTTAAGCTACAACTGAGGGATGAGTCAACCCTCTAATTCACAGGCCACAACCTATAGGACTCTACTAAACCCTAATATCCTGTTGCAACCAGAAGGACGTCCCAACACCTTGTAGTTCAGGCCACGACCTGATGAGTGTCCAAACACTTTGTTTACTAGTTGCTGTTGGAAAGGATGCTTTGCTTCCTTGTTAGTTTATCGACCACAACTAAATGGAAACCACAACGCCCTGTGCAAGCCACAACTTACCCTAGCACCATCCTGTCGTCCTGAAGTGTTCTTAGGCCACAACCTGAAGGTGACTCCAATCACCTAGAAGAGTCGGTAGATCACGTTTCACAATTTTCACACTGGATCCCCTGTACTCTGAATCAATGTAGAATAGTTGTAAGAAGAATGTAGAATAAATGTCAAATCCGTGTAACCGCTGATCACTGTTCCCACAAACTGATCACTACACTATGCTACACATCAAGCCATCACTGTTTAACTGCACATCACTGTTACTGCACACTATATATCACTGTCACTACAAATCACTAGACAACTGATGGCTATCATTGTATGTGACTGCTCATGAATGAATAATCGTCATAGGCTCTTAAGCAGACTTCCACATCACAGAACCAGTCACACTGTACTGCTGCAAGTGTCGAATACAAGTGTCTGAGAATGGCACAATCCTAGATGCCACAGGTCATCCCTATGACTTGCTACCACTGCTCTCAAGCTCTACCCACGAAGAGCTACTAGCATATGTTGCTTCACTGTTGAGCACTGCTCACACATTGCTATCCATCGTTACTTCAATAAGCTATACAACAAGGTGATGTATCCTTAGAAACCTGTTACACTGTAAGGTCATAATTATGTTACTCTAGTTATCCTAGGTTATCAAAGTCATTGTCAACAAGGTTCTGCTTGTCAAAGTCAACATATCAAAAACTTGTTATGTCAGTCAACCATATTTTTGTATGTAAAGTGTCAAGTCTAGTCAAAGTCAAAGTGTCAACATATGTGTTATGTTATAATATTCCCAATTAGCAATAGCTAATTGGAAATATTAATTTTTGACTACTTTACTTTAATAAAGTTAAGTTAGGATTCAGGAATAAAGTGGGTGAAGAGGGACACTTAACTCACACTTAGGATAGAAACATTTCCTAAAGTCACTTGGGAGACATTATTATTGGCAGCGTGGGGCCTAGAGGTCAAAGTGGCAGCGTGGGTAAATGACGGTGTGGGCCCAAGCCAACACAAAGCTAGAGGGACAACGTGGCTCAAGGAGACAACGTAGTTGATGGTGGGGCCAAGGTGAGAGCAAGGCTCTCCAAGCATAAAAAGGGAGAGGGTCTCCTCATTTGTATCATTCTGATTATGCATCTATGTTATTTGTCTTTTGACATTGAGCACGCTTGTTGTTGAGCAAAGTCTGCACGTACTGTTCAGTACACCGGGTGTCTCCGTGCGGAGATCCCAACCTTAGCCCCAGGGGTCTTCGAGTGCTTGCTCGGGTGAGGAGTTCCATCTTGTTTTGCCGGAGAGAGTTGCAGCAACCACAGCTGGGAGCATCCACTCAAAGAGACAACACAGTCAGTGAGAGGGAGGATGCAGTTTCTGAAGGAGGTGATTCCGAATTGAGGAGCTATCAGGGGATTCAGCCCAGGAGAGTTGGAAAGGGATCAGCCCTACCCTATTCCATCATTTTGGTAGAGTTTGAGGCCATTATTTGCAGCAGATTATTCAAGGCCAGCGTTTACCTTTGGGACAATGTGGTACTTCAAGGGAGGTCATTTTCGAAGGTGAGCCATTTCCGAAAATCTCTCTGGGCTTTTCTGGGTATTGGGTGGAGAGGCCATTCCCAAAGTTTCACAATTTTTCGAGGTGGGGAGCAACCCCAATTAGTCAGTTCATTCCAGCAGTAGTAGCAGCACTGGCAACGCTGGAGATTATATAGTCTTTGAGGGAGCAACCATTCCGTGTTATCTTCTGAGAGTATTTCTACGCTTTCCTAGTGCAAGCCAAGGTGCCATCATTCTGATCACCTTTGTACTCATTTCATCTTTCAGTATTTAATAAAATGGCTCAGCGTTCTCCATATTGTCTATTTTTCATATGACGTCTCTCTAGTTGCTGTAGTTCTTTGTTTATGTGCTTTATATTGTTGTTTATTTCTATTCGGAATATTACAGTGGTATCAGAGCTCCTAGACTTGGCTCAGCTTGTGGAGCAGATTGTCTATGACACCAACAGGTAAACCATACATCTGTTACCGTCGGAGGAAGTACAGAGACCAAGAGCGGAGGTTAGAGATCACTTTCGGGGAAGGTGATGGCGTTCCAGTAGTGGACGCAGAGGAGGAGGAACTAATGGCGGAGGAAAGAGATGCTGGGAAGGAGTTTGGGGAACTTCTTCTCAAATCAGTGCAGGATTTGTCAAGACGGATAGAAGAGATGGGGCAAAGGTTCACGGCAGAATCTAGACAGCGTGAGACCCCAAGGGGTTTCCATATCGGAGAGGGCTTGGGCACATCCCATCATTTGCAGGAGCACATCACATCGCAGCAGATGGCATCACACACACCTCCACGTTCCACGATGCCTACATTTCTTGCCGCAGACACTGGGGCAGGAGAACAACAGGAGCAGGAACTGGCCCACATGGGAGATTACTTTGCTGAGTATCAGTCCTACGGTCAGGAGTTCAGAGATGCCCTCACATTCCATGACTTCGTTCAGCTCAAGCGGGACAACAGACCCCACAACCATCACAGGGGGAATAGGCATTCATATGACGGGGATGTACAGTGCACTGTAGGCAAATTCTATCTACCGACATTTGACAGATCATCCAAGTGTTCGACAAAGGCTTGAGTGGAGAAGTTGGATATATATTTCCAGCTTAACCAAATGGCAGACACAGAGGCCATCAAGGTGGCAACGCTGCACCTGGAGGGCGAGGCCCATGACTGGTGGTTTCACGGGATGGCTACGCTGGGGCACTCAGGAGTGATAGCATATGCCGAGTTTACACGAAGGCTAATAGAGCGATTTGATTGGAGGGATTCAGAGGAGCACTTTGTTAAGCTGACTAAGCTCAAGCAGACCGAGAATCTGGACACATACATTTCAGAGTTCTTGAGACTTTCCGTGATGGTGCGTGATTTATCCACAGCCCGGATGATCTATATGTTCATCGATGGGTTAGCAGAGCCTCTACGGGGGTTAGTCAGATCGACGAGGCTAGCTACACTCCATGACGTAGTTGGGAGGACTCGAGATTTTCAGGATGCACTACCCCGGACTAGAGCTCCTTTTCCCTAGAGATCGACATTCTAGCCGAAGGGGAAGGACATGAGGGTTCCTCCTGCGAAGGGGAACCAGAGTCGAGGGTCCTTGGATGTGAGGCCAAGAGAGATCTGAGGCGGAAGAGGCTATGTTTCACATGCCAGGAGCCATGGGCACCAGGACACTGTTGTGCCGCGGGAAAGGCACATTACATCGAGGTTTTCTCCGACATTAGCAGGGAAGAGGAGGAGTATGAGGAGATAAAGATAGGAGGCAGCAGCGCAGCGCAAAGGGGAGATCATCTGCCACCTCCACCACCATGAGCGGGATGTGCGGCATTTGCACCTACCTGGGGAGCCCTTGCTTCTTTGCGAGTGGTTCCCAAATACTTGGCACTATGTGTCCGAGGCACTATGCGAGGACAACGTGTCTCGATATTAGTGGACAGTGGGGCCACCCACAATTTTATTGATGCCCAGTTGGTAGAGCGGAGGAGCATACCAACGGAGAGCTTTGATGGAGTTTCGGTACTAAGTCCAGTTGATAGGACCATGTAGTGTGCCAGGTATGTGTCAGCCTTGGCAGTGACTATGGGGACTTACACCTTGACAGATCACTTCTTCGTGGTGGACATTTCGGACACTAACGTGATACTGGGGGTGCAGTGGTTGATCACACTGGGGAAGGTCACCACTGATTGGGAGACCTTGGAGATGGAGTGGACGGATAAGAAGACTGGGAGGCACGAGAAGATTCGGGGTACGCACACTTAACCACCACAAACAGTTTTGGCACACCGGATGGAGGCAGATTTCCGGAAGGGAGACATAGAGTAGGCAGTGGAGCTGCGTGTTTCAGAGGCAGGATCTATAGGGTAGGTCATACACCTAGATGTACAGTCCATTTTAGACAAATATGCCATGGTTTTTGGAGAGATACCACCAGGGCAGCCACCAGATCGGGGGTTTGAGCACACGATTGAGCTGGAGCAGGGCATCCAGACTGTCATCACTACACCCTGTAGGCATCCTAAGGCCTACCAGGATGAGATTGAGAGGGCCATTCATGAGCTTTTAGCTCTTGGGCACATCCGCCCTAGCAATAGCCCCTTTGCTTCTTCAGTAGTATTGGTGAAGAAGAAGGACAACACACTGAGGATGTGCATTGACTACCAAGCTCTTAACAAGAAGACCATGAAGAACCGGTACCCCATCCCACAGATAGTTGAGTTGATGGATGAGCTGAGGGGATCGAAGTTCTTCTCAAAGATTGACTTGAGATTCGGGTACCATCGATTCGCGTGAGGGAGCAGGATATTCCCAAGACCGCTTTCAGATGTCATTACGATCACGTTGAGTTCTTGGTGATGCCTTTTGGGCTGACCAATGCTCCGGCGACTTTTAAGTCATGCATGAATCACATCTTCTACAGTCACTTGAGGAAGTTTGTGTTAATG
The DNA here is from genome assembly GCA_034641835.2 of Pinus albicaulis. Classification (NCBI taxonomy): domain Eukaryota; kingdom Viridiplantae; phylum Streptophyta; class Pinopsida; order Pinales; family Pinaceae; genus Pinus; species Pinus albicaulis. Next base: position 569,038,785 of record CM076580.1, on the reverse strand, counting down.
TTTTTTGATGACATCTTGATTTACAGCAGGACATGGGAGGAGCACCTACAACATATTAATGCTGTATTGCGCATATTGGAGGAGCAGCGATTTTATGCTAAGCTCTTCAAATGCGAGTTTGGGCTGACAGAGATTCTCTACTTGGGGCACATCATTGGGGTGGACAAAGTGAGGGTCCACGAGGAGAAGATCAGGGCCATCAGGGATTGGCCAGAGCCGAAGAATGTGACGAAGATTCGGGGGTTTGTGGGTATCTGCACCTACTACCAGAAGTTCGTCAAGGGATTTTCTCAACTTGTTGCACCCCTTACAGACCTTACCAAAAAGGGGGCATTCAGTTGGACTGATACAACGCAGAGGGCTTTCGACAGACTCAAGGAGGTGATGAGCAGCTGTCCGGTTTTGGCATTGCCAGATTTTACACAGCCCTTTGTCCTAGAGTGCGATGCATCAGGGGAGGGGATAGGCGTAGTTTTGATGCAGGGAGGCCATCCCGTAGCTTTCGAGAGCTGGAAGCTATTGCCACATGAGAGGTTGTATGCTATATACGACAAGGAGATGTTGGCCATCATGCATGCATTGGCCAAGTTTCGGCGGTACTTGGCAGGGAACAGGTTTAGAGTGATAACAGACCACAACAACCTCCGATTCTTTCTAGAGCAGAAGCAGTTGCAGGAGAGGCAGCAGAAGTGGGTCAGCAAGATCCAGGCATATGATTTTGACATCGAGTATGTCAAGGGGAAGAACAACGTGGTGGCCGATGCACTTTCACGCAGACCAGTAGCGTTGTTCTTGATGAGTTTGGATACGGACTGGAGGGCTCAACTTCTGATAGAGTACTCCAAGGACCGTTTTGCTTGTGAGGTGTTGGATGGACACGTTACAGATGATAAGTACAGGGTGATGGATGAGGTGATCTACTTCAGGGACAGGATCTTCTTGACCGAGAGCTCCAAGCTCAAGGAGAAGATATTGCACGCCTTACATGACTCGCCATTATCAGGCCACTAGGGGTTCACCAAGACCTATAGGGCCATCAGAGAGAGGTTCTCGTGGAAGGGCCTCAAGGAGGATGTACTTCGACATGTCAGGGAGTGCAAAGTTTGCCAGCGCAACAAGGGGGAGATGAACTATCCGGCGGGGTTAATGCAGCCTCTTCCCATACTTGAGGGGAAATGGGAGAGTATTTCGATGGATTTCATCACAGGGTTGCCCAATGTACAGGGCAAGGGTTGCATATTTGTAGTCGTTGATCGGCTGACAAAGTATGCACATTTCTTCGCCATATCAGCACGTTACACTGCAACACAGGTGGCAGAGTTATTTTTCAGGGATGTTTTCAGATTGCATGGTCTCCCAAAGACCATTGTCAGTGACAGGGATAGCCGCTTCATGGGTGGGTTTTGGCAGGAACTTTTCCGTTTGTTGGGCACTGAGTTGACCCTGAGTACTAGTTACCACCCACAAACGGATGGACCGACGGAGATAGTGAACAAGTGGCTGGAAGGCTGCTTGCGAAGCTATGTCAGCGGGCAGTAAAAGGCATGGTTACGATGGTTGCACTTGGGGGAGTACTGTTATAACACCACTCACCATATGTCTACCGGTATGTCACCATTTTATGCTTTATATGGATATCATGCTTTATCTTTTGTTGACGTGATGTTTGGTGCTAGCAAGGCCCCTAGGGCTAAGGATTGGATCCAAGAGAGTCAGGATATACTCCGGACTCTTAAGGATAACATAGCTACAACACAGAACTAGCAAAAGTTGTATGCTGACAGGGGATGGGTTGAGAGACAGTTCGAGGTAGGGGACTTGGTGTACCTACGATTGTAGCCATATCGACAATCCACACTGAAGCAAAAGGGGGCTGAGAAGCTCAATCCCCATTTTTATGGGCCATATAGGGTGATACGCAGGATTGGGGAGGTTGCATATGAGTTGGAGCTGCCCATTGGTAGCAGGATTCATAACATTTTCCCGTTGAAATTTGGTTACCGAAGGACAGGTGGTTCCCTAAGGCTTTGATCTTTGGCCTAGGGAAAAGTGTCCAAAAGAATTTAATTTTTCTCCTAAAGTGGCTTTATAAAGTTATAAAGTAAAATCTAATTTAAAAGTGACTTTAAGTGAAAAAGTTACTAAAGTCTAATTTTACAGTGACTTTAATAAAGTTAATGTAAAATTAGAAAGGAAAAGTGACTTTGGAAATAAATGACTAAGTGGATCTTTATTAAAGTGGGGTGAATTGAAAAATAGAAAGTGAGATTTAAAAGAGCATTTAATCTCAGCCTTAGATCTAAAGCTATTTCAGCCATTGGATTTGGGGATAACTCAAAAGTCACTTAGAGTTCTATTAAACGAGGAAAATGAGAGAAAAGGTCATTAATTCATTAATTCTTTCATGAGTAGATTGAGAGAAGGAGAAGGAGAAAGATGTAGAGAATTTTCTGAGTAGTGAGAAGAAGGAGGGCAGCAGCACTAACCTTCAGCAAATCCGTACAGCAGGGCAGAGCATGAAGTTTGAGGCAAGTGGGCACGAATTTCGAGGAGAGAAAACTACAGATTTCGAGGGACGCCGTACAACCATTTCGACACTGTTTTCGAGGCTGTTCGTACAGTTTTGAAGGCTGTAATTTTTGTTGTAATTTTTCTGTTTTGTGGGCATGGAAACCGAGGTGAAGTTTGGCACGGTTTTCGAGATAAGTTCTGTTTCGAAGTTGCTGTAATTTTTTTTGCTGTGTAAATTTTTGCGTCACTATAAAAGCAATATTCAGAAAATAAAGAGAAGCTTTCGAACTGGTTTTCCCCAAGAGTTGTAAGGGGTTTTTCCAGGGTCATGTTGACCAAAAATCATTGTGTTAAAATGTTTTGTGTCGCTGTTTTAGTCTGCTGATTTTTATTTCTGCAATTTCCAGTACTGTGAAAATTTTTCAGAATTTGTGTTTTCAGAAAATATTTATTTTCCAACTTGTTGAATGTAAGGCTATGGAAAAGGGCATTTAACTATTTGGAGAAATAAGGTGAAACTGAAAACCGGGGGGGGAAAATAGAAATTTCTACATGGTATCAAAGCTTGGGTGCTGAAAGTGCAGTTTGGGACAACAAAGAGAAAAATTACGGGTTGCTGATTTTTCACTAAGAAAATTCCAGCAAGTTAATTTTTCTCACACAGAAATTTTATCTTTACTGCAACAGTGTTATTTTCAGTTTTTAGGACAATAAGGATGTCATTGGGATTGAGGGTAGAAGATAGGTTGGATCGGCATAGTAATTACAGCGTTTGGAGAGAGAATGCAAAGCATCTTTGAGGAGGGAGAAGTCTGGGATATCATGGTTCATATCCAACAGCAGTCTGTTAATGTGCCTACTGATGCTGTTCAGTTGGCAGCATTTAATAAAAAGAATAACAAGGGAAAAACGCTGATTCTGGATGGTATTAAAGACCATGTGATTCCTCATGTGAGAGGAAAGAGACATGCTCATGAGATGTGGTCTGCTTTGACCAATCTCTACCAGAGTACCAATGAGAACAAAAAGATGGTCCTAAGGGAGAAGCTGAAGACCATTAAGATGGGGAAGAATGATAGTGCAACTGGTTATCTCACAAAGATAACTAATGTGAGAGATGCATTGGCAACAGTTGGAGAGGTCATTCTAAACACTGAGTCGGTGCGGATTGCAGTGAATGGCCTTCCTACTTCATGGCTGAATTTTGCTGATGGGGTTTGTGCACGTGAGACCCTTCCGACATGGGAGAGGTTTTGGGATGATTGCATTCTGACAGAGATCAGGAAGAGTCAGCTTGGGGTAGCCAAGCCAGTTGAGCAAGATGAGGATGTAGCATTGTTGGCCGGAGGCAAGATAGGCAAAGGCAAGAAGCATGCTTCCACAAGTGGTGGTGGGGGCAAAGGCAAAGGTAAAGGTAAACAGGAGAACACGTAGAAGGACTACTCCAAAGTGAAGTGTTGGAGTTGTCAGAAGATGGGACACTATGCAGTTGTGTGTTTGGAGAAGAAGAAGAAGGGGAAGAACTAGACCATGGCAGCATCAGCAGAGATTGAGGACTTTTCAGATAGATTTGACCGAGAGTTTGGGTTGAGTCCACTAGTGCAGGATCACTTGCCACGGAGGTTCAGAGGGAGCATGCATTTCCCTCGACTAGCGGAGCATATTCGGGTATCGGGTATGTGGACAGTGGGGCTTCACGTCATATGATAGGAGTCCGTGAGTACTTCTCAGAGCTTTCAGAGAGTGGCACTGATATAGAGGTAGTACTCGGTGATGACAGTGTTGTTAGAGTAGTCGGTGTGGGGACACTGACATTTGATAGGGAACCCAAACCTCCCTTGAAGGTGTCAGATGTTTTATATGTGCCAGGGATGAGGAAGAACCTCATATCCGTCTCGACATTGGAGGACAGAGAGTATGAGATATTGTTCAGGAGAGGACAGGTGCTGATATATCCCAGGGGTACTCCAACTGAGTCAGCTAGAGTGATAGGTGTACGCCATGCAAAGGTGTACAAGTTTGCATTTCAGCCCCTTATGGCATTGAGCAGTAGCATCGACAACAGAGCTAGAAGTTCTGAGTTGTGTGAGATTTGGCACTGCAGGATGGGGCACATGTATCATGGAGCCTTGAGAACATTGCGGGAGATCACTACAAGTGTGCCAGATTTCAGTACTGATCACATTGATACATGTAGAGGATGTGCGATGGGCAAGTTTGCCAAATCCCCTTTTCCTAGCAGTGACAACAGAGCGACTGGGATACTTGATTTGATTCATTCCGATGTGAGCGGTTGGATGTTTCATGTTTCCTTGAGTGGATATGAGTATTATGTGTTATTCATTGATGATCACTCCAGGAGGACCTGGATTTATTTCTTGAAGACCAAGAGTGAGGTCTTCAAGTGGTTTCAGGAGTTTAGAGCTCTTGTGGAGACACAGACATGTCGGAAGATCAAGTCCCTGAGGTCGGACAATGAAGGTGAGTACACCCTTGGAGAGTTTGTTGAGTATTGTGCGGAGGCAGGCATTAGGAGGGAGTTCACAGTTCCTTACAACCCCCAGCATAACGGGGCTGCGGAGAGGAAGAACAGATCCATCATTGGGGCTCCCAAAGCCATGTTACATGATTAGGGGTTACCTTTGTTTTTGTGGGCATAGGCTTCCAATACTGCTGTATACTCGCAGAACAGGAGTTCGCATCGTGCCTTGGGGCATGTGACTCCAGAGGAGGCTTTTTCTGGGAAGAAGCCTGATGTTGGTCACTTTCGTATCTTTGGGTGTATTGCATACTCCTACGTACCCAAGGAGAAGAGGACCAAGCTAGAGCCCACTGCAGAGAAGGGTATCTTTATGGGCTATAGTGAGACCTCGAAAGCCTTTCGGGTCTATATTCCTGCTTCGAGGAAAGTTGTTATCAGGCGGGATGTGAGATTCGAGGAGGACCAGGCTTTCCGGAGGTCATGGGAGTTAGAGTATCTGGATTAGCTAGACCCTCAGCAGTAGTTGAGTCAGTCACAAAGATCTAGTGGGCAGGGATCAGGAGGATCCGGAGGTACATCTATGACGATGTCTGGTCCATCAGTGAGTAGTGGCTTGCAGAGTCAGAGGGGTGGTGCTTCGGGCAGCATGCAGAGCAGTCGACAGAGCAGTTCACTAGGGAGTCCACTGATGGACAGTTCACACGGTACTTCAGCGTCTACAGGTTCAGGTTCAGGTAGGAGGACAACAGACAGACAGTTAGGAGTTCAGACTTCTGATGAGGAGGAGGAGTTTCATTCTCCATTGGGAGAGGTGTGCTCAGGGAAGAGGAAGCCCAAGTGGCTTCAGGATACCTTGAGAGAGGCCACATCTGTTGCTGCGCCTAAGAGGCCGGTCAGAGAGAGTAGACCACCTGAGAGGTTTTGTAGCTATATGGCAATGGTTGCCAACATCATTGACTCTGAGCCTTCAAGCTATGAGGAGGCAGCTAGCCAGTAGGTCTGGAGAGAGGCCATGCAGGAGGAGTATTCTTCTATCATGAAGAATGATGTTTGGGAGGTGGTGCCAAGGCCCGAGGGCAAATCCATGGTGACTTCCAGATGGCTTTACAAGGTAAATCATGCTGCAGATAGCAGCATTGAGAAATTCAAAGCGAGGTTTGTGGCTAGAGGGTTCTCCCAGGTAGAGGGAGTAGATTATGAGGAGACCTTCACTCCCGTGGCTCGATATACTTCGATTTGCTCCATTATATCAATAGCAGCAGAGATGGGTTGGAAGATCCACCAGATGGATGTGAAGACCGCATTTCTCAATGGCTTCATACAGGAGGAGGTGTACATTGAGCAACCACAGGGCTTTCAGTTGCATGGGAAGGAGTCCCATGTGTGCAGACTGAAGAAGGCCCTTTATGGCCTGAAGCATTTCTCAATGGCTTCATACAGGAGGTGTACATTGAGCAACCACAGGGCTTTCAGTTGCATGGGAAGGAGTCCCATGTGTGCAGACTGAAGAAGGCCCTTTATGGCCTGAAGCAAGCTCCCAGAGCTTGGTATTCCAGGATAGATACATACTTGCAGGAGATGGGTTTCACGAAGAGTGAGGTAGATCCGAACTTATACTTCATTGTGATAGGTGAGGAGCCTCTCATTCTGGTGCTGTATGTGGATGACTTGGTCATTACGGGTGCAGAGAGACTCATAGAGCACTGCAAGAGAGATCTAGCGTCAGAGTTTGAGATGAAGGACATCGGCTTGATGCATTACTTTTTGGGTTTGGAGGTGTGGCAGGAGGAGGGGCATTTCTTCCTGGGGCAGGGGAAGTATATTGTGGACATCCTTGACAGATTCCACATGGAGGATTGTAGACCCATGTCGACACCGATGATCACCAACTGGAAGAAGCTTCATGCTTCGGATTCCGAGTTGGTGGATCCCACATTGTACAGACAGTTGATTGGTTCCTTGATGTATTTGGTCAACACTAGACCAGATATTTGTTTTGCAGTCAACACGATGAGTCGGTTTATGTGTGAGCCTAGGAAGGTTCACTGGGTGGCTGCAAAACACATTTTGCGATACTTGCAGGGGACAGTGGATTATGGTCTGGACTACAGGCAGGGGGATGGAGTGAGATTGGCAGGTTACATTGATTCTGATTGGGCAGGTTGTGCTTTTGATAGGAAGAGCACTTCAGGGTGCTGTTTTGGGTTGGGTTCGGCAGTAGTGTCATGGTTCAGCCGAAAGCAGCAGTCAGTAGCATTGAGTTCAGCGGAAGCAGAGTATATGGCAGCCAGTCTAGCTAGTTGTGAGGCCATCTGGCTTAGCAAGATGTTGTTTGGCTTATTTGGTCAGCCGTTGAGACCTTCAGTGATTTACTGTGATAATCAGAGTTGCATTAAACTCACGGAGAATCCAATATTTCATGACAGGTCAAAGCATATCGGGATCAAATATCATTTCATCAGAGACTATGTTCAGAAAGGAGCTGTGAAGCTTGAGTATATTCCCACTAATGAGCAGGTTGCAGATATTCTTACCAAAGCCTTACCACGGAGCAAGCATGTCTACTTCAGAGACAAGATGGGTGTGGTGAGGAACACCTTCCTCGGTAAGAGGGAGTGTTGAAATTTGGTTACCGGAGGACAGGTGGTTCCCTAAGGCTTTGATCTTTGGCCTAGGGAAAAGTGTCCAAAAGAATTTAATTTTTCTCTTAAAGTGGCTTTATAAAGTTATAAAGTAAAATCTAATTTAAAAGTGACTTTAAGTGAAAAAGTTACTAAAGTCTAATTTTAAAGTGACTTTAATAAAGTTAATGTAAAATTAGAAAGGAAAAGTGACTATGGAAATAAATGACTAAGTGGGTCTTTATTAAAGTGGGGTGAATTAAAAAATAGAAAGTGAGATTTAAAAGAGCATTTAATCTCAGCCCTAGATCTAAAGCTATTTCAGCCATTGGATTTGGGGATAACCCAAAAGTCACTTAGAGCTCTATTAAAGGTGAAAATGAGAGAAAAGGTCATTCATTCATTAATTCTTTCATGATCAGATTGAGAGAAGGAGAAGGAGAAAGCTGAAGAGAATTTTCTGAGCAGTGAGAAGGAGGGCAACAACACTAACTTTCGGCAAATCCGTACAACAGGGCAGAGCACGAAGTTCGAGGTAAGTGGGCACGAATTTCGAGGAGAGAAAACTGCAGATTTCAAGGGAGGCCGTATAGCCATTCTGGCACTGTTTTCGAGGCTGTTCGTATAGTTTTGAAGGCTGTAATTTTTGCTATAATTTTTATATTTTGTGGGCACAAAAACTGAGGTGGAGTTTGGCACGGTTTTCGAGATAAGTTCTATTTCGAAGTTGCTGTAATTTTTTTTGCTGTGTAAATTTTTGCATCACTGTAAAAGCAATATTCAGAAAATAAAGAGAAGCTTTCGAACTGGTTTTCCCCAAGAGTTGTAGGGGGTTTTTCTAGGGTCATGTTGACCAAAAATCACTATGTTAAAATGTTTTGTGTGGCTGTTTTAGTCTGCTGATTTTTATTTCTGCAATTTCCAGCACTGTGAAAATTTTCCAGAATTTGTGTTTTCAGAAAATATTTATTTTCCAGCTTGTTGAATGTAAGGCTATGGGAAAGGGCATTTAACTATTTGGAGAAATAAGGTGAAACTGAAAACCGGGGTGGGAAAATAGAAATTTCTAGTATCATGCCTGAAGAAGGCACTGGGACAAAAGGTGATGGCAACTGAGGAGCGGGACCACCCACAAATGATGAGGGGCATTTGGTGCTACAGCTGGAGGCCATTATTGACACTAGGGAGAGGCAGTTGTGGAGCAGGACAGTCAAAGAGTACTTGGTGAGATGGAGGAATCTACCAGATGAGGATGCCACTTGGGAGAGTGAGAAGATTTTACAGCATCCATCATTGCAGTTGCTTGAGGACAAGCAATGTTTTGCCGGGGAGGACTGTAATATTCCCAATTAGCAATAGATAATTGGAAATATTAATTTTTGATTACTTTACTTTAATAAAGTTAAGTTAGGAATAAAGTGGGTGAAGAGGGACACTTAACTCACACTTAGGATAAAATTTTTTCCTAAAGTCACTTGGGAGACATTATTATTGGGCAGCGTGGGGCTTAGAGGTCAAAGTGGCAACGTGGGGAAATGACAGCGTGGGCCCAAGCCAGTGCAGAGCTAGAGGGACAGCGTGGCTCAAGGAGACATCACAGTTGATGGTGGGGCCAAGGTGAGAGCAAGGCTCTCGAAGCATAAAAAGGGAGAGGGTCTCCTCGTTTGTATCATTCTGATTATGCATCTATGTTATTTGTCTTTTGACATTGAGCACGCTTGCTATTGAGCAAAGTCTGCACGTACTGTTCAGTACACCGGGTGTCTCCATGCGGAGATCCCAACCTCAGTCCCGGGGGACTTCGAGTGCCTGCTGGGGTGAGGAATTCCATCTTGTTTTGCCGGAGAGAGTTGTAGCAACCACAGCTGGGAGCATCCACTCAAAGAGACAACACAGTCAGTGAGAGGGAGGATGCAGTTTCTGAAGGAGGTGATTTCGGATTGAGGAGCTATCAGGGGATTCAGCCTGGGAGAGTTGGAAAGGGACCAACCCTACCCTATTCCATCATTTTGGTAGAGTTTGAGGCCATTATTTGCAGCAGATTATTCAGGGCCAATATTTACCTTTGGAACAATGTGGTACCTCAAGGGAGGTCATTTTCGGAGGTCAGCCATTTCCGAAAAGCTCTCTTTGCTTTTCTAGGTATTGGGTGGAGAGGCCATTCTCAAAGTCTCACAATTTTCCAAGGTGGGGAGCAACCCCAATTAGTTAGTTCATTCCTGCAGTAGCAACAGCACAGTAGCAGCACCAACAACACTGGAGATTACGCTGTCTTTAAGGGAGCAGCCATTCCGTGTTATCTTCCGAGAGTATTTCTACGCTTGCCTAGTGCAAGCCAAGGTGCCATCATTCTAGTCACCTTTGTACTCATTTCATCTTTCAGTATTTAATAAAGTGGCTTAGCATTCTCCATATTGTCTATTTTTCATATGATGTCTCTCTAGTTGCTGTAGTTCTTTGTTTATGTGCTTTATATTGCTTTTTATTTCTATTTGGAATATTACATATGTCTATAAGGTCTACTCTTACTAAGTCAAAGTCAAGGCACAATGTCACCATACAATTCTAGCCCATTCTTAGTAAGTCGAAATCAAAGTAGTTTTCACATGCTATAGATAACATCAACCGTCATTCATTTAATAAGTCAAAATAAAAGTTTCAATATACTTGTTATGCCTAGGTCTAAGTATCTCAAAGGTGAATGTCAAGTCAAAATAAAATTGACAACTGTTATACTAAATGTCATTACATAATATTAAGTCATAGATGAGACATAGAACAAAAACCAAGGTCACAGTTAAGTGGGGTGAAGGTCAAGCATCATTTGCTGTCCATTAGATGTCAACGTTGTCACTGGGTGTCAGTATACTTGTTATGCCTAGGTCTAAGTATCTCAAAGGTGAATGTCAAGTCAAATTCTCAATTGTTATACTAAATGCCATTACATAATATTAAGTCATAGATGAGACATAGAACAAAAACCAAAGTCACAGTTAAGTGGGGTCAAGGTCAAATATCACTTGCTGTGCATTAGATGTCAACATTATCATTGTTGATGTCACAGTCAACAAGTCGGGGCAAGCAACGACTATCAAGTTCATGTAATAGTTTTATTAGTGTGCCAAGTCTTGGTCACTTGCTGTAGATTTCCTTCTCACTATATAAGGTATTACAATCTTCTTAGTGTCGTCAAATTCTAAGAGAGTCGCACCTTGTTCAACTTTACATTAATCAAAGGTGTTGTTCTTTCAATGTTATGTCATGGTCATATTCAAATTATTCGCTGTAATAACTTACAATCACTGCATAATGCATATTAGTGCTGTAGGAGGTTACGGTATACTCAAAGTTTGAAGAAATTTTTGTAATATTCCCAATTAGCCTATGTGGACCTGTTATCTGCCTATGCTCCCCCTGACGAGAAGCCTTCTTGTAATAGTCTATCAATGACGATCCCTGTGGACTTGTGTCTTGTATGTGCTTCCCTTGCAGAGAAACCTTCCTTTGTGAACCTGTAATTCTTCAATTGTTCTGCTCCCCTTGAACCAATGTTTTAAAAACCGGAACCGGTGACTGGACCGGTGGCCTAATGAACCGGGTTTCTAACCGGAACCGGTCTAACCGGGAGCGGTCAGATGCCCATGAACCGGTTTTAAAAAAATACATTAAATAATTATTTTTTTAATAAAAAAAACTATTTTTAAGATTTGCAACCATGATTCCAAGCCAATAGAGACAAAATATGTAAAGTTTTCTCATTTATATACCATGCAAAGGTGAATATATCAAAATGGCACCGAGTGCAATACATATCATCAAAAAATACATAAGCAATGAGGCTCCAAATGGCCCATAAAGTCCAAAAACAATGCTACAAGCTATGAGGCCATTGGCCTAATACAAGACTACATATTAGTGATCAACAACATGATCACTCCTCATCATGATCAAAATCATCACCACTACTAGACAAGGGATCATCAACATGAGCTACATAAATAATATGGCTTAGAGTTTGAGGACTCCTAAAACTTCTCTATAACTTTAGTAGTAGTAGTAGTAGCAAAAATAGACATCAAAACTACAAATCACTGAGCAACATGGTCTCTCATGAAACTCATCATTGATTCATCGCTACTAGAAATGGGATCATCAACAAGAGATACATAAACATCATCTAGCTCAAAGTCTTGAGACTTGGATTGCTCAACCTTATAACATGATAGAAATTGAAAAAGTTTAACATGCCTAACCAATGATTTTGGTTTGAGTGAAGGGTTCATTTCCTCAACCTTAAAATTGGATAGAAAAAGATTAGCATGTCTAACTAGTTGTTTAAATGTTTTCCTTTGATTGAAGGGTACATCAAGGTTCTTAAAGGACTTCATGCTCTTGATCAAATGCCAATATCATACCCTTACACATGATAGAATCAAATGGAAACATTGCAAATTCCCAAACCATGAAACCCTGAAAACCATTAAGTCTGCTGAATTTTGAGTGAAACCTAAAATTCTAGTTTCTCCATATGAAATCCAATGAGGTCGAAACCACTCTTAAACATCCTGAGTCATTTCATGGTAATGTTAAAAATTTAAGTAAAAGGATGCCTTTTACTTTAAGAATTTAACATTACCATGAAATGTCAATGCTTCCCTTACCTCCACATCAGCCCTAAAACTCATTTCTGGCCGTGCGTGGGTCCACATAGGGAAAGAGTAGCTAAATGAACCCTCCCATTAGCTCCAAATCAGCCCTAAAACATAACTGTCGCCGAAAATGTGGGTCCACGGATGAGTTAGCACCTAACCGGCCGGTTTATGCATAAACCGGCCGATTCCGTTCCTAACCGGCCGGTTAGGTCCGGTTTTTCTCAAAAATTGGCGAAGGGTGGTGTTTGGCCGGGTTTTTTGGCCGGTTTCAACCGCCGAGCAGTCTAACCGGCCGGTTTGGCCGGTTTCCGGTTCAAACCGGCCGGTTTTTAAAACACTGCCTTGAACCTTATATGAAACTGCCATCTAGTTCAAACTATATGCTTGTCAATCATAGACTTGTGCCATATACTGCTGCATAGACTCCCCCTTTACAAGATTCAGGGGGTCAACGAGCCGGATCGTTCAAAATAGTGAGTCACCTAACGGGCCATCTTGACTTGAGTCATTATCTGAAGCAACTACTAGTTCCTCATGACCTTTTGCTTTTACGAATCTTGAAAGCATTTTCCAGACCTTCTCGTTTCTGCAATCTCGAGCCATATGCCCATAGTTATTTTACTTGAAGCATTCAATGTTGTCCATAGGTGATTCTATCTGATATCTGCAATCATGAACTCTATGGCCATAGTTATGGCATTTGAAACATTCAATGTTTGGCCCATCTGGCACATATTCTCTGTTGACAAAAACATCATGGAACCTGTCTCGTGATCCTGCAAACTTGCTTCTAGGGTTTTGCGGATAAGGATTGTACTTGTCAAAAAATTCACAATCCCTAGCCATATGTCCATAGTTAGCACACAAAAAGCAATAACCATCAAATGAACGTTCGTACTTGGATAATTCATTCGAAGGCAGTGGTCCTTCATAATTGTTCCTATCAACAACTTTACAATCCCTGGATATATGTCCATAGTTAGCACACGAAAAACAATAACCATTAAATAAACGAACATACCTGGAAGATTTTTCATTCTTCTTTGGAGGCAGTGCTGTAGTCTGTTGTCGTCCTGCTTTGGCATCATTCTTCGCAGTTACAATGTTCTTCTTTGGTTCAGTTGCCTTCTCAATCTTACTATGCGAAGATGTGGAGCTTGTACCTTCATCAATTGGAGCCAACCTTGTCCTTTTTGCCGATTCTTTATTTGTTCTGTCCATAACCTGTAAATGGTCCTTTTCGTTGAGCTTGTTTTTCTCATTAAGCGCTGCATCAAGTTCTTCTTGCTTTTGAGCAAGATCTTTTTGAAACGATCTTTTTAAAATCTCCCTTCTTTTTTCTGTCTCTTCAACATGTCAAAGTCAAAGTGTCAATATTTGTGTTATATCTGTAAGGTCTACTCTTACTAAGTCAAAGTCAAAGTAGTTGTCACTTGCTGTAGATAACATCAATTGTCATTCATTTAATAAGTCAAAATCAAAGTGTCAATATACTTGTTATGCCTAAGTCTAAGTATCTCAAAGGTGAATGTTGAGTCAAAATAAAATTGTCAACTGTTATACTAAATGTCACTACATAATAATTAAGTCATAGATGAGACATAGAACAAAAACCAAAGTCACAATTAAGTGGGGTGAAGGTCAAGCATCATTTGCTGTCAATTAGATGTCAACATTGTCACCGAGTGTCAATATAATTGTTATGCCTATGTCTAAGTATCTCAAAGGTGAATGCAATGTTTTCGGAACCAAACCATTCATCGAACCAGAAAACCTTGTTGACCAGGAACTGGTTGGAACTAGACTGGAATCGGAAAAAAAACAGGTTTACCAAAAACACATAAAATATTCATATTTGAAAGAAAAAACAGATATATTCCTGTCCATCCATATGAATCCAAACCATTTATACACAAATATGTAAAAGTTCTCATTTATATAGCAAGTAATAGTGCATACAACAAAAATAGCACTTAGTGCAAAACATCGTTGAAACAAAAATGTTACAAACATCAAGATGCAGGGTCTAAAAGGCCTTTATAGTCCAAAATAGCATCATAGATCATAGTATTATACTACAACCTACAATACAACAAGCTACAACTACAACAAATCAATGATCAAATCATCAATCATTAATCATCATCAAAACCATCCTCCTTATTCTCATCTGAAGAATGAGTAGCATCCAAATCTGCAATGCGATTATGGCTTGATTCCCATGGCCCTTGATTTACCCTCTAAAATTTTGGAGAAAATCAGCTCTAAATTCCTTTGAAATCAACTATGTAGCAGCCCCAACAAAATAAAAAAAAAATCTTCCAGCAGTTGTAAAAACCACTGAAGAAAACCCAAAGATCTTTGGGGAAAAAAATCTTTGAAGTAGCTCGAAAATCTTGCAACCCAACAACTCTCCAAGACTCCAATCAACTCTTCAAATCTGCAAAAAATCTCTCTTAGAACAACCCTACAAAAAACTCTCTGAATTCCCCTCACCGAACTCAACTCAAGAATTGCAAGAGACTCGAATGAATAGTGTGAGTGAAATAAAGGGGGTCGGCGTGTTTAAGTAGCTTTAGGGGGGAGGGGCGGGGGGCTAGGGTAGCGTTAGTAACTAGGAAAAATAATAATTTAAAAAAATTAATTAATTAAATTATTATTATTTTTTTTTTTAATGCTCATGCTTGTGAACCGGTGCAACCGGTCTCCGAACTGGCCGGTTTGGTGGTACCGAACTGGTCATTTCTGGTTCGGAGGGCCGGTTCGGACAGGTTTTGCCTCCAAACCGGTTCGGTTCCGATAACACTGGGTGAATGTCAAGTCAAAGTCAAATTGTCAACTGTTATACTAAATTTCATTATGTAATATTAAGTCATAGATGAGACATAGAACAAAAACCAAAGTCGCAGTTAAGTGGGGTCAAGGTCAAACATCACTTGCTGTCCATTAGATGTCAATGCTGTCACTGTTGATTTCACAGTCAACAAGTCAGGGCAAGCAACGACTATCAAGTTCATGTAATAGTTTTATTAGTGTGCCAAGTCCTGGTCACTTGCTATAGATTGCCTTCTCACTATATAAGGTATTACAGTCTTCTTAGTGTCATCAAATTCTAATACAATCACACCTTGTTCAAATTTACGTTAATCAAAGGTGTTGTTCTTTCAATGTTATGCCACGGTCATATTCAAATCATTCCCTGTAATAACTTACAATCACTGCATAATGCATATTAGTGCTGTAGGAGGTTATGGTATACTCAAAGTTTGAAGAACTTTTGTTTTTTCATGAAACGTCATTTATACAGATCATGAAGGATGCCGAGTTCTGTAGGGGGATCAAAAGAGATGTTTGCATGAAGAACTAGAGGACAGATTGTTGTCAAGCCCTAGCCCTCAAGTGCGATGCCACTTGTAATAACAATCAACCTACAGAAAGTAGTTCTGATCCCAACGAATCACCAAAACAAAACAAGTACACTCTTCGCTGCTCATTTTAGAAGGCAAAAATAAAAATAAAAATTCAAAGGTAAATTTCGATGCCTATGCTGTACTTACCTCAGGGAGTAGGCCGAGTCCAAATGCAAGAGGAGAATTTGCACAATAAAAAAAAAATCTCATAACCCTTTGTTATTCTTAAACAAGGTGGTTGCAATCCAAACCAATTTCAACATACCAAACAAAATTCCTTTCTATGCCAAAAAAAAAAGGAAAATCAAACCCAAGAGCTCTATAATTCTTCGCTGTCCTAGCCTGAGGTTGCCGAAAATTTCAGAGCCAAAGGACATAAAATAGTTCATTGAAATGATAATTTTGGAGGAGTATACACTGTCCTTTTATAAGTTTATGTGTGGGTATAAGAGGGGCTCCTATTAGCATTCCGATTTCCTTTTACAAGACCACAAACTTGCTTTTCTTTTGATGATGTACATTACGTATATGTTGGAGTGACATGTGTTCGTAAAGTTTATTGACTTGGATAGTTTTGAAGTCTCAGGGGCTTTATTAGGTAGGCCTTTTTAGGATATTTCAAAAACAATTTCATTTTTAATAAAATTAATTTAATTTAATAGTTATTAATAAAATTGTTGATTTAAGCTCTAAGGAATTTGCACACTAACACTTAAGGACCCTTTTTAAAGTTTGAAATCAATGATTGGCTTAGTGCATATGGTCCTACCTAGTTGTGAATTCAGTGATTGGTTTATTGCCTTTGGTTCTTGCAGTTATTCAACTTATATGTGGTGAAATTATGGTGATAAACAATGTCATATATTGACAACCGTAGGAGGAGGTGTCATGTCACTACCCCTTGGGGTTTTCGCCCAGAAACTGGGGTCACCATCTTCAATTGTTAATATCTCTCAGACCAGGAGGCCTCTTGGGGAATACCACATATCAACAAAAACATCTTTTCGAGGAGAATCTAATGACATAGATCTCCGACCCAAACTCAATGATTTGACCTACCAAAAACCCTCGACAATGTCGGGTTGCATCCCTAGTCTAGGGAACCCAAACCCTAGGACTTGGGTTTTCAACCATTCAATAGTATAGCTGTTATCTTGATGTAATTTGGCAATTACTAAGAAGCGTTCATTAACCAATTGACATCAATGTCTGGTGTTTTTAGTCAAAGTCATACCCAGTCAACTTCATGGGTTGACATCAATGACAACACCATCCAACTGTTCTATGTACACCTCTTCCTTTATCACCCCATTCAAGAATGTTGTCTTGACGTCTATCTAGTGAATTTTCCATCCCATATGTGCTGCTAGGGATATAACTGATTGAATAGAGGTGTATTTGGCAACTCGGACGAAGGTCTCGTCATAATCTATTCCTTCTTTCTGTGTATACCCATTTTCCATGAACCTAGCATTGTACTTCTCCACGTTGCCATCTGCAGCATACTTGATCTTATAGATCCATTGAGAGCCTACAACTAACTTGGCCTCAGGCCTCAACACCACCTCCCTAACAACCTTTGTCATGATAGAGTTGTATTCTTCTACAATGGCATCCACCCATACCTAATGTTGTGTGGCTTCTTGAAAGTTGGAAGGTTTTACAACCTGAACTACTAATGCTTGATATTTGTCAGGTTGCCTGCGCTCTCTCTTGTTCGTCCTAGGAGCTCCAACAAACTCCTCTACATCTCTCAATGATTGACGAACCACTCTGCTAGCTCGAGCACTAGTAGTGGGAGGTTCTACCAACTCCTCCTCATCCAGCACCTGCTACTTCATCTCCTGAGATCTCACTGGATTCCCTGCTCCTAAGGAAATGCTAGTACCGGTTACTATACTGGATCCCTGTGACTGTCCCACTGGTGGTCCCATTGGCTGCCCCTGTGTCATATTCCTAATTTGCGACAACAAATTGGAATATTCTATTTTGTTTATTTTGCCACCTATAGTTTGCAAATAAATAAAAAGGTGAGTAAAGAGGGTCTAAACTCACTTCAATGAAATAAGACATCCACCTAGTAGCACAACGTTGTGACTTAAGTGGAAGTCAAGGGGGGACCCAACACCACGTGGAGGAGGGGGCCTATGTACACTCTAGAAGTTTCTCCAAGCTTCTGTGGAGATAAGGATGAAGATGTGGATAAGGATGAGGATGTGGAGGAGAGAGAGAGGCTACATTGGGTTTTGGAGGGAAACCAACACTATAAAAGATGAAGGAGCCTCTTCATTTCATTCATGCTTGGATTCTTGGATTTTTGATTATTGAGTGAGACATACCTTCTTCTCTTTATTATATTTGGTACATTTTAGCGGGCTCTGTTGCCTTGTTGGTACAGCTGAGGTGTCTCCGTGCGGAGATCTCACCCATAGCCTCGGGGGACTTCGAGTGCCTGCTCAGGCAAGGTTATTTTCTTAGCATCATCCTCCAGGACAGCGTTATTGCTGCAGCGGCGTAATACTGTGTTGTAGGGTGTTGCCGTGGTGACTTTACGACACCACCTCCTTCTCTTGTTTTTCAGAGGGAGAGCCTCTCTTTCCTTTGGAGGATCAGATTAGGAGATATTGGAGCTTATTATCAGATCTTGGCATGGTACTCTGTTCTTCACCATGGTATCTTTGCGTTCAGCGACCTGTGAAATCTGAATTCTTGCGAGGGAGCGGCGTTCCAAAAGTTTTGGCATCATTTTGGAGTTAGATCTACGGTGAGGTATGATCCTTGGATTGGCCAATAATCCAAGTATGTTTGTTGTATGAAATTTTGCTTCGAAGTGCAGATCATTATTCGAATCTGTAGGTAAAACTCGGATACGCAAGCATTTATAAGTATTCTTTGAGAAATCCCCAAGGGGAAAGTAATAAAGAGCCCTTTGGGCATTTTGTCTCATTATAGATCTATTTTTTCATGTATTTATCAGTTTCATATCTTTAATATAATAAATATAAGCTTCAGCCTCCTGGAGAAAACGCTGAAGGGTTTTTGGATCAATCTTTGTCTTGCGGCACCTCTATCTTGAGGGGTTTTCTATATAAAACTGTTGTTTAACCTTGCTGAAAGCCTATGCCTTGTTCTAAAACTCATTCTCTGATTATTTATAGTGTCATACATCATATTCCTTCAGAAAATACACTGCCCTTGCTTCAGAAAATTTCTGCATATTCAAAGTCTTGGGAAATCAGGGTTTTTATTGACTAGTCGGGAAGGAGGAACTGTTTAACTTAGCAAAACGCCTTTGTTTGAGCTGATATTCGACATGGAAGTCCCTCTTGACCTATTATAACATATCCCAGAACCTTGAGACGTCAGTTTACACAGATTTCCTTATACACTCATTTTAGGGCCAAAATCCTCACTTTTCCCCGCCTTTTTGCCCTTAAAAGCTGACTAAGGGTTGCTGCTGTTATTTATTTTGGTTGCTGAGCATTTTCAGACATATTATATGATAGCTGAAGCCATCATAACCGAAGAATGCGTTTTTTAGGCATGATCTGCTGAAGAATCCATTTTTTGGGATATTACATGCTGAAGAATCCATTTTTGGGATATTACAGTGGTATGAAAGCATAATTCTGGCTCAGCCTGTGGAGCTAATTATCTATGGAACATATGAGGATCTCACAAAAGCGTGGTCATGTACCCTTTGGAGATTATTTCCGAGAATGGAAGTCCGTGGGGGAAGACCTCAAAGCAATTTTGCCCTTCAAAGATTACTGTTAGCTCAGAGAGGATGGAGTTTCTAGCATACAGAGTTCAGATTTGCAGCGTACTACTGGGAGATCACCTCTTCCCATGCATGAGGAATACAATAGTCCCTGTGAGTCTAAGCCCAAGAAGACCGGAACGGTGAAAAAGGAGAGTTTATTCTTTTTCAGATCCAGAAAAGATGCATCCACTGTTGAGGAGGTCAAGAGTTTATTCTTTTTCAGATCCAGAAAAGATGCATCCACTGTTGAGGAGGTCAAGAAGGTTGAAGAAAAAGAAGAGGAAGTACCATGCGCTTCCAATGCTCATCAAGAAGAAGAGATTACATCACCTCTTGAGGAGGCTTGTGAAAACGCTGTCACACCCATGGAGGAGCAGCCACATGCATCAACAGTTGGAGCAGCCAACGCCTTTGAGGATGGGACTCTTGCAGCTCTACAAGAAGTTCCTAATGCAGATCGAAAGCAACTTGGTTGCACTGCGTTGTGCAACATGGAAACACTCAAGAAGGAATCAGACACTCATTCTCATGAGCCATTGTTGGATTTTACATCACATTGGAGATTGGGGTTTGAAGACTTGAAGGTTGATAGTAGACATCTTGGAGTAAGAAACCTTTTCTCCCTTCAAGATGACACTTTCTGAATGAGCTCTTCTCAGCTCAAAGAGGAACTTCTACTTTCAGATCCAAGACCTCATTGGTTTTGGAAGACTATGGATGAAAGGGAGGTCTCAAGGAGAGATCTCATTGGAGATGCACTTCGACACACTATGGGATGCGATGCTTTTCTTCCCTTCTCACGAGAGCAGATAGAAGATGGAGGACATCTTAGGATGGATAACATCTCTCATGCTTGTGTTGGACATCCCTTGAGCCATACACATCATGATAGGAGGTTTTTTCCTACCACCTATTTGATTCTTGATAGGGTCTCATTGATCCTTGAGAAGTTTATATTTCAAAATCCCATGAAGTGCAAAATCAGTAATTTGATTTGGGAGGATGGTAGCCCTAATGGGAGGAGTACCAGGATGAGGAGAAGAAGGAGGCATCCACAAGTGATTAAGTGGATGGGGATGATGAGCAAGGAGCTAGGAGGCTACTTGCAGATCTATGATACTGGGTAGCAGGAGGCTTGGCTGCGCTGGTTGCTCTTGAAAGAGTTTCGCCATCACTTGGCACACACTCTTCCTAAGAGTAGGAGGACGGAGAGAAGATGGCTGGATACTTGCATCATTGAGCAGCATAGAGTATGGATGCATGGTGTTGATGTGTTACTCATATCATTCATTATGTCTTCATCATATGAGTTGTATGATGGAAGTATGGGGAGGCAGCAAAATGTCTTGTTGCTTTGCTTGGGAGAGCAAGGGCAGATTTGCTCTCACACTTTGCATGATGTTGCAGGAGGAGGAGATGGCATTATCTCCTTGATATTTGATGATGGCTTGGGAGCACTTCCATCTTGGGAGGTATTCCATATTTGTTGCAACATTATTAGAGGAGTCTTTGACAAGGAGCATGTCAAAGAACAGAGCCTTGTATTGACAGGAGCTTATTTGCATGTGCTCACAGCGCTGTCACCTTGGAGCAGAACTTTATGGATGAAGTGTGCCCAGCAGAGTTATGGTGGATCTATAACCCATAGGTCCCAGGATCACTTCACATTTGTTGCACTTAGAGGAGGTAATGATGATAAAGACATCTATGGCATATTCTTCTTGACTTGGATTTCCAAGCATCAGGAGGATTATCTGTTTGCAGCACATGGTTCAGTCTTCTTCATAGCATGCCAAAACAGTATGGAGGACTCACTTATGGACCCATGTACCATCTTACTTCTAGCATATGGTGAGGGATCTGTTTTCATTGATTTGCACACTCTTGCCATTCCTATGCAGTGCATTGCTTCACAAGAGGGCAAGCTTGTCATATTGCTCCATCAGTTTTATTGGGCCAATCTACATGATGGAGGCAGCCATCTCTTTTATGGCCTTGGGAAAATGTTTTATCACCACATGTATGTTCATTCGCTCCACTATCTCATGTATCATATGAAGACATGCATGGTTAACATAAACATTTTGCCTTGTACTCTTATCAAGCAGCAACTTGTAAAACTGCGTTGTACTTGTTGGGGAAGTTGTTGGTACCTCTTTTCATCACATGTAACCTTCAGCGTTTCCTTCATTTTGCTGCTGATCATGTCTCCATTTTCTGATATAGATCAGATTTGTATGGGAGGCTTGATTATGAGGGAGACACATGAGTTGGATGTGTCTTTGAGTGGGAAGAATTCTCACATTTTCTGCACTACATGTTCTAATGGGAGCATGGGAGGAGGCATGGCCACCACTACTACATATGTGTTCTCTTTTGAGGTGGGCCATGAGATTGATAGTCATCCATTGTACAGCCATGGGCAAGTGTTTGGTCTTATGTTGTTGTCATATTCAACCATTTACTATCCATTAGTAGATGTGATGAATCTTGTACATTGCTTGCCATGTAATTTTCTGAAGTTGCAGTGGATGAGACTATGTTGTATCCTTGTGAGAGATTGTTTGCATTATGTATCCTCATGTAACACCTTAAGCAAACATCTCATTAGGATGATCCATGATGCACATGTCCTATCCTTCATGGATGAATTGTTTTGGGCCAGCTTGTTCTTCATTGTTGGAGGAACCTTCTTTGGAGGATTGTTCTTCACTTTGCCATTGGAGGGCAATGATTTTGCAGCCCAAGATCAGCATACACTCTACACTTGTCATGAGTGGAGAGAAGGACATCATAAGGTAAGCTATGATGCTTGCCAAGTTCAGATTTTCAGCCCACCTCCATTACTGGAGCTTGAGGTGGAAGGATATTTTCAGGAGTTGCCTTGTTGGGAGGTGGCTCATTTTGTTTGGATGATTGCTTGGGGATGGAGGATCCACATGAGAGAGATGTTCCTCACTTCATGCCTTGAGTGGAGAGAGGTGATGAGCTGGTACACAGTCGATGGGACAGCTTACACCATGACAGATATAGCACAGTCGGAGTCATGGTCTTCATCAGTGATAGCTAGAGGCAGTGCACAGTCCGAGCCATGGGACTTGGGCTATTATTGGCCATGGTGGCGATGGGATCCGGGAGGATTGTTGGTTGGCTGGTACCATGAGAGATCAGTTTGGGATCCTGGCATTGATAGATCCCTTCATTATAGGATGATGCAGAGTACAGGGGAGATTCAGTGGCGCATCTGGGACCCAGGCATATTTTGCAGTATCGGTGGAGAGCATCCGCTAGGAGGAGACTTGTTCAGGCAGTTGCTTGAGGGCAAGCAACATTTTGCCGGGGGGGACTGTAATATTCCTAATTTGCGACAGCAAATTAGAATATTCTATTTTGTTTATTTTGCCACCTATAGTTTGTAAGTAAATAAAAAGTGAGTAAAGAGGGTCTAAACTCACTTAAATGAAATAAGACATCCACCTAGTAGCACAACGTTGTGACTTAAGTGGGAGTCAAGGGGGGACCCAACACCACGTGGAGGGGGCCTATGTACACTCTAGAAGTTTATCCAAGCTTCTGTGGAGATAAGGATGAGGATGTGGAGGAGAGAGAGAGGCTACATTGGGTTTTGGAGGGAAACCAACACTATAAAAGATGAAGGAGCCTCTTCATTTCATTCATGCTTGGATATTTGGATTATTGATTATTGAGTGAGACATATTGTCTTCTCTTTGGCACGCTGGCTGTTTAGCCCGTCTGCTGCACTGTTTAGTGCAACCGAGTGTCTCCGTGCGGAGATCTCACCCTTAGCCTCGGGGGACTTCGAGTGCCTGCTCAGGCAAGGTTATTTCTTAGCATCATCCTCCAGGACATCGTTATTGTTGCAGCAGCGTAATACTGTGTTGTAGGGTGTTGCCGTGGTGACTTTACGACACCACCTCCTTCTCTTGTTCTTCAGAGGGAGAGTCTCTCTTTCCTTTGGAGGATCAGATTGGGAGATATTGGAGCTTATTATCAGATCTTGGCATCAGGCCTATATGTTCTTCATGGTATACTGCGCAGTTCTTTCCCCAGATCTGCGTTATTGCTGAGGGAGCAGCGTTCCAAGGGTTTTGGCATCATTTTGGAGTTAGATCTCTGATTGAGGGTGATCCTTGGATTGTCCAACCAATCCAAGTATATTTCTGATCTGATACTGAAGTTTGCTTCAGAAATTCTGAATCATTCTTCAGATCTGCTGCAGTAAAACTCAGATCTGCTCCGACATTTTCATGTATTGCTGAAATCCCCAAGGGGAAAGTAATAAAGAGCCCTTTGGGCATTTTGTCTCATTATAAATCTCTGTTTTCATGTATTTATCAGTTTCAGATCTGTAATATAATAAATATAAGCTTCAGCCTCCTGGAGAAAACGCTGAAGGGTTTCTGGATCAATCTTTATCTTGCGGCACCTCTATCTTGAGGGGTTTTCTATATAAAACTGCTGTTTAACCTTGCTGAAAGCCTATGCCTTGTTCTAAAACTCATTCTATGATTATTTATAGTGTTATACATCATATTCCTTCAGAAAATACGCTGCGCTTGCTTCAGAAAATTTCTGCATATTCAAAGTCTTGGGAAATCAGGGTTTTTATTGACTAGTCGGGAAGGAGGAACTGTTTAACTTAGCAAAACGCATTTTTTTGAGCTGAGATTCGACATGGAAGTCCCTCTTGACCTATTATAACATATCCTAGAACCTTGAGACGTCATTTTACGCAGATTTCCTTATACACTCATTTTAGGGCCAAAATCCTCACTTTTCCCCGCCTTTTTGCCCTTAAAAGCTGAGTAAAGGTTGCTGCTGTTATTTCTTTTGGTTGCTGAGCATTTTCAGACATATTATATGATAGCTGAAGCCATCATAACTGAAGAATGCGTTTTTCATGCATGATCTGCTGAAGAATCCATTTTTGGGATATTACACCCTGTGGCTGGACCAATGGTGCTTCAACTTGCTGATTCTGATCGCATGCAGGCATCTCACGAGATCTCTTGAAAGCTTGACCTTCCAAGAAATTTACGTCCCGTATCACTACATTCTTCCTATTGGTAGAAATTTAGATCATATATGCCTTGGAGGTCTCGCTATACCTAACAAGAAACCCCTTCTCTGCAGTTTGATCCAATTTGGTGCGCTTCTCATTTGGCACGTGGCAATAAGCTACGTTGTCAAAGATCCTGAAGTGACTAACTTCTGGTTTCTTCCCTGTGAAGACTCTTTCTGGTGTTTTCTTCCCCAATGCTCTATGAGGAGTCCTGCTCTGAATATACACTGCCGTGTTACATGCCTCTTCCCATAGAAATCTAGGCAAATCCTGGTCATATAACATTGCTTTTGCAACCCCAACTATGGTTCTGTTTTTTCGCTCTGCTACTCCATTCTGCTGTGGATTATATGGAGCTGTCCATTCTCTTCTAATGCTTTCTTCGCACAAAATTCTGCGAAGTTTATTTGAGAGAACACTTTGATATTCTTCCCCGTCACATTCTCCACGAGGGCCTTTAACTCCTTGAACAATCAAAGACGTCATTTTTGGTCGTCAAGAAGATCTAGGTTTTCTTTGAATGGTCATCAATAAAGGTGACGAAGTATTCAGCACCACAGAGAGCTCTAGTGGACATCGGGCCACAAATATCTGAATGTATAAGTCCTAACATGCCATTTGCTCTGCTGTCACTTTTTTGGAATGCTGCCTTAGCATACTTCCTAAGTACGCATCCTCTGCATACATCATCGTGTTCTGTGCCAAGTTTTGGAACCCTTGTTACTGTTTCCCTGAGCATCTTGAGTGCTCCATGGTGTAAATGTCCCATTCTCCTATGCCATAACTCATTAAGCTCTGTCCCACTGCTACTGTCACTGCTTATTAGTGCCATTGGAGAGTGGAGCTGCAACTTGTACAATCTATTGCTTCGAACTCCGATCTGTCTTACGCTCTTCCAATTTGAGTGTTTGACAAACACTTTCTTCCCTACGAAGTGGATGTCATATCCCTTATCCTGTAATTGGGATACTGAAATCAGGTTCATGCCCAATCTTGGCACATGGAAAACATCTGTATCGCTGGTGCTTGCTCCTGACTCCCTTTGAAAATCGATGGTACTTCTCCTTACTGGCGTACACTTCGTTCTATTTCCCATAATAATCTGGAAGTCCATATACTCCTCCTTATAGCTAGAGAAATATTCTCTAACTCATGTCATATGGGCTAATGCTCCATTGTCTATATACCAGACACCCTGTGAAGCTGCGCTTGACAAGCAAGAAAATTTGTCCTACAACCTGGAAGACAGATTTGAGGTCTCTTGAATGTCAATTCTTTTCATGGTCATAGAAAAAGCAATTTGTGTGCTATTCCTCTTGCATCCGACGCTGATTCTACTGCTGTTAACTCCTATGTGTCCAACCAGAGATCTGCTTAGTGAAAATCTGAGCTACTATTGCTCCCTTCGACTGCTGGAATAACTATCCTGGGAAAATTCAATTTTTCTGCAACCCAACAACTGAAAATCGAATTCCTGCACCAGCAATTCACCCTGCCTGTCAAGGAACTGCGCTGCCTTTGAGAATTTCAGCCTGCTGCTCCCTTTGAGCAGCAAAATCCTTTCTTTCGCTTCTGTGCTTCCCGACTGATCACTTACGCTCTGATACAGTGTGGAAATTTCATCTATTGTAGCATTTGGAAATTATACTTCTAACTGTAAATTAAATTGTGTAGTTTATTTGCTACGACAAACAACGAATAAAATCACAACTGCAATTTTCACCATAAAAATACTGCAGAAAAAATTAGAAAGCTGAAAACTAAGAAATTCTAGCACACACACAAAAGTTTGACACCATTATTATTGGACAATCGTCCCTGGAAAAACCTAACTTGGGAAAACAGGTGGTGTAGATGAGGGTTTCATTATTATTATGCAGCAAAAATTCTGAGTACAATAAAGTGACACCAAACTGGCATTTCTATTTGAGAGAAATGTAGGCCAAAATATCAGAGGGAATTTTACCCTCCTCTCTAACCCATCTCGGCTCAGTCTGGGCTCAGAAACTGGCCTCAGAATGAACTATGTC
Organism: Pinus albicaulis; assembly: GCA_034641835.2. Lineage (NCBI taxonomy): Eukaryota > Viridiplantae > Streptophyta > Pinopsida > Pinales > Pinaceae > Pinus > Pinus albicaulis. The sequence goes on along the minus strand of CM076580.1, from coordinate 569,012,233 downwards.
ACCCTCTGCGCAAGCCCTGCGCAGTCCCTTATACTCTTAAGCCCGAAACTCACTCTGAGTCGGGCGTATTGCCTTACTCTGCCACTGGAAGCCTCTGTTCAGGCCTTCTGGGAATTTTCCCCGCCTTTGGTACCTGAAACAACTTGCTCCTCAATAAATTGAATTGCTCCTCTTGAGGAACTGCGCAGCCGCTGCGTAGCCTCCTGGAGAATAATGTTGGCCTGCTGCTTTGCGTAGCCTCCTGGAGAATAATTCCAGTCTGTTGCTCTCTTGACTTCTCCGGAACTGGAAGCTCCTCCGGAAAATTCTCTATACTACCCCTCTGCCACCTGCGACTCGATCACTGTCTCGATCTCACTGCTGAGTCACCTGCTATTGGAAAATTGAACTGCCTAGATCACTAAGTATCTACAACTGGTGTATCTTCTCCAAGTTCCCATCGACTTCTTCTTATAATCCTCTGTTGGGACGTCAATGGCCAAGATTAAATCTTAATCAAGGGCTAAGATCATCTTGAAGTCGATTCGTGTGAGTTTTTAGAGAATTCTCACCTTGACTTAATTAATTTTGATTAATTAACCATATTCCCTAAGTTTAGACTTAGGAAATATTTAAAAACGACTTATAATCTAATTAAGCCATCTTTAGGTGGAATTTCCAGAAGCAATTTCTGGTTTATGGAGATCTCATGTATTCTAGCCTCTCCATCGAGTTTTGTGGCTAGAACACATCCGATGCTACAAAATCTGACACATCATTTTTCTCCCATTCTAGCTATCAAAAAAATTCGTTCTCTTGTCCATAACTGTGCTATGGTTTTCTCTAGAGGCATTCCAAATTTCAAGAAATTCCGACGGTGGGATCTTGAGATATTGTTAGCCCTAGCTTAAGGATTGTTTCTTGCCCTAGGTTTCCCTTGGCTAGTGTCCTCATTTGGATCATTGCATTCACTTCTCAATAGAAAATTTATCATTTGATCCTCTTCTCTTCCATAATTAGGTCAAGCCCCTCCTTGGTTAATCAACTCCACATCCTTGACCTAATTCTGGGTCCACTTGGTCTCTTGTGGTCCCGCGATCTAACGACTCAAATTCCACAAAGATCATATAAAGACCAATTCTTTATAAGGATTCTCTAGTGTAGGAAGCCTCTTGAAAAAATATACTCCCAAACCCTAGCCTCAAGAATCTTTCTAGCCTCTCCTAGAGAGCCTATTGCCTTTCTTTTCAAGCAAGAAAGCCATATCATTGAGTCTCTCTTGTGAATGGGCCTTGGGAATCACCCTTCATCCTTTCATTGACCTGTTCATTCTCGTGATTCCTCATACCAGGTCTCCTCCTATCGGTGAAAGTCCGTAAAGAGCAGGGAGCCTTAGCCAAGGTGACAGTGTGCTATCTCTCCATTGTTGCCATTTGACCTAGTAATTGCTCTATAGGATCCCCTTCTGGAACCCTTGCTAGTTTGAGTGGTAACATTTTGGCATCGTTGCTGGGGACATGAGACGTGTGTTTTGTTTCCCTTACGACATCAATGACATATCATTCTTGGCGACTCCATTGGAAGAACAAAGCCCTAGTTCTTCATTTTGATCTTAATATGAAAAATCATGAAAAATGGATTATTGTCAAAAAGAAATTACCCTTGGCTCTCCATTTACAAAATTCAATGATCAAGGTCTTCAAAAAATACAAAAGAATGTGGACAAATATGTTGAGTTTTATGAAGATTTATTGGAGAACATGGATAAGGAATTCATGCTCAGGTTTCATAGGTCAACACAAAAACAACTTTACATAATAATGTGTGCTTATGAGAAGGATCTTAGTCGTCTCTTTGACTTTGCTGGCCTAACCTGTGCTTTTAATATTTTCACTGACCTAATCAATGAAAAATACTATAATCATTCGCAAAACCCCACTCAATGTAATCAATTGGATGATCAAGGTGACATTAAAGAAAGTTCAAGTGTGAAGGATCATCATGAAAGTGAGGAATATACAAAAGAAGGGGATCCATCTAAAGAAGATCATGATAGCCATAATGCCACAAAGTACATTCAAGATGCATACTGAAGGATTGAGAATGTGCATGACATGAGTGATGTGAAAATTTCAAATCTGAAATTCTACTGTAGTTACTGATTTATTTCTCCTACTTATTTTTCACAATAAGTTATTTACAATAAACCCTTCAGTAAATTTCGAAATAAATTCTACTGTAGTTATCACACAAGTACATATAGAGAAAAGCACAGTGAAATACTAGCACAAGAATCAATCACATCGACATAGTTATTTTTGGACAATTGTCCTCGGAAAAACCCAATGTGGGAAAATCGGTGTAGTAGATGAGGGTTTATATATTAATCTTCAACAACAATTTCTTTACAAGGAATGACTAGCAGAATCACTGAGAAACTTCCAAGAAAACACCTAAGATAATTTTCTTCTGACCTCTGGAGAATTTCTAACACCTGAGAGGCTCACTAGCCTTCACTGCGTCACCTTTGCGTGATTCCCTGCGCAGAGACTGCGTGAGACTGCGTCACTACACCGTTGTCCCTCTGTGCTAGCCCTCTGCCCTTCTCCGTCCTTCTTCCTCTAGCTCTAACTGCTGCTGAAACCTTTCGCTTCCTCTGCCTTGCAACTCTCCCTCTGAAATTGAATTCTAAATTCTGAAGAATTGATTTTCCTCGGGTACTGAGTGTATGCTCGGCTTGCTTTCCAAATGGCCCTCAAGCCTTCCTTTATAATATTCTTATTAATAAATCAACGACCCAAATTAGAGTCTAATCAATGGCTAAGATTAAATCTTGACTTGATCTTCGTTCTTTAGAAGATTCACACTCTGTTTTATTAATACCCATTAATTATTTAATTTCCCTAAGTTTAGACTTAGGGTCCCCATTAAAATAATTAATTATGTTAATAAAACATGAATCAAGTGGAATTTCCACAAACGGTTTCTGGGTTTTTTGGAATACTGGTGTCCAAGTCTCCTCACCAAATATGAGACTTAGATCACTTTATGATGCTACAAAAATCAACACTCCCTCTTAGTGAGGAAAGTGTTCTAGCAATTTGCCTACTGCATATTGCTTTGACTTTTGAAAAATTCTTTGTTGATGCTTGGCTGTTGTCCCTCATTTGTTGTGCTGCTGCCCATGACACTGCCATTGTCACTGCCTCATCTGTACTGCAGCTCCCTCTCAAATTTTGCACTTGTCCATTTTTGCTACTGAAACAGATTCTTGATCATCCCATCTTCTCTCTGAAATAAACAGACTTTGTTCTTCCCAGCGCCTTAGTAAGGATGTCTGCCACCTGTTCTCCTGTCAGAGTGTACTGCAACTGTACAGCTCCCTGATAAAATGATACCTGATGTCAATGTGCTTTGATCGATCATGAAACACAGGATTCTTAGAGAGCTTGATGCAACTCTGATTATCACATAGAATGTTGGTCGCTTCCATCTTTTCCTTGAGTAGATTCACAAGCAACTTCCTAAGTCATATGGCTTCACACGAAGCTATGTTGGTTTCCATATATTCTGCCTTAGTTGAGCTCAGAGCTACGGACTTTTGTTTTCTATTGCACCATGAAGTCATCCCTGATCCAATGTTGAAACAATAACCACTGGTACTTTTCCGATCTACTGAACTACCAGCCCAATCCGCGTCAGTGAACCCATTTAGTCTGATGTCATTGCCTCGGGTGTATCTTAATCCATGCTCAACTGTTCCTCGTATGTGTTTGAGAACATGCTTGGTTGCTGCCTAGTGTACCCTCATCGGTTCCACCATGAATTGACTGAGGGTGTTGACAATATAACAGATGTCTGGCCTAGTGTTGACCAGATACATCAGGAACCCTATGAGCTGTCTGTACAAGGTAGGATCAACCTCATCATCTTCGGACACATCAATCTTCTCCCAGTTGGTGATCATTGGAGTAGCCACGGGTCTACAATCCTGCATCCTGAACCTTTTCAAAATTTCTGTAGCATATCTCCCTTGACCAAGGAAAATTTCACCCTTTTGCTGCCAGACTAACAACCCTAGAAAATAATGCGTTAGTCCCAAATCCTTCATGTCGAATTCTATAGCTAGGTTCTCCTTGCAATCCTTGATGAGCCTAGATGAACCTGTCAGAAATAGGTCATCCACGTACAACACCAGTATCAAAGGCTCATTTCCTATTGTCAGATAGTAGAGATTAGGATCTGCGTCACTCTTGACGAATCCAATCTTCTGCAAGTAACCATCAATTCGACCGTACCAAGCTCTAGGTGCTTGCTTAAGTCCATACAAGGCTTTCTTAAGCCTATGTACATGAGTCTTCTGCTCATATGTCTCGAAGTCCTTTGGTTGTTCGATATATACTTCTTCTTTTATCATCCCATTCAAAAATGCAGTCTTGACGTCCATCTGGTGAATCTCCCACCCCATCTGCATTGCAAGGGATATCACGGATCTAATCAAAGTATATCTGGCTACTGGGACTAAGGTTTCTTCATAGTCTATCACTTCCTTCTGAGCATACCTCTTAGCCACGAACCTGGCTTTATATTTTCCCATGTTGCCATCTGCAGCATATTTGATCTTGTAGATCCAACTCGAACCCACAACTAATTTGTCCTGAGGCCCGGGAACCACTTCCCAGACATCATTAGTCATGATGGAACTGTATTCTTCCACCATTGCATCTACCCATACTTGATGCTGAGTTGCCTCCTGGAAACTAGAGAGTTCCACAACTTGAGCTACCAAGGCTTGGTACGTGTCAGGTTGTCTACGCTACCTCTTCTCATTTCTAGGAGCTCCGACAAACTCCTCTGCGTCCCTCAGAATTTGTCGTAATTCTTGGCTTGTTCTTCCGCTGGTAGTGGGTGGATCTTCCTGCTTATCCTCCTACGAATTCTCCTAAGGTAATACTCCTGGATCCTTCTGTCCTGGAGAAGCACTGGTGCTGGTTTCGACTGGTCGAAGTGGCTGGACCAATGGATCAATCTCTGACTGCGTTTCGGAAGGCATCTCCCAGGATTTTCTGAAAGCTCTATCCTCCATGAATTTCACATCCCGTCGTACTACAATCTTCCTACTGTCAGGAATGTAGATTCTATATGCCTTGGCATTCTCGCTATATCCCACCAGATATCCCTTTTCTGCAGTCCGATCCAATTTCTTCCTCTTCTCTTCAGGTATATTGTAGTATGCCAAATTACCAAAAATCCTGAAATGACTCACTTTTGGCTTCCTTCCAGTGAAGACACTCTCTGGTGTAATCTTACCTAGTGCCCTGTGAGGAATCCTGTTCTGAACATACACAACTATACTGCATGCTTTCAACCATAGAAATTTGGGCATATCTTGATCATACAACATCTCCCTCGCTACTTCAACAATAGTTCTATTCTTCCTGTCTGCAACTCCATTATGCTTTGGATTATATGGAGCGGTCCACTCCCTTTTGATGCCTTCCCTTGCACATAAATATGTGAAGTCTTTATCAATATATTCTCCGCCATTATCTGACCGGAATATCTTTATCCTCTTTCCTGTCAGATTCTCAACCAAAGCCTTAAACTCTTTGAATCGATCAAAGACCTCATCCTTGGTCTTTAGAAAGTAGATCCAAGTTTTCTTGGAATGGTCATCAATGAAGGTGACGAAGTATTCTACACCACTAAGAGCTCTGGTGGATATTGGTTCGCAGATGTTTGAGTGTATTAGTCCCAACACACTCTTAGCTCTATTGCTGCTCCTGGGGTACGTTGCCTTGGCATACTTACCTAGTATGCATCCTCTGTAACATCATCTCGCTTGGTGCTCAATTCTGGAACTCCTGTGATGGTCTCTTTGAGAATTCTTAGAGCCCCATGGTGTAAGTGCCCCATTCTTCTGTGCCATAGCTCATTTAAATCCTTCTCACCACTGCTGCCTATTAGTGCCATTGGAGATTCGAGCTGTAACTTATACAGTTTGTTGCTCCTGACTCCGATTTGTGCCTTCTTCTTCCAACTCATGTGTTTGATATATACTCTCTTGCCGATGAAGTATACGTCATAGCCTTTGTTTTGCAGCTGACACACAGAGAGTAAGCTCGTCCCCAATCCAGGCACATGCAGCGCATTGATAGCCTGAAGCCTATTCCCTGCTTCAGTTTGAAAAACTACGGTACCTCTTCCAACAGGGGTACATTTTGCCTTATTTCCCATGGCGATCTTGAAGTTCATCTGTTCTTCTTGGTAGCTTGAGAAACATTTTCGTATTCCCGTCGTATGTGCAGAAGCTCCACTATCAATATACCAAACCTTTGAGGAAGCGGAGCTTGACAAGCAAGCAAACTCTTCTTCCAATTTGGAAGCCAATACAGAGGTGTCGTGATCCAACCTTTCGTCCATGCTTTTCTCTTTCTCCGGAGGACTGCTTGAACCCTTTTGAGTTTTTGCTCCAGCAGTATCAAGACTTCGTTCCATTGTAGAATCTCGAATCTTGTTCCCTGATCTCAGCTTCGATACCATGTGAAAATTTCAAATCTGAAATTCTACTGCAGTTACTGATTTATTTCTCCTACTTATTTACAATAAACCCTTCAGTAAATTTCGAAATAAATTCTACTATAGTTATCACACAAGTACATATAGAGAAAAGAACAGTGAAATATAAGAACAATAATTAATCACATCGACACAATTATTTTTGGACAATAGTCCCCCAAAAAACCCAATGTGGGAAAACTAGTGCAGCAGATGAGGGTTTATATATTAATCTTCAACAACAATTTCTTTACAAGGAATGACTGGCAGAATGATTGAGAAACTTCCAAGAAAACACTTGAGATAATGTTCTCCTGACCTCCGGAGAATTTCTAACCCCTGAGAGGCGCATTAGCCTTCACTGCGTCAGCTGTGCGTGATTCCGTGCGCAGAGATTGTGTCACTACAATGTTGTCCTTTTGTGTTGACTCTCTGCCCTTCTCCGTCCTTCTTCCTCGAGCTCTGACTCCTGCTAAAACCCTCCACTTCCTCTGCCTTGCAACTCTCCCTCTAAAATCGAATTCTAAATTCTGAAGAATCGACTTCCCTTGGGTTACTGAGTGTATGCCCGACTTGCTTTCCAAATGGCCCTCAAGCCTTCCTTTATAATCTTCTCATTGATAAATCAACGACCCAAATTAAAATTCGAATCAATGGCTAAGATTAAATCTTGACTTGATCTTTGTTCTCTAGAAGATTCACACTCTGTTTTATTAATACCCATTAATTATTTAATTCCCCTAAGTTTAGACTTAGGGTCCCCATTAAAATAATTAATTATTTTAATAAAACATGAACCAAGTGGAATTTCCACAAACGGTTTCTGGGTTTTTTGGAATATTGGTGTCCAAGCCTCCTCACCAAATATGAGACTTAAATCACTTTCTGATGCTACAAAAATCAACAAGTGAGGGCCCCATTGAAGATCATAAGGGTGAACATGATGAAATGAAGGCTTACATTCAAGAAAGGGGGTTTGAAGGTATGAGTATTGAAACTTACTGTGAAGATGACATTTCTCATTTGTTGTGCATTAATGGGGGAAAATGGGACGTGGGTAGCCATGATTTTGATAGTGACCCTATTTATGACATTGAGACGGAAAATGAGGTTGAAATTGATTCTCTTTTTCCCCAAGACATTACTCACAATGATGTCCCTACTCACACCATCAAAAGGGAGGATTGTAGTTTTCCCTCACATGAAGAAGGTTTATTGAAAATTGCAGGTCCCATTTATGACACCAATGATAACACCGATGAAGGCCTTGTTTTCCCATACCTTCCTCAGGATCTCAATAGGATAGCGTCATTACTCCTGAGCCCAGACTTTTCCCTTTCTCACATTGGTACCGTCATTGATGATCCTTTTTTCCCTCCTATGTATGATGTTGAGGAAGAACCATCCATTAGAAGCACCTCTTCTTCACCAACACACCCTTGGGATTGTGAATATAATTGTCCCATTGAGTAACCAATTTGCTGTCCCTTTCTGTGTCTTGAGTCCCTTTTCCCACCCCATCTTAACCCTGTGGTATCCATGAGGCATAACATTATGGAAAAGGGTTGTGATGGGGAATTCTTGTGTGTAATCATTCATTCTTCCATCCCGTGCTTAGAAGGAGAGTTCCGCACTTCTAGATTGACTTATTTTCCTTATCCTATAACATCCTTTTACCCCGAATGGATATCATATTTTTTCGCCTCCCACACACCTCATCCTCCATGTAATTATGTCAACATTCACTTTGGGATTTGCTGCATGAGTAATCATATAGGCAGTCATATTTATATCCATCTGATGAGATGTTGGTTGCACTGACTTTAAGATTACACTTAGTCTTAGCCTTGTACCATATGCATGTTAGGATAGGATGCATTTCATGTTGATTTTCTCTTTAGAACTAACATCATTTGATATTTTCATGATAGATTAGTTGCATTTAGATTAAATTTTCATTTTACTTTCTTGTTGATTTTATGGCCTAATACTAAGCATGGGTGATCATAAGACACCACAAAAACATGTTGTCCTGTGTGCTTGGTCTTTGATATGTGCAGGTAATAGGTCTGTTGTGCCAAGAGATTGCTGGTGTTCTTATGACCTTCTATTTGAGTAGCTTCATGCAACACTCTGAGAGATCATGTCCCAGGTGGAGCCAGATGTTACCCACCACCAGCAGGAGTATATATAAGAGAAATTTTTTCTCCTAGATGATCCTCAGCTGATAGCCAACAACTCTTGCAACCACTAGATAGACCACCTGAGCCAGCCATGTGGTCCCTTGCCCATCTGTTATGATTGTATGTTTGAAGATGGACCTCCCAACCCCAAAGGTATGGCTTTTCATTGGTATAGTTGAGTAGTTTTCCTTACTTGTCATGGGAACTTTTGGGCATGGATTGGGGGCGGGGGGGGATTCGGCGGAATGAGTGGCCTTGGTTTGTGCTCTTGTCTCCACTGCTTGATTTTGTGGTTAGCCTTGTATCCTAGTCCCATGGGATCTCCTTTATTAACCACTAGCTTTAGGGTTGGAACTACATGGGGAATGCCAATTTTGGCTTGTGTGGTCCCGCTTCCCGAACCATATACATCATTCCCTTCCACTCATTTTAGCCACATTCATCTCTTTTCCCATCCGGGTCCACATAATGTTTGCCTCCCCCTCCCCTTGTTCACACCTTGGGCTAGGCATGGAACTATGCCCAAAGGTTGATGCAACTAAAAAGAAAGGACAAAACATAATTTGGCCACTCTCAACAGGAAATGTACCACAAAATGCAAAAGATCGTTGAGATATTCAAATTTAGCACATGGGAAAAAACTGAACATAAGCTCCACCCCTTATCCATGACCATCGCCCTATTTCCTATAGGCCCTAGATGAGCCCCCTCCATCATTAAGGAACCCATGATTGTCCCAACCCTTGGTCGGAAATAAAATGCCCCACCTTAAGGGAGTATCCACTACTATACATGACAAATCATGCTCTCATCCCCTAGAGACCCGAGCAATTATGAAGAAAAATCAATCAAAGGAAAAAGGTATATGAAGAAGGGTGGAGAAACAAAGGCTAGGGTAACTCATGTACCATGATTTTCTCCCTCCTACACTCATATACCTAGGTGTGGGCTTCCCTTATTATAGCTACCCTTGTACCATGACATGTGGTCTTGATGATTCTCCTAATCCCCCCTGTTCCATTACCATGTCATTTGCCACCTACCACTTGAAGGTTGTACCATGGACATGTTACCCCCCTTTAAAGGTTGAATCCACCTAATAGCGTTCTTGATTAACCCCCTTATTGAGCTTGAAGACACTTGTACATGCCAAAGCCCACTATGGAAGGGCATGCCACCATGAAGTGCCTAATTGATTCCCCGACTTGTAAGCTCTCTTACTTGATTATTATAATGATTTGTTGTATTGGAAGGAAAATGGACACATTGGATCTCATGCAAAATTGCAGGTGGGTCTCCATTTGGGGCTTGGTCTTCCTATATAGGGTCCTAGCCCTCGAGAGGGCCACATTGGCACTTGTAGGGTGAGCGTTGAGAGCCATGGGCCTCCACCATAGCATAGAGTGCTTCATGGATCCCCAACACCACTCATTGATTGCTCGTGTTCCATCTTTTTGATGAGGATGATGCACTTGGTTCACCATGCCCAGCTGGCTCGACACTTGCACCATACACTTGGCAGATGTTCCAGGGTTCAAATGAAGATGTGGCTCACCTCAAAAGGCTTATTTCATCATCCTAGCCCTTACAGATGGTTTATAGGCATTTTCGATCCACTTGGAGACCCATGAGGATATCGTTGTGCCCCTTACACTGACAGGGATTTGCTTGGAAACAGGGGGCCAACCCCTTGTCCACTATGTTTGAGGTCCATTCTCACATCATGGCACACTCTGGACTTCATTAGGCCTCCTCAAATGCCCAACGACTCACTTGATTAATCATTCTACCCTCTTCAGAGGCTTATTATTTTGTTATTGAGCTATCTTGGTGGGCTTGTCACCAAGGGATGTTATTATTGCACACTATTTTGTTATTTGGGGCTCTATTAGGCCAAATTTGGCAAATCGAACTCATTAGTGATTGTATAAATACAAGTGAAGTGATTCATTTTCATCATCATCACTTGGATTGGGATTTAGTAGCTATTTGAGAATTTCACATTCCTTTTTGGAGGATGAGTTTGGGTTACATGGATGAATTTCATGTTTGGATCTATCTCTCTTGTCTTGGAGTTTCATTATTGGCATAATTTGATGATTGGATATACTCATTTGTACATGGAAGTGATCTTCCATGCTTATTCTTGTTATTTACTTTGTCACATGAAATGTCACTGGGATTTTCGCTATACAAGTTTGAAATTTACGGCTTTTCTATGCACAATTGTGGAAATTTTGATCTTTTGTAGCGTTTCATCATTGTATGGGCCATCTATGAATGGGTGAATGTTCCTAGAGATTATTGTTGTTGAATACATCTTGATAAGTCATCAATTATTGCATGTCGAAGTATAAAGACCTTGAGTAGCTGCTCTCATGCCCTAATGCCATGCAAAGCTGCTTGAAGGCCTCCTTGATTGAGTAAATCTTTTCCAAAGAGTAAATTCTCTGTGACTCTATCTCTCCCAAAGGATGAGGCACTAATCCTTCCATAGGTGATCACTTTTAAAGAATATTTCTCTCACCTCTCCTTCTCTTTCTAGGCCTAGTCTCCATAGGTCACCTGGGGCATCATTTTTCTCCCATTCTAGCCATAAAAAAAGTTTTATCTCTTGTCCATAACTGCGCTAGAGTTTTCTCTAGAGGGCCTCCAAACCGACGGTGGGGTCTTGAGATATTGCGAGCCCTAGGTCAAGGATCGTTTTTTGCCTTAGGTTTCACTCGGCTAATGTCCTCATTTGGATCATTGCATTCATTTCTCAAGAGAAAATTTATTATTTGATCCTCTTCTCTTCCATAATTAGGTCAAGCACCTCCTTGGTTAATCAACTCCACATCCTTGACCTAATTCTGGGTCGACTTGGTCTTGTGTGGTCTCACAACCTAATGACTCAAATTCCACAAAGATTCTCGGGTCTAGGAAGCCTCTTGACAAGATATACTCCCAAAACTTAGCCTCTTGAATCCTCTTAGCCTTTCCTAGAGAGTGTATCACCTTGCTTTTCAGACAAGAAAGCCATATCATTGAGTCTCTCCTATGAATGGGCCTTGGAAATCACTATTCATTTTTTCATTGACCTATTCATTCTCGTGATTCCTCATATTGGGTCTCCTCCCATCGGTGAAATTCCGTAAAGAGCTGGGAGCCTTAGCCAAGGTGACAGTGGGATATCCCTCCATTGTGGCCCCTTGACCTAGTAGTTGCTCTATAGGATCCCCTCCTGGAACCCCTGCTAGTTTGAGCAGTAACAGACACCTTACGCCATTATCTTTCTTTTCACACTTGAAGGGGTTAATTGAAGGTAGTTATGGAGGCTTTTTATTGGGACACGTGTGGCATACTTGGAGAGCCACATATGTTGCACTTTATTTGGTCATATTACTAAATTTGGGCATATCCTTGGAGGGCAAACTTTTGGAGACACTTCTTGCTATTCTTGGAGCTGTATATTTATTTGTATCCTGGAGTTTTGGCATGGTCAAAAACCATAATTTGCCCTCATCTTCCTGGATTTGTTTTGTTGGAGGTTGGTCACTTATTATTTTGGGGTTTGACGATTACTACTTTTATATTCATCCATGATCTTTGTTGCCTTGGGATTTGCACATGTAGATTACTTGCATGCTTCTTGTGGACCACTTTGTATTTTTGGAGGCTGGTTCTAGAGCATTCTACTAGGAGGAATATTTTATTGTTATATCTCTCATGCACCTTGGAGGGTGCTCTTTGTGTGCCCTTCTAGGTGACCCTTGAGAACATCCTCGATTGAAGAGTAATTTATAATGTTTTTCATGCATCCATTCTTGGGGGGTGAATTGTATGTGGACTCATTTAGCATTTGAATTGGTATAATACCTATTTGCAGATGGTGCATCCTCTCTTGTAGGTTGTTGTTGCATATTTTTGTCCATTCTTGGATGACAACCTCTCGTAAGGAGGCTAGCATCCACATGCCTTGATTTGACAACCATGGTTCTAACAACTCCAATATTTTACTATTTTCTCACTTGTCATGGAGTTAGTGAGAAAGAGAATATATTTTACTTGTATGAAAGACTTACCTTATTCTATATAAAGAGGAGTTTCTTTCCATTTCATTTGTAATTGACAAATTGGAGATTTAGAGTTAGAGAAGTGATGAAGTATCAAGCTCTCAAATTTACTCATTTGTCCAATGCTATGTTGCAATAAACGCCTAAAAAGGTGGCGTACCGGTACCGGGGACGACCCGAAATGGCCTTGAAACACGGCCGAAACTCCGTTGGCCGTACCGTGCGTCATTTCGAAATCTCGAAATGCATACGGTACGACATTGTATGGCGTTTTGAAATCTCGAAATGCTATTTCGAAACCCCGTACGGTACGGTCGGCAGTGTTTCGGCCCCGTTTTGGCCGCTACAAGCCATGTTTCAGGCGGCATAAAGGCGAATTTTTTTTTTTTACCTTTTTCGGTCAGCTCAAGGGGTGAAGAAGGGTGTGGGCCCCTTCTAACACCCGAATGTCCAGATTTAGAGCTCTCTCTTTCTGCTTTTGATATTTGTGCCAGTGGTGGTGCAAGTGCAACTGGAAGTACTAGTAGAGTTGCATCTTATATTGAACAAGCATCTTGTTCTATCTTTGCTGATGAGGATGAGTTTTATTAGTAATGATCTGTTAATGTAGCCACAATTGTCTTTAGCTTATGTTCCATTTCAGTTTTATCTCATATAGCCTCACATATAAAGGTTGATTTTGGAGCCTTGGATGTAAAGCCTCATATATAAAGGCTAATTTTGTATATTTGTTGGAGTTAATGTAAATTTGGATTTCCTTCTAAAATGTCATTTATATGTCTCATTCTTTCTTTTCTTGGAAAATGATGTGTTATTATATATATAATGTCGTTTTGGTCGCATTTCCATTTTCCGGTGGTCACATTTCAGGCCGTCCCCGTTTCAGAAACTTCTAGACGTTTCGGTGTTTTGTGCAACTTAGGTCCAATGCCTTATGACTCCATTAGCCCATGACTGATAGGCACTGGTTTACCTCCATCTCTTTTCATTCCTTGTTTTTCATCCTTTATTTTATTATCTTGTCCTTATCCCATTCAATTGTCATCCTATTTCATATGCTACAACCACCACCCATTTTGCTTTGTTTAACTCTTCCTTAAATCACCTTGTGGCCTCATTCTAAAGGCCTAGAAATACCACCTTCTAGGGAAGTCCCCCTTGAGTTGGAGAAGAGTCAATCTAAAGAGAGAGGAAGAGCTACTGAGATGATAATGGGTAGCCTTCCTGAGTTGCACAAACTAGCCCCTTGATACTTGGAAGTTGGAACTCTATATCATGTGGGGGTGCTAGATTTTGTTGTAACACTGTGGAAGGTCCTGAACTTCCAAACGTAATGCAATAGTGTGTTTTATTGTTAGTGGGCTTTCACATTAAGCTTTTTTTAATTAATTTTATGCCTGTTATCTTTTTGTCCTTCTTTGTGTATTTTTCACGTATAGTTTATAGCACAAATTCTATTGTTGTATTTGAAAGTCCCTGTGGAGATCAATGCCTTTGCTGGGGATTTCATGGTTGATGAAGGAGATCACCATCTAATTTTCTTTTTTCTTTGTTTATTATATTTGGGTTCTCTTTCTTGGGGTCTCATATGTCAATCTGGTGTCTGGCTTGGCTGTGACCTAAAAATTAGATAATTATTATGACTTAAATGTCTGACTTTAAAAACAATATGCTAGACTATATACAGAGGCTAAAATGCTGTTTTACTGTTATGGTCGCTTTCCAATCAGTTAAAAACTATATTCTGAAAGACCATTTTGAGACATGGCTCAGTAGTGGACTGATGAAACTGAACAGTAAGAGCTAAACTACGAGCTTTATAGTTCCAGGCATCAGTTAAACACCCATACTGGTTTCATCTTTGACGGTAAACATTGATGACTAGAAAAATATCAAGTTCTCTCCTAGATTCTGTGATTAGTAAAATGATGATTGTATGGCATAGGCACATATTCCCCTTGGACCTGTTAGCTCATGATATTTACTTGTCTGTTCCAGGGCATTGGCAGTGAATGAAATCTTTCAACAAGATTTATGCTTCGTCTTTTGTTACATGCACAGTTTGTGGAATCTAGATGAAATATTTGGAATTTGTTGCATGAATTACATGATTTGTTGTTTCCAGTGAGCAATCTTTCTGAGTATTGTGGTGTTGTTATTAAAGTTGGTTATATATTTCTTGGATAAGTATCTTAGTTCATTTTTTCATGTGTCATAGGTGCTGGGCGAACTGAAACAGGCTTTTTCCCACAAGTTGGCAGCACATGGAAAGTGAGTGAACACATTGCTTTAATTATTTGATAGACAAAGTTTATTTTTAGCTATAAGCTTATTAAACTCTTTTAGGTGTGAGTTTTGTGACACTGGCAAGCTGCCAGATGTAGGGGTGAAACTCAGTGCTATGATAAGTGATTGATTATCTGTGAGTTTGAACCTATTTTTATTAGAACATCCTGCAACAAAAGAATGAATATTAATTGATAGGACTCTGTTTCATCTTATCGGTGTTATCTAACATATATATTTCGAATAGAATGGATATTCTATGTAGTAAGAACACTTGAAATTGTGCCTGAGACAAGGAAATTGCTGTTCCTAGAACTTAGCTGCCTCATTTTTTTCCCCAAATTTCCTGTACTAAATGGAGCAACCCAAACCCATAGCTTGAATTATTTAAGTAGAAAAACTATAGCAATGGGTTCATGGGAAGTGTTTGAAAACCATAGCTGTGCTTTAAGTCATTTAAAATGGCCCTCCAAGAGTCAGGTGCACCTGCCAGTGTGCAAATTAGCTGGCACTTTAAACTTTTATAGTTACGTATATCATTCAGTTTTCTTTTGACAGAAAAAGGAAGATTTCAAATGTCATGTTTTCCTCCGCAGTTTTGGCATATTCTGTCAAATGAGTTTGTTTCTAAGGTTAGGTGTTTATTTCTATTTGTGATTTAAAAATTTTTGGTCTGGGTTTCAGTGTGATTCAGCTAACCCACCATATGGATATGGAATGTGTATTGGGTACTTTGTGCATGATTTCTGTCATATGCAGTGCAATTACATACTCAGCGGCAGTGGAAAACATAAGCAATATAATGTCCATATGGACACTGAAGTTGACAAGATAGCAGCAGAAGCCCACAGTGTTAGTAACAATTTGTAGGTGCAACAAGCTCACATGTGTGATTGTTATTTGAAAATTGAATCATACTAAAAAAATACAGGCCTCTTGTTAACATGTATTCTATCCCGTACTAAGACATAGTGTATTTTTCCAGCATTTTCACTTCATTAACCATTTGCTCAGATTCATCTCTTCTTTGTTTTCTCCTCTGGATGAGTTCCTTGTCATCCAGAATCTCATAACGTGGATCATCAAATAAGTTATTAGTTTCAAAGAATTCTTCCTTCCATTGACAACCCTTTGTGGCAACTTATGGGCCTCTAAAAAGGTTAGTGGGAAGTAAAACAGTAATGGATATCGGGGCTTGTTGATTTTTGTGTAGCATCGATAGGTATTCCCGCATGCCTAAGTCAGCCTAGAAGAATTATGAAGAATTAAATAAAATTTGATTTTTGAATGACAAGTTGGCCTAGGAGGGTGAAGAGACGTGTCCCTTGGGTTATGCTATCCCATTCGACTAGTATATATAGATGATGTGGCATTTCATTTTCTCTACCCAAGCAAGAGCAGGTCTGAGCAAGGAGAAATCTGATTTTGGAGTTCATCTTTTCTTCATTTTTATCTCTCTTGGCTGTGCGTGTGAATAGAAAAGGTGAGTTTGACTACTGTTGACTGAGCTGCTTGATCGAGATTTGATCAGGCCGTTGGACCAAGTTTTGACTTGTGTTGACCAAGCAGTTTTACCTCAGATTTGACTGCAGTTCATTGAGGGTTTGACCATAGACTTGACTGCAGTCCGCACATGCAAATTTGACCTCAGTCTAACCAGCTGCAGGGCTGCATGTGCGGGTTGACCGCAGGAAGCAGTTTGCGTAGGTGCTGATTTTGACTGGTTTGGACCAGTGATGAATTACTGAAGATTGACCAGGTTTGACTGATATTTTTGACTTGGATATTGGCATAGATTTCTAGACAAATTGGATTTGCAAACCTTGTTGAAGAATATTTTCTCCTAAAAGAAAAGTTGTTGGCTTTTCTCCCAAGGTAAAAATATTGTCTCTATTGTGCATGGTTGTCTTTCTATGATCTTTACTGTTTTCGCGACATTCTCTGTTGAGATTTTCTGTGTATAATTGCTCAATGATATCAGTGGCATGAGATAAATTGTTTGAAGATCATTAGGTAGTAATTATCAGATCAGAAAATTGTTTTCTACTGCACTCCTTGTAGAAAATTCAACATGTGAAAATTTCTGAATCCTTATTACAGGAATCCTACTGCAGAAATCTGGTTTACTTCTCCTACTTGTGGTTTTAATTTAACAAGTTATTTTCAGAGATATTCAGAAAACATTGAAGTAAACACACTGCAGCCTACACATACATACAGATCAAGTACTGAAGAATTAAGCACATTTGATAGAGGACACACAACATTTTTCGGATAAATGTCCCCATAAAAAACCCAATGTGGGAAAACCGGTGCAACAACTATTGAGGGTTTTATTATTATGCAAAATTCTGAATACAATCTAGGGTACCAGTAGTGGTTTACCCAATAGAGAAATTCCCGGCAGAAGTACCTCTATCTTCGGAGATAGATAATATGGCTGATTCAGATGAGGATGAAGAACCCCACAGGGGCCTACACAGTCACTGCGTCACCCCTTCTAGATCCGCTGAATACGAGCCCTAGCTGGCCCACTGAAACCACAGGGAAGCTCTCTGAGTGACTGCGTCAGCCTTTTCAAGCTTTGCGTCCCTCTGCATGAGCCCTTCTGGCTCTGCGTCACCCTTGCTGGGCTTACACTGCCTCTGCGTCACCCCTCCTGGGCTTATGCTGCCTCTGTGTCACTCCCCCTTGGCCTGTGCTACTCCTTTGGTACGAATCTGCCTCTCTGCCAATGTATTCTCGGCCTCGGATCTGAAATCTCTCTACCGATCTACCCCTCGTTGCATTGCAAGCTCATTCGAAAATTCTCAGCAAACCGCGCCCTAGAATTTTGACTTAGCTCAAGTGCTACTGCTATGTGTGTGTTCTCCAACTGACCCCAAGCCTTTCTTTAATACTTTTCCAGTTGACAAATCAATGGCCATGATCTAATCTCTAATCAACGACTAAGATTAGAAAAGACTTGATCCTCGTCACTTAGAACATTCTCACCCACATGTCTAAATCAATTCACTTTAATTATTTAATTTCCCTAAGTTAGACTTAGGGACTCCATTAAAATAATTAATTATTTGAATTACTTAAGCTCTGGGTGGAAATTCTCCAAACGATTTCTGGGTCTTGGAGATCTCATGTGTTCTAGCCCCTCCACAAAGTTTCAGAGCTAGAGCACATCCGATGTTACCCAAAAAATCAACACAACATGGTACCAGAGCATTGTTGAAAGAGCAACCATTGAAGTCAGCCTAAGAGACAAGTGTTTAGCAACTTGACTGGATTTTTTGATCTCTTGCCAAATGATGGCAAGTCTTAGAATGGAAGACTGTTTGAAAAGTGTTACCAAATCTTCATAAGGAAGTTATTCTGGAACTAGAGGGAGTTGAGGAGAAAGTCATTGTTTCTGCTCTTTTTGGCACTATTACCAATAGCAATGATATATGATTGGTGGACATTGGTGTTTGTAGGCACATGATAGGTTTTCAAGATTTTCTAACCTATCTGTCTGAGAGGGATTCATCATGGGAAGTGGAACTTGGAGACAATGCGAAGTATGCTAAGAAAGGAGTTGGGACAACTTCAATTTAGCTGCAGTACAGAGATTTTATACATATGAGTGATGTATTGTTTGTACTAGGTTTGAAGAAGAACCTACTCTTTATTTTAGAGTTGGAGAATAAAGGCTACAAAGTTGTACTTGTGGATGGTCAGGTTCTTGTATGGCGAAAGGACTCGAGCATAGACTCAGCAGGTGTGATTGGTATTCGAGAGGAAGGACTATACAATTTATTAGGACAACCATCCCAGACATTGGTGCCCAAGGAGGAGAAGAAGAAGGATATGTCAAAGGTCAATTGCTTCATTTGTCATGATTTTGGACACTATGCCTCCCAGTGTCCTAAGAAGAAAAGAAAGAGAAAATAGCATGCATTAGCAGTAAATGTTGATGATGATGACGATAAGCATCCACCTCAGAAGAAGTCACAAATTTGTCAGAAAGGAAGTTGACAATTCCTCAACAGTTTCTTCCTTAATCAAGAGATAAGTACTGCATATTTTTCTCGCTTGATTATTTTTATTAATTTTATTTTCGGTCAGCCTCTTATCTTTGTATGTTACCTTGATTATAATTTTTCTTCCATGGTCTCCTGAATGGAGTTTTCAGAAAGGAAGAATATGTACATTGTGGAGACTACCAATACTATGATGCATGCAACAGATGGCAACATCGAGAAGTACAAGGCAAGGTTGTGACCGTGCTAGATAATTGGAAGAGATATATTTTCTCCAGTTGCGAAATGGTCAATATTCAAGAAGGGAATTGTACAAATTGTTAGAGCGTCCAAGACAGTCCCAGATAATTGGAAGAGCTTCCTTCTCCAAGGGAGCAAACAGTTAGGAAAAATGGAAAGAGCAACCTTGCAAGAGGGTGACATGAGTTGAGATTGTGATATGCTCAAAGACGATGAGGTCTGTAGGAGGTGTATGCCTTCTATGAGGTGACATGTTAGACAAAAGAGTATGCTTCAGTGACAGAGGGAGTAGTAGCGGTAGAAGGACTTGCCTATGTGACAGAGGGAGTAGTAGCAGTAGAAGGACTTGCCTATGTGACAGAGGGAACAACCTGGATTACCACTAATGGATCTGCTTCAGTGTAAGAGGGATTTGGCCTTGGAAGTTTGAGATGAAAGCTCTTGGCATGATGCATTATTTCTTGGGATTAGTGGTGTAGAGACCAGATGAAATCTTCCTCGGATAGGGAAATATATAGTCCAGATTTTAAGGAGATTCGGTGTGATGGACTACAAGTCCATGCCTACACTTATGATTTCTAATCTGTAGAAGATGAGTGATTCCGCTTCAGATTCAGATTTGGTGGATCCCACGATATACAAGAAGTTGATTGGATCCTTGATGTTGCTTTGCATTAAACATCCTAAACCGGTATATGGTTGAGCCGAGGCAAGTACACAGGGTTGCAACAAAGCATGTGTTGAGTTATGGTACAATTGGATATGGTCTGAGATATGTCTCAGGGGGTGAAGTGAGGTTGCAGGGATATATGGATTCAGATTGAGCAAGGAGTGCATAGGACTGAAAGAGCACCTTGGGGGTGCTGCTTCTATATGGGATCAACTATGATATCCTGGTTTAGCGAGAAGCAGACTTTTGTCACCAACGTCGTAAGTTGTGAAACCAAGTGGCTTCAGAAGCTTCTTGCAAGATTATTTGGTTAGGTCAAAGCACATTGAGATAAAATATCACTTCATCTGAGACATGGTGCAGAAGGGGGCAGTGAAGCTCTAGTACATATTGATAGACGAGCAGATTGCAGACATTCTCACAAGGGATTTGTCTAGAGGGAAGTTTGTATACTTCAGAGACAAGTTTAGCGTGATGCAGAGTGTCTCCCTCGTGGAGAGGGAGAGTTGATGTCTTTGCAGGATTGGGCAGACCATCTCTTGAGAAGCCATGTTGATTTGGCTGGGTCATGTTGATTTGACCAGAGGAGATTGATACATTCACCTAAGTAGTCAATTGATTTGACTGGACCATGTTGATTTGCTCAGGGGTGAACTTGCATTTCACATAATTTAATTCGGCATCATCTCATTTTGCATCAAGTTGATTTTGCGGGCATTCTATCTACTTGCAACATTATATTGTGTCTTTCTTGTACTTGTTATCTAAATTATTTGCTCATTGCCATTTAATGCTGTCATGTTTATTTGAGCATTTTTTTAAAGTACCAACTTCATTTATTTTTTGCAAGTTGTATCTTACTGCTCATATTTCAATATCTCTTGTACTAACACTTGTCTTGCAACATTGCTATCCTTGTAACTTAAAGTGTTATTTCCATTTTGCAAGTATACAATCTTTACTTGAGCATTGTTTATAAGGCACCGGTTTCTCATTTTACTTTTGTTAAATGCCATATTGACCTTAAACGAATGTATCCTTTACATTGCTCATTAACTCTTGTACTTGCAAATTTTAAATCAAGTTCCATTGAGAAGTGAATGCCTTGCCCTTAGTCTCATAAAACTTGTTGTGTTCAACAAGTCTTTCCTTTAGAAACCTTTCTTAGGGTCCACTGTCGTTGGCTTTAGCTAGGAGAGAGCCTAGACAGAGAGAGTTGGGATTAGGTGACAACCCCATCTATGAGCTTTTCCACGAAGGCCACACCTAGTGGGGTTGAGGGTTTTCCCACATTAACTTAGGTGTGTCAGCGAGGCAGCAAGAAGATTAACACCCTAAGTCAAGTACATGGACTTGGTTGAAGAATGGTTCGGTGGACTGACATTTCCTTGTGACAGGTAGGAAATGGTTCCGTGGAGGACAAACTTTGTTGAACCTAGGTGGAGTATGTGCCTCAGAGAGGCAGTGTGGTGTCCTATTTAATGCCTACCAAAATTGTGCTTTGATCATGGTAAAGTAAAAAACTATGTTGCACGAGTTTCTGGAACTTGGGAACGTTGGAAACTTGGGTACGGGTGTCAGGAACGGCTAGAAGTTTCCCCAAAATTTACAAGAAACAGCTGATTGGGAACGTCAATATTATATAATAAAAAAATAAATTATATAAAAAAATAAATTATTTTATAATTTAAAATTCTTATATGTTTAAAATTTTAAACTTAATTTTAATTATTTAACAATTTTAAACGTAACCAAATATGTTACGATTACAAGTGTTAAAGTATTATCGCTAGATTAATATATGATCGATGATATATATTAAATAAAGATATATGAATAAATGCTGGTATATAAATCACTATAATAAGTGGGTAATGTTTTACTATATTAATGCTGCTATATTTATCATAAAACAGATTCTATATGAATAAATGCTCATATATAAATCGCTATAATATGTGGATAATGTTTTACTATATTAATTCTGCTATATTTATCATAAAACAGATTCTCTGATGTGGATAATGTTTTACTTACCGTATACATCGTTCTCTCTAACACACTATGAAAGTGAGCTAATGTCGGCCTTTTTTTATTATTCTACAGAAGAAAAAACAAAGAAAGAAAAAAAAATGACTGCCTTCATGGAACTTAGTCGGCTAAGAAAGAAAACTGTGGGCAGGCAGCAGCACAGCTAATTTGGGTGCCAAGAAGAGCACCACCAGGGTTTCAATATGTCTTTCCTCACCCGCCCTTTATTACACCAACAAAATATGAGGGTCCACACAATTCACAAAATAACATTTCATCTTTTGTTGAATTGGGTGTCAATGGAGATCGAACTCGAGGAGGGATGGGTGAGGGGTTCCAATATTGGGGTCGGAGCTCATGACATGGTTAGCCTTGCCATGAACAGTTCTAATGGGAAACTCCTTACGGTCAAATCTGCAACCCGTTATACTTGGGCATTGGAGAATGAGTATATGAACTCCGAGAGTGAGTGCTTAATGAGTGTTTGATCGGAGTCCAAAACATAATAAGTTAGGAAAGTTGAAATCCCCGCTCCAAGGTTCCCATATCAAACCCTTCCACGTGCCAGAAACATGTCTGCGCTCCAATTGCCGTTCTGTAAGAAAAGGGAACGTTTCGGTCCCATTCCAAAGCTCCCAGGAATGCGGGAACCGCTGGAACGGGTTCCCTACATGTCAGGAATCGTTCCCATGTAACTAAGGTAAAAAAGAATTTGTTTTTGAGTCAAAAGAAAATTATTTTGTATCATGTCTCATTTGGACATTTAAAAGAAAGAGAATTTGAATATTTAGTTTGAGTCAAAAGTCAACAAAATGACCAAGTTGACCCTCCTTGGACAAGTCAGCATAGCTCTCCAAGTGGCACCCATTCGATGCTCCTGGTCAACTATATATAAGATGGCAGCTATTCGATCCTCTTGGTCAACTATATACAAGAGACAAGATCGACCAACTTGGAGTTCATTCATTCATCACAACGAGAAGTACATCTAATCCTAGCAAAGGAGTAGAAGATACCAAGTCAAAGGAGAGAGAAGACAAGACAAAGACTAAAGAATATTCCCTCTTGACCGAATCTTTGACTAGTACTGGCTCGCACATATTGTTGATAGGTGGTTTTCGTTGATGTCAACCCAAGCAACACCAAGAGCTACCCTGATTTTTGTCGGCAAATTTGACATGGCAATTCATGGAATCTTGTGTTAGGATAATTCTAGATAGATTCTCCTCGACAAGATGTTTCTGTTGATATATGGTACGCCTCGTGGTTCCTTTTGGTTTGAGAGAAAATTGAGTTTGAAGTTGAAGACCCAGTTTTGTGGGCTAA
The DNA here is from genome assembly GCA_034641835.2 of Pinus albicaulis. Lineage (NCBI taxonomy): Eukaryota > Viridiplantae > Streptophyta > Pinopsida > Pinales > Pinaceae > Pinus > Pinus albicaulis. The sequence continues at coordinate 568,988,892 of CM076580.1, read as the reverse complement.
AACCCCAGGGGTTAATGACATGACACCTCCTCCTATGGTTGTCAATATATGACATTGTTAATCATTATAACCTCACCATGTATAAGTTACATAACTCGAAGAATCAAAGGCATTAAACCAATCATTGACTTCACAACTCAGTAGGACCATATGCACTAAGCCAATCATTGATTTCAAAATTTTAAGTGGAATTGAAAATATTTCTAGACAAATATTTAATAGGGTTTTTAAGGGTTAGATATTATTATTTATTAATTATTAATGGGTGCTTATTAATTTTTGACACAACATTAATTTAGGAAGGGTGTTGATTTAGGGAGTGGCCCTTAGTGTCTTAAAATAACAAAAACATAAGAATAATAACCTCATTAATTCTCCTTAAGGCCAACGGCCTACCTTTCTTAAGATACATGGCACATATTTGTTTCAAACCCCATTAATTGTCAACACATATCTCATAAAGCCCTTGTACTCTCCAACATACACTTTCACGACCCCTTGTAGGTTTATAAAAGGTGACCAAATGCTCTCCCTAATGTATAAGTGAAAAAGATATAATCTGAAGGAATACTCTTAAAATTTTAGGCCCTCATGGGCTTCTAATGCGGGATCTGTTGCAGGGAGATTAAGGTTCCGTTGAGGACTGGTTTGGCTCATTTCTAAGTGCTTAAAGGCAGCGAGGAAGCAGTACCATCTTCTAAAGATTATAATTAAAATTCTAAAGTTATGTGTAAATCTGGAAGGGCCATCTGAAGTACACGTTCCTTGTGAACGTTTGAGAAGGGGAGCGAAGATCATTACCTTATGCTTATTTGAAGGGCAACGAGATCATTTTATATGTACCGTAGCAAAGGGTAAAGCTTACACCTTGATCATTTTGCATAGAATAAACTTGGACCTGGGTTTCAGACCAGCTAGATTATTTTCAGGTCATATTGTGGTTTGTTTCCTTGTGTGTCTTGGTCCTATAGGTCTGTTCTGGTATGTATCAAGTCATTTTAGCATCAGACTGTTCTAGTAGTCATTCTAGCATGTTGTAATAGTCATTCTAGTGTGTTATAGGTATGCTCTAGTAGAATTATAGCATAGTACAAGACTCGGACCTGTGGTATTTTGTAACAGTCTCTTAGTTGGCGAGGACCGAGTATAGAAGGCCAGACTCTCAAGTCTGTTAGGGCAGTCTTTGAGTCTCGTGTAGTTAATGGCTACTATAAGTCCGTTATGAGGTATGTTTAGATCTAGTATAGGGTTATCATTTTGAGGACCGTATATGGGGTCTGTTAAGGTATATCCAGGGTCTGTATTAATTTGTACAGGTCATCAAGGCACCAAAGTTGGATAAAATTCTTAAAGATTTGGTAGCATCAATGGTACAGGTAGGTATATTTGTGCCTCATTTATAGTTGCATTGAAATTTTCATATATATATATATATCTTGTTGTAGGCATAAGATCTCAAGTATATTTCACATCTTTATAGTCAATTCTATTATTGATACACTAATCCTCTCTTGCAGGAAAAGGTAAGTATTGTTATAAGGGTTATTTGTATTTATGTTTTGGGAAGTGGGATTCGCTCGGGGATATCCTCTATTGCAGGTGTAAACACTCTTCAAGAGCTGAACATTCTCATCACCTACAACATCTACTGTCTCTCTAAGAAATGATTTTTTCCCAACAACTACAACACATCAAGCAGTGGGACCTACAGGACTGTCTTCGTTTCAGTATAGCCACACCATTAAAGACAGGGTGGACACAGTATCAAAGGCAGCAAGGCACAATCAGTAAACAGTGAAGACTAAAGAACTCAAGCAATGAAACAGTGAAAGGCCAAGCTATCAGTACATCGAGAACAAGAGCAAATCATTATCACTTCTACAACAAGTTCTTCAACAACAATAAGAACAATCAGAACAACAATAGTCAAGTATTGTAAGTTTGTAAAGAAAGTCACGTTGTCATTTAAGGCCAAACACTGTACATCTATGTAATTGTAAAAGTCTGTATCATTGCCTAGAGTTGAAGAAGGCAAATTTGGTTTGGAAGAAGGTTTTTGGTTTGTTGTTGGGACAAGGGTTCTTAGTTTATCGGGACAAGGGTTTAGGTCTTAGTTTGTCAGTTAGTCAAGGAAAATCTTTGTAATATCATTGTAACTGTTGGATGGTGTTGTCATTGATGTCAACCCATGGAGTTGACTGGGTTTGACTTTGACCAAAAAACCAGTCATTGATGTTGAATGGATAATGAATGCTTCTTAGTAATTTTCAGATTACATCTAGATAGCAGCTACACTGTTGGATGGTTGAAAACCCAAGTCCTAGGGTTTGGGTTTTCTGGACTGAGGATGTACCCCGAATTTGTCGAGGGTTTTTGAAGGGTTAAATCATTGCGTTTGGCTTGGATATCCATGTCATTGGATTCTCCTCGAAGAGATCTTTCCAGTGGTATGTGGTACACCACGTGGTTCCTCCTGGTTAGAGAGATAAGTGAGTTCGAAGGTAAAAACCCCAGTTGGTGGGCTAAAACCCCAAAAGGTGACTTGGCACATTTCCATTAGTTGTAGGTACCTAAAATTAAGATTGAGGATTTCTTGCCATACTTTGTGGAGATACTATCCTGAAGAAGGACTTCAAGCCACCATGCACCCATATAACTCCTACATCTCGTTAGAAAGCCTAATCTATTTTGGTAGTGCATCTTCCTTAGGGCATAAGAAAACAAAATACACAATATTTATCAATTAAAATAAAAAATTAATAATGTGTTAAAATCCTAACTGTCTCCTTCAACGTTCACCATAGAAGCCCCTCTCAACTCTATAAAAAGAAAGCTCATATATCCTCCAAAACAAGTCATCGTGGCATTTTTCGCTATAACTTTGTTTCTACGAAGCTGAAGAAGCTGAAGAAAAAACCCATTTGATCCAAAATCCCGATGAACCTTGTGACGGAATTTCAGATCTTGTTTCGCTATATTTTCGGAGATATGATCTGAGGAAGTTAGGGTTTTTGCAGGCTCCCGAATTCTATGTCAAACAGGTGACCTTGGGAAAATCATCATAACTTTCTCTCTGAGCATTGGATTCAAATTTCGTAAAAAGTGACAGAAAGAGGATAGACTGTAGTTTGTTGGGCATCGTTTTTAGGGACAAAGGTCGATACAATGACACGTGGCACTTCGTACAAGTTTTCTCTATTGAACCAGTCTATAATCAGGTCATCATGGGAGATTGGGAATAACTCTTTCTTGAAGCATCCAATCTTGATTAGACCTGTGGAGTTGGAAAGAGGACTTAGAAGGATACCACAGGACGAAATTTTAGAACTTGGAGATCTGAAATTATATAGATACAACATATTCAATATCGAGCTCCTAGAAAGCAACATAAAGGGTAGCATTTAGGAATTGATTTCACCCTCTTCCATACATAATTAGGGGAACATATGCGAGATTATTTCACTACTATTAGTGAAGGGAACATCCTCTAGTTATACAACCTATTGGAGAAGGATGGATTGCAGGGTTTGACCAGTCAAACAACGTGCATACATATATGTTGTTAGCACCCTGGGGACAAAGTTTGAGAGCATTGATTGCAGGGCATCGGGATGACTTGAGACACCTTGGGTTATGTCATCATTTGATAGTAGTGCCAGATAGATGCTGCATTGTGTGCAACCTGATACGATGATGACAATGGTACAACATTGATGACTATTCATTCATGAGCAGTGTGATGACAGTGTTTTGATGACTATTCATTTGTGAAGTGACATTTTGTGGTATCCAACAGTTATACAGTGATTTGCAGTGACAGTGATATACGGTGTCCAGTGACAGTGATAGCTTGATGTGCAGCTTTGTGCAATGATCAGTTTGTGAGAACAATGATCAGTGGCTACCAGGATTCAATATTTATTCTACCTCTTCCTTACAGCTATTCTACATTGATTCAAAGTACAAGGGGTCCAGTGTGAAAATTGTGAAACGTGATCTACTGACTCTTCTAGGTGATCGGAGTCACGTTTAGGTTGTGGCCTGAGAACACTTCAGGGCGGCAGGGTGGTTCTAGGGCAAGTTGTGGCATCCATTCAGTTGTGGCTGATAAATTAACAGGGCAGCGAAGCATCCTTTCTGACAATAGCTAGTAAACAGAGTGTTGGGGCACTCATCAGGTTGTGGCCTAATCTACAGGGTGTTGTGGCGTCCTTTTGGTTGTAGCAGGATATTATCGTTTAGTAACATCTTATAGGTTGTGGCCTGTGAATTAGGGGGTTGACGCATCCCTTAGTTGTAGCTTAAATCTTGATGTAACTAATATTTCTTTTAAAGAGAGAAGAAGACAATTACTAGAGAAGCATTTGGTGGTTTTGACCCAGAGGGGGATTTCCACCTAAAAATCTCCGTGTCTATTGTTTTATCTTTCTGCATTGTTGTATGGTGTTGTTTACTGTTGATTATTGTTTATAATTGTTGAAGAAGAACATTGATAATAACTGAAGAATAACTAATGCTCTGAAAATGATTTAAAAGTGCTAATTGCTATGAAATACTGATTCACCCCTTCCTCTCAGTATTTACAACAGTAATGTGGATCATTGTCCCTGGTACGGGAGTCCACACTTTTGTATTAAACTTTTGTCTTTATAGGGTGGTAGGGTGGTGCTAGACTAGTGAATGAAGTCACCTTGGTGCTAGGGTGAGTTGTGGCTCACTTGGGTGTTGGGGCATCCTTTCAGCTGACTGCTGATAAAACCAGGGCATTGGGGTGTCCTTCCAGTGGGAGCTAGAGAAGAATGCTTTTCTAGAGTTCTAGGAAGTTGTAGCTTTCTTTTCAGTTGGGGCTAAAAATTAAAGAACTTATTAGAAAAGCGTTCAGTGGTTTTTGACCCGGAGGGGATTTTCCACCTAAAATTCTTGTGCCTACTGTCTCTATTTTTGCATTGCTGTTTACTGTTCTTACTGAATAATAATAATAATAACTGAAGATTAACTGATGCTCTGAAAAGATTAATAAAGTGCTAATTTCTAAGAAACATTGATTCACCCCATCTCTTAATATTTCCAACACATGTGTTGAGATTTGTAGCTTAGGAGGTACTCCGAGCCCTAGGGTTCGGGGTTTTGGAAGAATGGGCTCCACAATGGCTTTGTGGGCTTAGAACCCAAGGTGTGGGCTTTGCACTTAAGCTTGTGGGTGTGAAACCACAAGGAGTTTCATTGGTTTGACACTTGGAGGATGTAGGGGACCCTTAAAGGAGAAAGGGGATACAGAACACCAAGAGTTGTCATGTCATTTGGGGGATTTGAATTTATTTGTGTGCAGGATGGATTTGGATATGAAAAGGTCAAGTCAGCTAGGGTAAAGAGCAACCCTCATGATAATTCGTGTAGCCCCAAGGAGAGGCATATAAATAAAAGATTATGTGGAGGCTAGAAGGTATCAACCAAGTGCAAAACATTATAGAGAAGAGATCTGAGGCAACCGAGCTCAAGGAGGACAGGACGAAGAATTTTGGGACTGGTTTTTGGTTTATTTTGTATCTATTGCAGGTCCGAGGAGAGCAGGAGGCTAGCCACATTGATTCAAGACAATTTTTTGCATGAGTTAAGGGTATTCTTCCTCAAAGACAAGGCCGAGATAGTTCTGGTCTATTATAGGTAGGGTCGAGCCCTGTTTATGGTGCCAAACAGTGGTTTGGAAGGGTAAAAGGGTGGTTGGGCATGCCTAGAAGGACAATGAGCTAGGACAAAGTTTGTGGAAGGAAGGACGAAGAGATTTGAGGGATAGTTGAGGGCTGGCATGTTTCCCTAACCATGCCGAAAATTTGCAGACATGTAGCATGCATGGACAATGAAAAACAAAAGGAGAAATCAAAGGTATGTCTTCTAAGTTAGTGTATTTGCTAAGTGGTTGAGCAGTCCTCAACAAGAGTCTCGATGTGTTGATGCGTTGATGGACTAACGATCAACTAAAGAGGAAATTGGGGCTGTGTTCAGTGGCCTAAAGGAGTTGGTACATTGATAAAGGAAAGAGCTGCAGATTGGGAGCACAAGGACTGACAATGGTGTTCAAGGTATGATCGAGGAGCTGTGATGGTGTGCAACATCTACTAGATGATCAATAAATCTTGTTCTTGTATTCTTGTATCAGTGGATGTATGAGGGCCATTATCCCTGGTACGAGAGCGCTAAACTATTGTATTATCAGTTTATTAATATAACGAGGTTGGGTTATTGTAAAATTGTAAAAAGTGTGGAGATTTTGGGTAGCATCGGATGTGCTCTAGCTCCAAAATTTTGTGGAAGGGCTAGAACACATGAGATATCCAAGACCCAGAAATTGTTTGGAGAAATTCCACCTGGTGTAAAAGTTATTCAAATAATTAAATTTTTTAATGAGGACTCTAAGTCTAACTTAGGGAAATTAAAAAATTAAAGTGAATTAATTTACACATGTGGGTGAGAATGTTCTAAGTGACGTGGATCAAGCTTTTTCTAACCTAAGTCGTTGATTAGAGATTAGATCACGGTCATTGATTTCTCAACGAGAAAAGTATTAAAGGAAGGCTTGGGATCAGTTGGAGAGTACACACAGAGTAGTAGCACTTGAGCTAAGTCGAAATTCCGAGGCGCGGTTTGTTGAGAATTTTTGAGTGAGCTTGCAGTGCTAGTGAGGGGTAGATCGACAAGGGAATGTTTTGATCTGAGGCCGAGGATACATAAGCAGAGAGGAAAAATTGTATGAGGCAGCGTAGAGGCCAGCAGGAGGGACGCAACCCAGTCAAGCTGATGCAAAGACAACGCAGGGGTTGACACAGGCCCTTCTGCATGACGCAGAGGCAGCGCTGAGCCCTTCAAGGTGACGCAGGGGCAACGTGAGGCTTCAGGGGCTGACACAGAGGCTGGAGAGACATCATTGGGGTTCTAGTGGGGCAAAAAGGGCTCATATTCAGTAATTCCCTTGAGGGTTTGAATCAACCATATTTTGTATCTCCGAGTGATAAGGTACAACTGCCGTGAAATTCTCTGTCGGGCAAACAACTACTGGTGCCCATCATGCATTCAAATTCTGCTTAATAATAAAGCCATCAAAGAGTTGTTGCGTCGGTTTTCCCACATTGGGTTTTTCAGGGGACATTTGTCCGAAAAATCATGTGTGTCCTTTGTCATATGTGCGATATGTTTCAGTAAATGATCTGTATGTATGTGCAGGCTACAGTTGTGTTTACTTCGATATTTTTCTGAATATTCAGTTAAATAATTTTCTAATTAAATCAAACAAGTAGGAGATGTAAATCAATATGTTGCAGTAGGGTTTCTGTATTCAGAAATTTTCACATGGTATCAGAGTGATTGCAGATCAAGTTGAAGCCATCAGCAAGGGGATGAAGATTTTTTTGCTGCAGGAGGGCAGCTGAAGCTGCACAGAATAAGCAAGAGGCAGCATAACACGAGAGGGACATCACAGGCTCTGCAGGGGTGACGCAGAGCCAATCTGCTCACTCAATGCTGACGCAGGCCCAAAGGGGTGACGTAGAGCCTATCAAGCTCACGCTGGGCTGACACAGGCCCTAGAGGGTGACATAGTCCAAGAGGGAGTGACACCGTGCCTGTTGTCGTGGCTAGAAGTGTAGTTCCTAATCTTCAAAGTTGCTGGTGGGGCCATCGGTTTTGTTGGTGCAGAACAATGCCTAGCAAAGTTGACAAAGTAAGGGGAAACAATCCCTCAACATATTTTGTTGCCAAGAAATCTAAGATTCGATCAAGAGGAGTGATCGTAGAGGGTTGATTCGACAGAATTGGCGGAGGATATCCGCGAGGGAAATCACTTGTCAGAGGGAGCAGATTCTTTAGAGGGGCTTTATCGCCAAGAAACCCAAATCCAGTCTTTTGCTGAGTGAAGCAATAGTAGAAGGGAGAAAAGCACTTGCTTCAACAGTTTGAGCAGAGATGGCCCCGTATGGACTGAGAGATTAGGAGAGGTTAGAATTTGTGTCTAACTTTGCTATCTAGCAAGCCAGAATCCTGATAGTCCTTGAGGAGTATGGCATCAGAGACCATGCTGAGAATGTCCTGGCTGTGCCGACTGATGCTGATGCTCTGAAGAATTTCAATGAAAATCAGGGGCAGGCTAAACTCTTGATCATGGATGGCGTGAAGATCACGTGGCTCCACATATTGCCGAGAAGAAGACGACAAACGAGGTGTGGACAACCTTAACCATGTTGTATCAAGGTAGCTCTGTCCAGAGGAAGATGCTTCTAGAGAATCAGATGCGGATATTCCAGATGCATAAGGGAGAGGAGATCGATCCTTTCCTCTTTAGATTACAGACTATCCGAGACTAGCTAATTGCCATGGGGCCAACTCTTGATGATGGACTTATGGTGAAGACTGCCCTGAATGCAGTCATCGATGAGTGGGAGACCTTTGTCCAAAGTATCTTGGGTAGAGCACAACTCCCAAAATGGGGGGGACATGCGGGCAATCCTTCGTCAGGAGGATAAACAAGAGGGAATTCAGCAACGAAGGAGTCAAAATTAAGAAAGAGGAGGAGGAAGATGCAGCCCTAGCATCTAAGGGACAAAGGTAGCAAGGGAAGAAGAAGAAGGATCTATCCAAGGTTCGGTGCTTCAAATGTGGTGAATTTGGACACTATACTTGTCCTAAGAAGAAGGGCAAGGAAGATTCGGATTCCAAGGGAGAAGCAGCGAAAGAGGATGATGGCAGCGATGATGATGTGGCCATGAGTGCTCATGTACCTCGAGAGAAGAGGTGGGGCAACGTAGATTTGTAGAGTGAGCTACAGATGGTGCTGGCAGGATCCTTGAGGTGCCCAAACTCTTGGATCACATACGAGCTACGGGAGCCTTAAGACAATAGCAGGATGACTGGAGCAGTGGATGTCGAGGATCATGGAAAGGCACAAGGCAGTGCTTAAACGTTGAAGACTGGAGCAATGCAGAGGTGAGGCAGCAGCAGCGCAGAGGCTGATGGGATTTCATCAGTGCAGAGGTAGTGCTTACACAGCGCAGAGCAGCAAACAACGCAGAGCTTCAGAGAGACAGTGCAGAGCAGCGACAGAGAGTGCTTCAGTGATGAGATGCAGCTTGGCTGACTTGTGTGTCAGTTGTTGGGTGATTCTCCTTCAGTTGCTTACTTCTCAGCAACTGAGTTGCAATGCAACAGTTAGCAGTGGCAGTGCTATAAGCAGCATGATGCAACAATTTGAGAGGGAGCTGCAGTATAGATGTGGCAGTGACTGTGGCAGAGTCATGGGAAGTAGTGCAGAAAGCAACAACGCAGTGGATGGAGGGCAGAAGGCCAAGCATCAACAACACAGGGAACTGATGTCAGAGATCAGAGTAACGCTTTTGGAGTGAAGTGTTGTTAGAGCACATTCCTCGCTAAGAGGGAGTGTTGAGATTTTGGGTAGCATCGGATGTGCTCTAGCTCCGAAACTTTGTGGAGGGGCTAGAATGCAAGAGATATCCAAGACCCAAAAATTGTTTGGAGAAATTCCACCTGGTGTAAAAGTTATTCAAATTATTAAATTTTTTAATGAGGACCGTAAGTCTAACTTAGGGAAATTAAAAAATTAAAGTGAATTAATTTACACATGTGGGTGAGAATGTTCTAAGTGACGTGGATCAAGCTTTTTCTAATCTGAGCCGTTGATTAGAGATTAGATCACGACTGTTGATTTCTCAACGAGAAAAGTATTAAAGGAAGGCTTGAGGTTAGTTGGAGAGTACACATAGAGCAGTAGCACTTGAACTAAGTTGAAATTCTGGGGCGCAGTTGTTGTGGAGGTAAATCCCCTCTACGAACAGAGGCGATCCCACTAGCCCTAGAGTGGGTCTAGCAACAATCGAAACACGCAAAGTTATTGGTGCCTAGTTACAAAACATAGAGTCACGATAGATCGCTTACCGTGATTACTTCGCTGCTGTTGTCGAAGGAGAAGTGGCGCTTCTGTTCCTGTACACACACAAAGAAGAGAGACAACATGCAACGTAATATTTCACACTTTTATAACTATCGATCAGTCAAAGAGGAACGAATGAAATTGCATTATATAATGGAAAAACACAATCATGGAACCAATAGCAGAGTCATGTATATTAACATACGAGAGAACGATTACAACCGGTGCTCTGACATCGTGATCTTCCTTCGACAGGGTTCCAGCGGGACGTGTCTCACAAAGCTCGTTAGGGATTCGACAGAACTCTCTCTCTCACAGGGCTCTCCTTAGCTCTACTCTTGATTGTCACTCAGCTATAATTTCCTTCCCAAAAGTTCAACTAGCTAGAAAATGGAGAGGGCAGGCTTTTATAGAGGGAGAAGGAGAGGTTAGGCTCCCTATAATCATGGGGGAGAGTCCTATCTCTTAGGAAGGTTCCATGAGAGGTGGAAAACCACTTCCTAAACAGGGAGATTCGGAGGCAAACAACCCAACCTCATTTTGATGATCCGTTCTGAAGTTGTTAGAATCAAACTTCCGCCTTCTATTGTTAAAAAAAATTCCTTAATAGGCTTGGCGCGGACATAACACAGGGACAGAGCGCCAGTTGGCGCGCCCACTAGTGTGCATTTTCCCCATTGGCGCAAGGGATGAACTGGCTACCCGCGCCAATGCCAAAACATGGATTTTTAGGGTTTTCCAGAGGAAATGTTCTTCAGGAGAATTCTTGTCCTTATACAGAAGGATGCCATCAAGGTGTTTTCAGGACATTTTACTGTTCACAGGTCACGGGAATAGTCCTCCAATGTACGGAACGAGGGATTGCAGGGACAGTGACAAAATGCTGTGTAACAGCGGTTTGCTGAGAATTTTCGAGCAAGCTTGCAATCCTAGTGAGGGGCAGATCGGCAAGGGATATTCTGGTTCGAGGACGAGGATACATAAGCAAAGAGGCATAACTGTACTAGGCAGTGCAGAGGCTAGCAGGAGGGACGCAACCCAGCCTGGCTGATGCAGAGACAATGCAGGGACTGATATAGGCCCTTCCAGTTGATGCAGAGGCAACGCTGAGCCCTTCAGAAGACGCAGGGGAAGCATGAGGCTTCAGGGTCTGATGCAGAGGCTGAAGAGACAGCGCTAGGGTTCCAGTGGGCCAAAAAGGGCTTGTATTCAGTAATTCCCTTGAGGGTTTGAATCAACCATATTTTCTATCTTCGAGTGATAAGGTACAATTGGCATGAAATTATCTGTCGGGCGAACTACTATTGGTGCCTATGATTTATTCAAATTTTGCTTAATAATAAAAGCCTTGAGGTCCGAGAGAGAGGGAGGGGTGAAATGCTTTATGAGAACGCGCCCAACTGAAAACACTGCCGTCGGAAGACTTGCGAATACAAATACAACTAATATCTCTGATACATGATATGCGGTATGGGCGCAACCATCCATAATAGAGTGTACAAAAACTGGGATCCAAGGTATGGACGCAGCCATCCAGTAAATAAGGATCAACAAGTAGACTCAGGTATGGTCGCAGCCATCCAATCAAATGAGTCATGAAATAAATCATAATAATCCACAAAGAATCCGCAGCCTGGATGTTTATAAGACAAAATCTAGGGTCTTACGCTCCATCTCGACCCGAACAGAGTACAAGTTCGAGCATGTGAATATGTGAGCTGAAGTCGAACATGCAAGAACATTGTCTGATTACCAGCCAATAATGAAAGCCGTTAACGGACGCGAGAGAAACCACCAATAATGATGATGGCTCTCAAGGTACAAGAGGTACAATCTATGGAATGTGAACAGTGAGCTGGCGTCGAACACCCACAGAATCATCCGATCGAAGGCCAATAATGAAAACCTTGTGTCGAATGCGAAGAATCTGCCATTGAGGCATGCAGGCTCCAAGGCACCTGAAGGGAGTTTCTAGATCAGCTTGCCGGATAATGAGCTGAAGTCGACAGGAAGTGACCTTGATCGAAGGTGGGCCATAATGTTTCCCACATCATTGACACGAGACAGAGGGACATAATGTTTGTGAATCAAGACCAACAGAGAATCAAAGGGAGGTTGAAAACTGCAGAGGCCAAATTCTCTTGAACATATTGGCGGCACGACATTGGATTTGGCAGTATTTGACATCACTGGATCTGAGGTCATGGTGATGTGGCAAAGAGGAGATGAGCGGTCAAAAGAGATTACCCAAACCCATGGAGGCAAGCAGATAACGAGATGAGATATCCCCAACCCAACACGAATGCAGACAAGTGCCATGTTCAAGAGCGACATACTGCCGACACTACTATAATACTGGTTCCATTTTCCCCCACCATTTTTGGCGAGTACCCCAATTATTTTTTAAAACAAGCTTGAAGGGGATAGCATGTGCTTGCGATATAAGTTTGTACTTTGGACAAATCCAACCTAGTACATTTAACAAGCCCTAGGAAGGAGGAACTCGAGTAACGTCATTACGACGGAGTCCGATGTCATCAGTTTTTAACGAGTCTGACAAAGGCAGAACTCAGCGTCTTTTCATGTTTAGAGAGTTTGAAAAGATAGCGGAAAAGAAAACTCCAGCAAGTCCCTTTTCGTGAATAGTCCCTCAGATCCGAAAGGGTAGAAAACTATGTCTAAGAGAACCTCCTAGTCGCGATAGACTAAGGTATTCCTTTTTCGTAAATATTCTATCCCAACTCGAAAAAGGGGTAAACGTATACTGGGTAGATGTCGTTTCGTAGCCAATTTAACGAGCTCAAAATGACAAGCGACTCGACGATCTTTTCAGTTTTAGAGAGTTAGAAAAGCGCTGAAAGGTGACTCCAATAGTGACTTTTTCGTGCTTTTACCAAGTCCGAAAAAGTAAAAAATACAACTCGTGTCATTGTCCTAATCATGTGAAAACCTGTCGCTGCACAAAAAGCAAGCGTAAAACCCATTTTTCGACAAAAATATAATAAAATATCGGAAAAACAAGTCCTAAAACCTAATTTTGATTTTGAAAAGTTATAAATATTACCAATAGTAAAAACTTATTCACTTTTCACATTTTTACCTCTTTGCAAAGCGATAGTGAGCCATTTCCTTTGCGATCTTGAGGCGACGATTGTGAGAAATCCAGTGGATGAATCCGGATCTCGTCTTCTTCAGGTAAGAGCCGCTTCCATTAGCCATCTTTTAAGTCATATTTCGTAGCTTTTAATTGTCATTTGGTATCCCTGAGGGGAGGAATTGCAAAATTAGGGCCTCCGCGGTTGGCCCGGGTTTCAGGCATGGACCCGCGCCAACCGAGCATTTTTCACACAGGGGCCGCGCCAGGTGGTGCGACTGTTACCAAAACAGCTGCGCCAACCGCGCAACCCAACATTCCGTTTAAATTTAACAAAAACACAGCCAATGAATTGTTGTTTTAAGTACCCAAGGGATCTTACAATGTGTTTATGACCAAATTGATGCAGGTACAATGCCAAAATGGTAATTGAATGGAAGGAAAGAGAGCACAGTGAGGAAGATGAATTGGAAATGGGAAATGAGCAGTGTATGAATGCTCTCCGGAATTGCGGTTTGAAAAAATTCTTCCTAATGCCATGTCTCCGGGCTCAGCCCGAACTACTGCAATATCTGATTAGCATCTGGGATGAGGATGAGGAGAAGTTTAAACTTCGAGATCAAGTACTTGAGCTCGAAGTGTCAGACGTGTACTTAATCACTAGACCGTCACGCAGGGGTCCAATTCCTATCTTGACTGGCACCAGGCCTTCAGGCGAAAACATGACAATGGTCATAAACACGGTGTGCGAAGGGGCACGCAAAGGGACAGGTAGCAGAAAGATAGACATTCAAACCGTCCCTGATCTAGCACTAAGAGTAGCGCTACATACCATTACGCAGGCTGCGAGATCGCAGGCACTGCACGAGGCTACTAAGACACGGCTCCTTCTTGCATTAGAGTGCATGAACCCAACAGTATTTGACTGGGCCACAGCCGTGACTATGAACATCAAACGACAACTGACCAAATGCAAGAAGACCAAACTGAAACAGTTTGGATACGGGTCAATTTTGGTATCGTTCTTCCTGGAATGACTACCTTTCTTCCAGTGCCAGGGGGTTATAGTCCCAGATCCACCATTGAGAGAGCCACGGATGGCTCGATGGGCAGCATTGATGCTCAGGGCAGGGGGCGGCCAGCAGATGTCCTGGCGGCCCGAGTTCTTTTGATGGCTCCGACGACAGCTGATCGTCGTAGAGGACTGGCCCTATGCGGGCACTGATTTCACTGGAGACCTAGACCTTCTGCTTCCGGAAGGAGAGGATTGGGATGAGGAGCTTGGTAAGACTCTTTTTAATTTTATGAGTTTTATGATTTTTTGGTATACATGCATGTTCTAACAGCTGATCCTATATGTATGCAGATGTTGGTCTAGAGAGGTCTGCCGGGATGTCACCAGTAGCGAGGAGGACCCCTCTCACTTATGACCCTCAAGGTGAGGGGGGCGACGAGCTTGTACAGAACTTAGAGGGGATTGCTCGTGGAGTTCCGGATTATGCTCGTTTAGCTGATGTTCCCTTAGCTTATCAGAGGCACACCGTGAGGGTGCCGAGTTGTCTCCACCGCTTACCGAGGCAGTTGGTGCGGGCAATGACGTGCTACCACGAGCACCATGCCGATTAGTCACCTAGGCTTTTTATTTGCATATTTTTTGAGAGACATGTCGTCTCCGAATGTAACTGAAACAAACATGTATATTTTGTTTTTATATGATGCACACGTTGCAAACACTCGACATATATATATATATACATCTATTTTCTACATGGATCTTGTTTACATATGATGATGTTTTTATAATTTGTGTAAATGTCTATCTAATACCATGTTGGCTACTGCATCTGTTAGTGTATTCATTCGTTTTGGTATATGTTGATATTAATGTAATCAAAATTTCTTTCAAGTAAACGAATACGTAGGTGCAGTCTCAAAATGCATGGGTTTCTAACTGAATAATGACCATTGAGTTGTAAAACCACAAGCTGTGAATCCAGATGTACAAGTAACGTGCGAATGCCGAGGTTAACAGCCTCGTTTAATAATTCCAAAACGACACTATATTCCACGACATTATTTGTAGCAGGCCCTAGACAAACACCTTGTAAATTAACCAACTCACCAGCAGGATTGAAAATTCCCTAGGCCGCCGAAGACAGGTTCTTGGTACTACGGGAGGCACCATCCGCGAAACCGACATAAGGAGTAATAGACATCTGCACAATTAGGAAGACCCAATAAGCAGAAAACGCTTACAAAGCACACCACACCACACATGCACAAAAATGAAAAAATCACCTATGTACATATACTATGCAAGAATGATTCAAGCATAATATTTCTTCAGGTACAACCCATTTCTGGGCTGTGCCAAAGGAAGACCTTCATAATCGATCAGCTCATAAGCCCCATTTTTCAATACATGTTTAACGATATAGGGCCCATGCCACATAGGTTGGAATTTGCCTGCCCCAAGCTTGTCATGGGCTTGATCATACAAGAGGATGAGGTCCCCTTCGATAAGAGAGTGTGGAGAAACCATTTGATCGAAATGAGCTTTAACCCACTTTTTCTGTGCCTCAATAACCAAAGCAACCAAGCGGTGAGTTTCATCCAATCTCTCGAGATATAGGAGACGTTCTTCCTCTGGACAAGTGTCAGGCAGCAATTCCACAGCCAATTTTAGTGAAGGGATCTCACATTCAACCAGAAGAGTAGCTTCCAGCCCATACACCAACTGAAATGGTGTGAATCTGGTTGCACTCTTCACTAACGTTCAGTAGGCCCAAAGAGCTGAAAATAACTGGAGATGCCAATTCAATTTGTGTATACCAATTGTTCGTTGAAGCATCGTGACAAGTACCTTGTTCATAACTTCAACCTGGCCATTTTCCTGAGGGTAATATGGCATTGAGTTGTTGTGACACAAGCCCAACCTAGATGTCAACTATGCCATCATTTAGTCCCAAAAATGAGAGCCATGATCAGTGACGATGGCTTGAGGAATTGATCACATGGTTGAAAATGAACTGTGTAGTTGTCTTATCGTCTGCCGCCAATGTAGGCATCGCTTCGGCCCACTTGGTGAAATAATCTATGACAATGATGATATAAGCATGCCCCCCGGCCGAGTGAGGGTTACATGTCATAAAATTGATGCCCCATTTGTAAAAAGGGCCCACAGTAATGATAGGATGTAATGGGAGAGGCGGTGCATGCATATTGCATTGGAAAATCTGGCACTCATGACATTTTTCGTACTGCAACAATACAGTCTTTAAATATAGACGGCCAGAAATATCCCACATGAAGGATCTTCTGTGTAGTAGCATACCTAGACATGTGATCGCCACAGGCGCCATTGTGACAGTCATTCAGAACTTTCTCAGCCTCTTCTAAGTTCAAACACCGACGGAGTACAGAATCGAATTCGACATGATATAGGGTATCTCCGACAATGCAATATGGTTGTGACTGATGTCGAACGTGGCGTCGAGCATCCTTCGTTAACTCGAACTGGAAGGTCGATGTTTGGAGGTACACGATGATATCACCATACCATGGATTGAGGGTGTTGATTAGGAAGAGAGTTTCATCCAGGATATGATCCTCGGATTGAGACGGAACAGATTCGGTAAGGAGAGAACAAATGAGATCAGCAAAAACCAGCGATTTATTAGATTTTCCAGTAGTGAACTCCAAATCGAACTCTTGAAGGATCACAATCCATTTTGAGTACTTTCCCCCCAGCAATTGTCGGGACAAAATTTAAGTCATGGGGTTGCAATCGGAAATCACTGTTACCGTGCGCAACAGGATGTAATGGCAAAATCGTTGAATGGCCTAGACCGCGGCCAGCGCCAACTTCTCGACGTAGGCATAACGTGTTTCAGTGTTGAGGAGGTATCGAGACAGATAATAAACCACGTGTTCGTTATCGTCATCATCATCCTGTACCAAAACCATGGCAATTGTACTGAATGTGGCAGCCAAATAGAGGGTAAAGTCGCAATGATAATTTGGAGGACGTATTAATGGAGCATTGACAAGCAACGTCTTAAGGTTATCGAAAGATTGCTGAGCAATATTGTCCCAACAGAAAGGGACGTCCTGTTTTAGAAGTCGCGTAAACCCTTTGGCTACCTCAGCATAGTTCGGGATAAAGCGAAGTAAGAAATTCACTTTCCCTTGAAGACTCTGAAGTTGATGCAGCAAGGATGGGGAGGGGAGATTAACAATAGCCTCGACCTTGAGAGGGTCAAGGCGAATTTCTTCTTTAGAGACAATGAATCCTAAAAGCTGCCCAGAGTCAATGCAGAAGACACACTTGTGAGGATTGAGCTTGATGTTGTAACGTTTGCAGCGGAGAAAAATCTGGTGGAGATGTTTCAGATAGTCTTCGCGTAGAGCTAAATGAGCTAGAAGGTCATCCAGGTATGGCTGAACAACATTATGTATGTCGTGAAAGGTGTAAGACATGGCACGCTGAAAGGTAGCCCCAACGTTTTTTAAGCTGAAAGGGAGCTTCTTATAGGCGAATGTTCCCCACGGATAGATGAAAGCGGTCTTATGTTGATCGGATGGAAGGATATTGATTTGATTATAACCCAAAAAGCCGTCCATAAGGGAAAAGATCTCACTCCCCACACAATCATCAATGATATGATCTATGAAGGGGGTGGGATAGTTGTCCTTAGGGCAAGCCCAATTGATATCTTGATAGTCAACACAGAATCGAATTGTGCCCTGCTTCTTATCCACAGGGACAATATTGGAAACCCACTCTGTTAGAGGGATCGGATATATGAAGCCCGCTTTAAGAAGTTTCTCAACTTTAGCTTTTATAGCAGCGACTTTCCGAGGATGCACTAGACGCAGACGCTGGCGCACAGGCTTTGCACCGGGATAGGTGGGAATTTCATGCACGATGATACTGGGATTGATTTTAGGCATCTCTTCATAAGACCACACAAAAACATCACGGAATTCGCGGAAGAGACTAGTGTACACTTGAATCTCATCAGGAGAACAAGTGACTCCCACATGGATGTTCTCGACGACCCCCGATTTAATGGAGATGTCGATAGGAATCGTTTGGGTAAGATTACTCAGATTTCCTTCCGAAAATATTTCATGAGTCAATATTGGTGTTTGGAGAGGTGGAGAGGGAACCTGAGATGCAAAACGATCGAGACAATTAGACATTGGCCCCAGGTTGGGCATAAACGAGGAACGATGATGTCCATCGCTCCATGGTAGATCTTCGAGAGACATAGTTTCCACGATAGCTTCGTTAGACGGAAAAAATTCTCTCAAGGTATCGGGCGAATCTGCATCGCCGAGCCAAGGGGATTGAGAATAAACATCAAGAGCCATGCTCAAAGGAGCATTATCAGCAGGAGGAGGATTTGATGCGACAGCGATCTCACAATAATTGATTTCAACCGAGGTCAGAGGCATCGATTCTCCAAAAGAGGCAACCTGTTCAGGAGAAGGGATGATCCATGGGTCGTCTGACCTAGAGATCATATTGACTTGAACGGTGTTCGGTGGTGGAATGGGAAAAATACCCATGAGAACGGGGTCCTTGAAAAGACCAGGTCTTATAATGTTGGGGGGATTATGAATTTGATCCACGTATGGCATGTTGTTTTCGGAGGATGAGGTAAAGAAAGACAACTGATCGATAGTAACAATCTTGCCCTCATGTGGAAAGTTCAAAAGTCGAAAGAGGGTGGACGGAACGCACAACATGGCGTGGGTCCAACTGCGACCAAGTAGAATATTGTAGTTGAGTTTGGCATCAACAACTTCCACTTCAACGTTGACTGTCTTACCTTGCAATGTAATTGGTAGACTCGTGAGAACACCCAAGGGTTTTGATTCCCTTCCATCGAATGCCTCAAGGGAATTGGGAGATGAAGTGAGGGCCGGAGAGCCAATGGCCTTCCATCAAGCAGTTGACATAACGTAAGTAGAGGCACCTTCGTCCAAAATGGATCTATGAATATTGAGACTGTTAATACCAACTTGTATAACAAGTACGATCTGGTGCAGAAGTCGGGGGACAAAATTCTCTAGATCGAAGGTGAGAAGACTGGAATCGGCAGGATCAATTCTGCCGATCGCAAATAACAAAGATTTCCGTTGAGACGGACAACTATGAAGTACTTCCAACACGGACATTGCAGAAGGCGCCTGTGCCAAGTCCTCAACGATGCTGTAATGCTGAGCAGCACGGGCGTTCGGATTATAGGAAGACTTTTGGAGAACACCTTTAGAGGGTGGTCGTACAACGGGTTCAGCACTGGGCCTTTCAATCTCAAGAGGACCAGAGGCAGGCGGGGGAGGAGGGCCATCAACGAATTCCTTCCCAACTACCTGGCATGATCTAGAATAATCCTTCGATCGAGTGGCAATAGAAACAGGTGCAACACCATCCATCATGAAAACCTGAGATCCAAACGGTGCAGATGGAGAAGGCTGCTCGACCATCTGGATCTGCTGAGATGGAAAAGGTTCCTTAAGAACTGCCGAAGTTCCCTTAGAGCCCTTAAGAATTTGACTCACCTCGGATCGTCTAGGACAATCTTTGGTGTAGTGGTCTTCATCACAGATCAGGCAAGGGTACTTCAATTCGTTGAACCATCATCAACACTGTTTTGATGATTCTCGGTTATGGAGCATTGGATTTGGCTTTGCCTTTTCCCTTCTTTTTCCCTTTGGAAGTCTTGTCCGGGGCAGATTGGGCCTGGATGGCATTGACCTCCGCGTCTTCCCAGACTTGGAGTAGCCCGATATTTAATTGTTGGAAAATTTTGATTTCTCGCTTCCCATTGGATGATCAAAATGAAGGTACTTGAAAAGGGTGCAAGGTATCCATTTTCCATTATGTAAATGAGTGCAAAAATACTCTAAGTTTAAATCTCAAAATGTAGAACTTCATATTTCTAATACGTAGATAGACCGTAGGGAATTTGTTCTGACATTTTCACCTTTTAAAGAAATAGGATGAATCCAAAGGCTACCCGGCCCTCTTATAGACTCTGTACTATAAAGAAAGCTGAAGTTGCTTAGAAGTGAACACTCGGATTTAAGTAAAAATGATCTTGTTTTAAACTTGGATGGTGCGGTAAAAATGAGCTTGCAAATGGTGTATGTCTTTTCACCGTTTATGTATCTTAAGTGTAATTGTTTTTGCTAAAAACTTAACATGGTATTATCAAAAATATTCAGCAATATAATACTTAAAACACAACAACAATATAATATAGGAGTTCACCCCAACTCTTGGGCTACATCTCTTGGATCAAGCCTCCCAAAATGGGCTTGTCCTCTCTTGTATTAAAAGCTTCCAAATGCAATACAGATTATAAGTGTCTCAATAGAAAAATATGAATATATAAGCTGATTCAAGGCAGAAAACAGCACACTTTTTCAAATTCATCAAATGCTGAAAGATTACCATAAACATTGATTTCTTCATCAAATGTCCCGTTGGTGCTTAAAATTATCTCGCAACTTTTCGAGTCTAGAATGAATTCCTAGAAACTACCAATGGTTTACAAGGTTTGAAATTATCTAAATAGAGCTGGAATTTTAAACTAATAACCACACCAGAAAACAACCCCAAACCCCAAATGGCTATGGTGGCCTCAAACACTTGAAGGTTTTTACCAAGTCAAACAGAGCTACAGACTGTCTAATGGCTCAAAATGCAGAAATAGTCGAAAATGACTTTTGGTTCACCAAAAAGTTGCTAACCACAAATTTCAACCAAACTCAAAACCAAAAATGGTCTATGGCTCAAAAAAATTCTCAGCTAACAAAGCTGTAAATGCATTCTGCTGGGTTTTAAATCTAGTGCCATTGGAGTCCAAAATGCTGAGAACATACGAAATCAAAAAATTCGTTCCAAAAGGTTGAGTAATGAGAAATTTATGACCAAAGTAACTTTGCCCCAATTTCCTCCACTAAATGTGGGGCAATCCCATGCTTAACTCCACTAAAAGTAAAGTCCACCTAAATTTGGGAGTGCCCAAGACCCTGCCATATTAAACTCACTAAAAGAAAGTTTAATTAAATATTAAACATGTATATTAGGCTCAAGCACTCTTAATCCTGAAAGTCTACACTGTCATAAGGATGAGGTTCCATGGGAGGAGGATTGGCCCCTCCGTGTCTGCCGCACCCACTCCACTAAAAGTGCAATAACTTCTCTCATGGTAACAGATTATGGAGTGTCGTTCATGGCACCCGCACCGTATCGCCGAGGCATATCCCATCGCTTAGGTTCCAAATCAATTTGAGCACTTATTTTTGAGTTTTTTCCAAGCTCGATTTGAGCTCCCGATCACACTCCCAATGAGAGGCTTTGGTCCCCAAAAGCTACTCAAAGAAGAACTCAATCGTAGTACAACAAATGAGAGAATAAAATCCTCTTCTTCAGCCCTTCAAACACTTTTTCCTTACAAAGCAAGTGAATTTGAACCACAAATGAAAAGAAATTGGATATTTCCTTTGAATGCGCTTGTCCACAACTCATTAACCTAATCTTCTTGAACTCACACATTGCAACTTCGAAGTAGAAATTGGCGTAATGAACCGTACAACGCTGCCTTAATCAATTATCTAAAGTGGTTCAAAACAAATAAGATATTACAAAAGATAAAATACATGCATACATCTGAAATTTAAATATGTACAAAAGGATAACACGTCTTACCGTGTCAAGTGAAGTCCATCCACTTCTCGCCAAGCCACTTCCATGGCGACTTTTTTTGTTGCAACTTTTCCCCATGTGAAACTTCCCTTTCCTACATCAATAATGGAATCCATGATTCCACTCGCCAATATTTGTTTCCTCTTGCTACATGTGCGTGGGACGATGAGTTGATGCAAAGTCCAACAATGAGAGACAAATAATATGTCCCTTCTTTTGGCAAAAGTGCAAATGATATGCACATTCTTTTGAAGGTAGTATTGCTTCATCTCGCTTCTTGTGTGCCTTCTTCCTCATCCAAGATTCCGAAACACATGGTTACATCGACCACAATATGTACAATAATTCTTTCTTCCATTAAAGCATGTAAAATTATCATGCAATCTTTGAAGAATGGCTTCTTTCTCTTCCCCGCATAGCTAGCAATTGTGCACTTGGTTGAACACTTTCCCTTTGATCCCTCAAGGAGAATCTTCACCATGTCCATCTTAAAGAACTCATTCTTCATGTCATCATTGAAGATTCTCGTGAAGGAGGAAACTTCACTTGTAGAAAAAGTTATAGACATTATGTAAATGTTCAAACAACCAAAAGGAACTTCCAAAGAAAATCTCAAAGCTTTCAACTGTTCCACAAGCTTTTAGCCAAATGTTAGTAAAGAGCCCTTTTCATTCAAGAATATAAAACACAAACTATTGGAGTTTGTTTTCCAAAGATAATCTTGAGGTAAATTGGGTATGAAATAGTCTTCAATCCTTTCCAAGACTCAGCCTAACAATGCTATTCCTTCCAACTTAAGAAAACTCATACATGCAACCATTTTGCAACCAATAAAATAGTAAATCTCTTACATTGTTTTAAAACCTTTTGCACAATAACAAATGTCACTAACCCGAGCTCATACCATCTAATCTGAAAATGGAAGGTACTTGAAAAGGGTGCAAGGTATCCATTTTCCATTATAAAAATGAGTGCAAAAATACCAAGTTTAAACTCCGAAATGTGAACTTCATATTTCTAATACAAGAGATAGACCGTAGGGGCATTTACCTAGATATTTCACCTTTCAAAGAAAGGACGAATCCGTATATTACCCGGCCCTCTGGCGTACTCGCCTAAAGAAATAAGTTGTGAAGTAAACACTCGCATTTAATTAAAATGATCTTGCTTTAAACTTGATATTATGCGAAATTAGAGTTTGAAAATGGTGTATGTATTTTCACCGTTTATGTATCTTAAGTAATTTTTTTTTCTAAAAACTTAACATGGGTATCGGCTAGAACAATATTCAGCAATATAATATCAAAACACAACAGCATTATAATATAGGATTTCACCCCAAATCTTGGGCTACATCTCCTGGATCAAGCCTCCCAAATGGCTTGTCCTCTTGTATTAAAAGCTCTCAAATGCAATACAAGATTATAAGTGTCTCAATAGACAAATTTAAATACATAAACTGATTCCGTAAGGTGGGAAAAATATAATAGTGTGCCAAATTTGGGAGCGCCTCCAGACCTCATTAAACTCCACTAAACTCTGGCTTAATTAAATATTAAACTTGAGATTAGGCTCCTTAAGTGCTCTTAATCATTAAGCTCCCACACTATTCATATGATGAGGTTCCATGGAGAGGGCTGCCCCTCCATGCTCCACCTTGACCCACTCCACTTAAAAGTGCAATAACTTCTTTATACAAGAACGGATTTGAGTGTCGCTGAGGTTCCAGACTCGTATCGCCAAGGTCATCTGCTTAGGTTCCAAATCAATTTATACACTTTTATTTTTGAGCTTTTTCCCAAGCTTCCGATTTGAGCCCCCGATCACACCTCCCAAATGAGAGGCTTTGTCCCCAAAAGCTACCAAATGAAGAACTCGAACTATAGTACAACAAATGAAAGAAAAAAATTCCTCTTCTTCAAACTCTTCAAAATTTTTTTCCTGAAAAGCAAATGAAATTGAACCACAAATGAAAAGAAATCGACATTTCCCTTTTTGAATGCACTTGTCCACAACTCATTCACAACCGAACTTCGTAACTCAAGGCCAGAAATTTCATGAAATTTACAGTGAAACTTTACAACGCAAATTTTGATCACTAGATCTAAGGTGGCTCAAAACAAAAAAGATATTACAACAAAATACATGCATACATCCGAAATTTGCATATGTAAAGAAAAGGAGACGTCTTATTATGTCAAGAAGTCCATCCACTTCTCGCTGCCGCCCATGGCGACTTTGCCGCTGCAACTTTTCCTCATGTGAAACTTCCTTCACATCAGCCAATGGAATCCATGATTCCACCTTCGCCAATATTTGTATCCTCTTTGCCGCATGTGCATGGGACGACGAGTTGGATGCAAAGTCCAACAATGTAGAGACAACATGTCCTTTATTTTGGAAAAAGTGCAAATGATATGCACATTTGAAGGTTGTTCTTGCTTCATCTACTACAGGCTTTCTTCCTCATTCAACCAAGACTTCAAAACATGATGGTTAAATCGACCAAAATATGTACAAGAAATCCTCTTATGTTGCTGCATGCTTGCCATAAGCCGTATGTCTACCATCTTTTTGTTGCAACAAATTCTTCAAACAATGGTAAGAAATATTGCCATCATGAAATTTATGTAATTGAGAACTTGGGAGAAATGTTCTCTTCAAATTTGCATCACATTCTTGGCCGACATTTCGCTAAAAGCTTGTCGTTTGATTGAAAGCCAGGACTTTTCTTTGGAAGTTCCTTTTGGTTGTTTGAACATTTACATAATGTCAACTTCTTCTACAAGTGAAGTTTCCTCCTTCACGAGATTCTTCAATGATGACATGAAGAACACTTTTAAGGTGAAGGACATGGTGCGCATTCTCCTTGAGGATCAAAGGGAAAGTGTTCAACTTCGTGCACAATTTCTAGCTATGCAAGAAGTGTTAGGTCCTCATTATCACTAGTATAGCCCCTTATTATTGTTAGTGTAAACCCCTTATTGTTATTATTGTACCCTTGTAACCCCATTTTGTTATTATTGTGCCCTTAAATTATTATTGTTAGGTCGGCTAGGATTACATTGTGGCCCACTAGGATTACATTATGGCCCCATGGACTCCTATATATAGAAAGGAGGTTTTGTAAATTGTATCATCCAAGAATTTTTCATTTATGTAATGTATTGGAGGTTGCCCCCTCGAAGTGGCTCATTTCTAAGACGTTTATATCTCTTTTCTTCTCTTTTTGGAGCTGGTTACACAACATTTGGTATCAGAGCTTTGGATTCTAGGGTTTCGCTGCTCCAAACAGGTCATCGTGGAATTTTCGCTATAACTTTTTTTCTACGAAGTTTCAGAAGCTGAAATTTTTAGGGTGCGAAGAAAATATCCTGAGGAAGCTTGTATAAAAATTTCAGAGTTTGGTTCGCAATAATTGCGGAGATATGATCTGTGGAAGTCAGGTATTTTTTCAGGCTCCTAAACAGGTCATCGTGGAATTTGCGCTATAAATTTTTTTCTACGAAGGTTCAGAATCTGAAATTCATATGGTGCGAAGCTGAAATCCTGAGGAAATTCATCAAAAAATTTAAGAGCTTGGTTCACAATATTTTTGGAGATATGATCTGTGGAAGGTAGTGCTTTTTCAGGCTCCTGAATTTCATCTCAAAGAGGTGATCGTGGGAAAAGTTCAATAACTCTCTCTCTGAAGATTGGATTGGAGTGATGTCAAAAGCGGTTGCAAGTACACGGCCTGTAGTTTCTTCGCTATCAATTTCAGAGACAAAGGACAAAACCGTGACACGTGGCAAGTCGTACAAGTGCGCTCTACTGAACCAGTCCAGAATTAGGTCATTGTGGGAGATTGGACACAACTTTGTCTTGGAGAATCAAAATCAGGTCAGACCTGTGGCATTTGAAAGAAGCTTCAGAGGGCTACTACAAGGCTGAATTTTAGATATCGAAGATTTTCAATTACAGAGATAATTCAATTTCAATATCGATCTCCTAAAAGCTAGTAAAAGGTGTGTATTTTTTTTCCGAATTGCATAAGTCTTGTTTGAAGAATCAAGTTGAATTGATTCCAAGGGAATATTGTAGAATAGGTATCAATATTGGATTCTAAAATGGCACCTAAAAAAAATTCAACACCCATTAAGCCTTCAGAAGGCTCTACCATGACTCATGAAGATGAAGAATTGCAACATGATCTATCAAAATTACAAGAGCAAGTGCAACAAATTTCACTCTCGCAAAGAGCAACAAAAAATGAAATGGAAGTTTTGAAGAAAGGCGTGGAAGCGAAGATGGACAGTTTGAAGAAAGGCATGGAAGCTAAGATGGATGGCATGGAAGCTGGCATGGAAGCTAAGATGGATGACATGAAAGACAACATGGAAAACATGAAGAATGATCTAAAAACAGACATAGAAGGTTTGACAAAGTTTATACAAGAAATGTTTCCTAATGGTGAAAAGATAGTAGAAGAACCTCGTGATGAGAAAAAAAAAATGTTAATCATGATTTCATAAACTCTAATGTTGGCGGGAAGAACCACCATGTTCCAAAAATGGATATGAGGAAGTTTGATGGAAAGGATCCTGTAACATGGATACTACAGATGGAGCAATATTTTGATCTCCATAACGTGCAAAACACACAAAAGGTACGCATTGCAACTTTACATTTAGAACAAAATACATTTGCATGGTATCAATGGCTTTGCTCCCGTAAAAAAATTGTCACTTGGTCAATTTTTACGGAGGAAATGATAGCACATTATGAGGATACAAAGAGCAACACCTTCTTTAGCCAATTGATAAATCTCAAACAAAAGGGTTTAGTGGGGCGGCACATTGAGGACTTCCAAAAATTGAATATAAGGGTAACTGATATTCCAGAGGAACACAGGATTGATCTCTTCATAGGCACTTTAAAGGATAACATCCAACATGAAGTTCGCGTTCTGGAACCTGATTCATTGGAGAAGGCATTCGGGTTGGCAAGAAAAGTTGAATGTAAAGTTATGGCGACAAGGAAGCCTACCACTCAATTCTATAAAGAAGGAAGTGTTGCTACATCTAGATTTCCACAACCTACAAGGTTGACACCACAACAATTGGAAGAAAAAAGAGCAAAAGGGCTTTGCTACAGTTGTGATAGAAAATACACTAAAGGTCATAAGTGTGCTGAGAAGAAATTATTTTACATAGATTGTGAAGAAGAAGAAGAAAATGAACAAGAAGAGGATATACACCAAGAACCACCCCTAGAAGAAGAAGAAATGAATCTGACCATATCGTGTAATGCACTGGCAGGAATTACCACTCCTCAAACTCTCAAGATAGAAGGACATATAAAGAAGAAAAGGGTAATAGTGTTTATTGATTCAGGTAGCACCCATAATTTTATTCATTATAAGGTAGCCAAGGAATTAAATTGTTTCCTATACCCAGCACCAGAATGTCAAGTGATGGTTGCAAATGGAGGAACTATAAATTGCTCTGGAAAATGCCATAATATCAAGCTAACCATGGGGGAATATGTATTGACTAGTCCAATGCTTTCCATTCCTATGGTAGGTGCTGATGTTGTACTAGGAGTACAATGGTTACAATCTTTGGGGACGGTAGCTTTTAATTTTCAAGAACTTTTCTTGAAATTTTTTTCAGAAGGAAAGGAAGTCGAATTACGGGGTATTGAAGGGAAGCCAGGAAGGATAATAAGCTCTAATGTCATGACAAAGCTTCTAAAGAAAAAACAACGAGGCGTAATTGCACAATTATGCTCTCTAGAAGTTCCGACATCAAAATCATCTATTTCTGCAGATCTCCAACAAGTCCTGGACAATCATTCCAAGGTGTTTGAAACTCCCAAAGGACTCCCACCTATTCGTGATCATGATCATGCTATTCATTTGATTCCAGGAAGTGTTCCTCGAAACATCAGGCCTTATAGATATCCTTATGTCCAAAAGAGCGAAATTGAATGTATGATTGCAGAAATGTTAGAGGCGGGTATAATTCAACCTAGTCAAAGTTCTTTCTCCGCTGAAAGTAGACCCTAACAAAATTAAAGCCATTAAGGAATGGAAAGTTCCCACAACCATAAAGCAGTTGCGAGGATTTCTCGGGTTAACAGGGTATTATCTCAAGTTTGTTAAGAATTATGGGAGAATAGCAGCACCTCTAACAACATTATTGAAGAAAGATGCATTTTCATGGACTCCTGAAGCAACTAAGGCCTTTGAACATCTTAAAGAGGCAATGTGCCTAGCACCGGTCTTAGCTACGCCAGACTTCACAAAAACCTTTATTATGGAATGTGATGCCTCGGGAAATGGAATTGGTGCTGTTTTAATGCAAGAAGGAAGACCCATTGCTTTTGAAAGTCATTCAATCAAAGGAAAGTATTTACAGAAACCTATTTATGAGAAGGAAATGTTAGCAATACTGCATGCACTAAAGAAATGGCGAACTTACCTAATGGGACGACACTTCAAGGTAAAACTGATCATGATAGTCTTAAACACTTTTTGGAACAAAGACTATCGTCAGAAGAACAGAAAAAATGGGTCACAAAGATGTTGGGTTACGACTTTGAAATAATCTACAAAAAAGGAAAGCCGAATGTTGTTGCAGATGCACTCTCAAGAAAGAATGAAGAGGTGGAAGCATTGCTTTGTGCCATTTCTATTATCCAACCAGATTGGATAACTGAAGCAAGAGATGAATGGAAGAAGGACAAAGATGTATGGATACTCATTCAAAAGTTACAGCAAGATCCTAGTACATCTGATACATTTAGTTGGAAAAATGATTCCTTATGGTACAAAGATCGCTTATATCTTTGTAAGAATTCTCAACTAAAACAAAAGATTCTTCTGGAATTGCACACTTCTCCTTTAGGAGGACACTCAGGATTTTTAAAAACTTACCACAGGGTGAAGAAAGAATTTTTTTGGGATGGCCTTAAATCTGATATTCGAAAGTTTGTGGCTGAATGTTTGGTTTGCCAGCAGAATAAAGTGGAAACAATTAAGACCCCAGGACTTCTACAACCTTTATCCATTCCAAGTCAACGTTGGGAGGAGATTTCAATGGATTTTATCACAGGTTTACCTAAGTCCGAAGGAAAGAGTGTCATCATGGTGGTAGTTAATAGACTTACCAAGTATGCACACTTTTGTGCATTATCTCATCCATTTAAAGCAAGTACAGTTGCTACTACATTTATGGACAGAATTCAAAAGCTACATGGAAGCCTAAGGGTTATTGTGAGCAACAGAGATCCCATTTTTACTGGAAATTTTTGGACGGAGTTATTTTCTTGTTTGGGTACTCAATTAGCTCATAGCTCATCTTATCATCCTCAATCTGATGGTCAAACTGAGATAGGAAATAAATGTTTGGAAGGATATCTTCGTTGTTTTGTATCTGATAAACAAACACAATGGGTCAAGTGGTTACCTCTCGCTGAATGGTGGTATAACACTTCCTTCCATACTGCAGTGAAAATGACCCCATTTATGGCACTTTATGGATATCATCCACCATCCATCACATCATCTTTAAGGGAAAATTCGAAGGTTCAAGCAGTGGAAGATCACATCGAGCATCAACAAGAAGTTCTCCAACTCTTAAAGGATAACCTGAATTTGGCACAAAATCGAATGAAACAACAGGCATATCAACATCGTAGCGAGAGAAGTTTTGATGTAGGAGATTGGGTATTTTTACGGCTACAACCATACAAACAAATGTCCCTCAAGCAAGCAAATAAGGATAATAAATTATCGCCAAAGTACTATGGTCCTTACAAGGTGTTGCAAAAGATTGGTACTATGGTATACAAATTGGAGCTTCCTGCTTCTTCGCGAGTACATCCAGTTTTCCATGTTTCATGCTTAAAGAAGGTTATAGGTGAAAATCTTCCAGTTCAAACAGTATTGCCAGAACTTGATGGGAAAGGGAAAATCATATTGGAACCTGAAGCAGTCATGGAAAAAAGAACTCGACAACTACGGAATCGATCAATTTCAGAGTATCTCATCAAGTGGAAGAACTTACCCACTGAAGATTCTACATGGGAGGATGAGAATTTTATACAGAGGCACCCGGAGCTACTCAAGTGTTGAGGACAACACTTTTTTGAAGGAGAGGGGCATGTTAGGTCCCTATATCACTAGTATAGCCCGTTATTATTGTTAGTGTAAACCCCTTATTGTTATTATTGTACCCTTGTAACCCCCATTTTGTTATTATTGTGCCCTTAAATTATTATTGTTAGGTCGGCTAGGATTACATTGTGGCCCACTAGGATTACATTATGGCCCCATGGACTCCTATATATAGAAAGGAGGTTTTGTGAATTATATCATCCAAGAATTGTGCATTTATGTAATGTATTGGAGGTTGCCCCCTCGAAGTGGCTTATTTCTAAGGCGTTGATATCTCTTTTCTTCTATTTTTGAAGCTGGTTACACAACAGGAAGAGAAACAAACCATTCTTCAAAGACTGCATGATATGGAGTTGCAGCT